>CAWUFW010014004.1:0-432500 GCA_963921515.1 Calotriton arnoldi | reverse complement strand
CCGGGGCCCGGGGAGGCTCTCCCCGGCCTGGCTAGCGTTCGGAAGCTGGGACCGGGTCCGGGGCTCGTGCTCCGTCCGGCGGGCCCCGGGTGCGGGAGCCCCCGTCCTGCAAGCCAGCCGAGGGTCCGGGCGCTGGGGACGGGGTCCACCGGGCCCAGGGAGGCTCTCCCGGCCTGGCTGCTTTCAGAAGCAGGGACCGGGCCGGGAGCAGGGGTGGCTGGCTTTATCCGCTACGCTGGCGGAGCGTAGTTTTCTGCCCACCCCTAATTTTAAGCTTTGAAAGGAGCGGCTGTAATTTACAGTTCTTACAACACTAGAAGTGAGCCCTGAATGACTGTCTAAAATATACATCTTTACCCCATCGCCCACTATCTGTCAATGCAACCCACTTGTCCTTAAACTCCCTGAGTACTTCTGCCATGTTAAATATTGAATATTCGCTTTTTCAATAAACACATTTTTGTGTCTGCAAATTAAATGTTGGATACTACATTAAGGAATTTTGAACGTTTTACAGCTAATTATTACATTTACGTGGCGATTGTAATTGGGACCGTGAATAAAAGACCTAAAGAATATTTAGCCATCTCTTTTGGTTGTATGAATCCACTCATACCACCATCCACACAATCATTAACCCATCTCATTTGCCCTCCTTACAAATATCATCCATCGTCACCCACGTATCCATCCACCCAATTTCGTCATCTAGCTATACTCCTGAACCCACCTATCAACCAACCCTATCCGCCTTTAAATCCATCTACTGCCATCTACCTATTCGTCTGTGTATGAAGCTGCTCAGCTATCAGCCGTTGGTGCAGCCGTCATTCATCTGCCTACACATGCGCCTGACTGAGACAACTAAATAAATTAGTATGTACCTCTGTTTAATGCTGTGTGCATCTGGGTCTTTATATTTTCGGTGTACATGTGGGTTTGTATGACTGCTCTGTTGGTAGTGCCAAACATCACACAACAATTTCCATCCTATACAATAGACTACAACAAAGAACACATCTAATATAAGCCAGACCTATTGGCTTTGCCTATGATAATTTTTATATTGTGCTTTATGCCACACTTCTCCATTTATAAGTGCTGTAAATATAAAATATTATTAAGCAGTTTAACTGTATTCGATTGACCGACCTATAAAGGAAGGATGCTTGAGACTGCCTCAGTAGGATTCAAATTCCACAACAAAGTGAGTGGTCCATGTTTCCTTTTGTTGTTTATTCAACACGTCTTGCAATGTCTCTGCAACTTAAATCAATTTTATCTGTATCCTGGCTGATGCTCAACTCCATTGTTTCTGGTTGAACAGAAAAAGGGGGCAGGCATGGGAGCTGTGTTTCAAGAGAAATTCTACTCTATAGATTGGGTTCTAGAAATATAGGGACCCAACAAACCAAAAAGAAAATCCACGGATATCCCTTCAAATGCATCTTTTTTCTCTGATTTGCTTATGTGCCCCTACCTGAGTGTTTTCCGCGGATATAGATGCCCTGAATTTTGGTCTCACTTACAGACAGCTTTAGCTGTTTGGCTAGAACTGTTGTCATGGTACAGCACACAGCGCACATCACATACAACTTATACCACTACCATTGATTTATATAAAGCTACAAGTGCAGAAAAATGCTTTTGGCAGGTACTGTAATTTAGCTGCCCTAATGCATTGGTAAACTGGTCTACCCATCAGTCTTGGCATTAGTCCACATTTTGCATAGAAACATCCTAAGAGTAGTACCTCTCCTCATTCTCGCACTTACACGACTTGCCCCCACCCTGCAAACACACATACAGTGGTTCCTCAGCCCAACTGCACACTTGGTTGTCTTTTGCTCTCCACTGCTCCCTGCCTATCCCTATCCTGCTCTCATACTTCCCCCATCCCATTGCCATTTTTAGGTCGAGCATTAGCGATGACCTGTTGTATCTCTCTGTGGGGCTTTGGTAAACCCACCCATTGCCATTGGCTGTTAGCTGCAGCATTCAGAAATGCTGGTTTCTGATTAGTCTGTTACTGCAATTGTCCCTCCTTTGTGTGGCTCCTTCCTCCCATGGCGATTTCACTAATGGTTTATTTTGGTTGTCCCACAGGAGGAGGCCCTGGCTAGTGTTGTTCATTTAGCTGCTTCAGTATCCTCTTTTTTCATTATCACTTATTGTACGTTTTTTAACTTCAGTGAAGTCACGCCAGTAATTCCAGCATGGTTAAAGACCATGTGACATTTTCTGTGATACCACCAGGGTTAATGATGAAATTATGTCACTTATTGTGATGTCATTGAGGTTCAAGGAGCATATGCCATCACTTCACTGCCCCTAGCATTTTAGTAAATCAATGTATACATCAGATAGAACAATACTGTCCTGGATCTTGTATGTGTATAGCTTATGTGTTTATTTTTAGATTGCTTTCTATACTAAAAGACCACATTAAAACCTTCCTGGTCAGAAGGCTTTTCTCGGAGAATTGTGATCGAAGTATTAAATACATTTTCTCGGGATGTTTTCATTTTTGACGCTTCTTCCACAGTGATGTGTAGCGAAGAAAATGTTACAGCTGCATCCAATTGAGTAGCATTACTGCCCTCTAGGGGGCAGAATACAAATCGCTTCTAAAGTGTTGCACAATTATTTGCTGTCGAGGATGAAAAGAAAAGGAGACAACTCTGTGTGCTGCTGGCACTGCTGCAATGATGAGAACTTGGGGACGGAATTCCTATGAAAACATAGGGGCCCAGAACAGGGGCTCAGCCAACTTAACTTTTAAAACAATATGTTTGGGTTTTTTTTTTTTTTTGCAGCGCGGCGCATTTTATCTTTCACTGTGGCAGCTGCGCCTTTCTTTTTATTTCTCCAGTGCTCTCCCCTTGTTCTTTGGAAGCTGTTCGTTGTGACGCAGAGACACACTGCAGAAGAGGCGAGGAGCAAGGCAGGTTTTTTAGCCAACAGTACTAAGGGATGCTGGGTCTTGCAGTTTAACCTTCTCCTTTGCTACTATGGTGCTGTTTGTTTTAAAACGTAAGGGGCTGTTGCTAGATAAAACAAGGGTGAGTTAATAGTCACCCTCGTAGGTACTGGTGAGTTGTCACGTCTTTTGACCGCTTATTAATATATTATTAACATGACAGACTTTCTCAAGTTTTTCATGTACACTAAAGGGGTCTACTGTAAACACTGGCACACATGACAAGCCAGTCAATCGGAGTCACAGGGAGAGAAGCCCGACTTTTACAGAAGATACTTGACTGCACATGCCTCGCACCGCAGCTATTTTCAAATACCCGATGCTTCCTTGCCAGTGGGCTCCTGCTCCTCCTGCCACCACTGCTCACCCAGATAATCTGCCATCTTTCCAAACACTCCGCGCACCACAATTATGCCAAGACAGCACTCGTCTGCAAGATTCACAAAGTGCGCCAGCTACTCGCACACGTGTCTGGCAGCTTAGTTGTATTTCAAACCATCTTCAGTCCCCACCTCTATTCGTTGTTTGACATTACACAGGTCAACATACCAAACTATAGCGCTAACTTCCCTATTTAATGTACCGGCACTGAGCGCCATGCTGCTGGACAAAATATTGTGCTAATCCTTCTTTTTTTATATGCGGAAAGGTATATTAGCAGGTAATGCTTAAGCTTTAAAAGTGTTTGTTTAGAGCTCACATATACACCGAAATACTTGTTCAAGATCAGGTATATTTTATCCCATTGTAAACAGGGGCTCAGTAAAAGCTATTTCGGTACTCTGCACATTTAATAGCACGTGTTATTATTACTATACTTAACTATACTGCTTTTATCACCGCAAGGAGGATAATAATCTGAGTGAGCCCTAGGAGATAGAGGGGCTTATTCACTTTTTGTCACACCAGCGGCGCATTTTGCTGCCCCATATTTACATGGACATGAAAAGTAATCCTGCGTGGCTTTTCCTGTCCTTGTAAATACGGCCCCGTTACACGCAGCACTTTGCGTGAAAGGGGCATTCCATGGGTGTTGCTGTGGGTGTTCCCACGCAACACCCGTGGAACCTGACACATTCCCAGATTTACGAGAAATTATAAACCTGGGAATGCATCTGAATGCTATGCCTCCCCAGGGGAGGCGTAGGGAGTCGCAACAAGGAGAAATGGGAAGGAATTCCAACAAAAACATAGGGGCCCAGAACAGGACACACATCATAGGAAGACAATGCTGTCCTCAGAGGTGAGCACATAAAAAACTCATAGAGAACCGAGCCATAGGTTTGTTAGAGCTGTCATCTTTCTCCCCAAAAAAATCAGACATTTGATTACAATTTTTTGCTGTTGTGAATGAGCCAAAAGCTAGTAGGTGAAAAATGAGTCTAAAAATTCCCAGTATTCTTTTTAGGTCTGGTCTAGGCATTGCATGCGCTGTCTCTTCGAGACATGATGCTGGATCTACTCTGTGGGATTACAGATGCCCATCGTTTTTTAATTTGTTTGTTTGTGTGTCCTTTCCAAAAGCTTGCTTGTATCTGGGTCATCTGTGTGTTTTGTCCCGCTTTTTGGTGTCTTGCTCCCTCCCATGGAGCAGTGGTCTATTACTTGTATCCTTGCACTTTTGTCAATTTCTGTTTGTGTATGCACACTCTTTTTAGGTCGAGCATTAGCACTGACCTGTTGTATCTCTCTGTGGGGCTTTGGCAAACCCACCCATTGCCAATGGCTGTTAGCTGTGGCATTCAGAAATGCTAGCTTCAAACTGATCTATTACTGCAATTGTCCCTCCTTCGTGTGGCTCCTTCCTCCAATGGCGATTTTAGTAATGGTTTCTTTTGGTTGTCCCACAGGAGGAGGCGGTGCCTGGTTTTGTTTTTGGTACTTCCCCTGAGTCACTCCTTGCCACTACTCCTCTGACTTCCAGGGTTCCTCCTAGTCGTCTCAACATTGCAGTTCCTGCTGGATATATATTTTTTGGGGTTTATCGGCATTCCTGCCATCGTTTTAGTGATGATCGTCATGTATTTTTTATTTTTAAATGCACAGTTTTAACACTGCCGAGACTCCCCAGGTCCGAAGTCGGCAGCTCTGGAGGTTACACCACAGTCTCTTTCTCTCCTTCCGGCTGTTTTACTTTTGCTTGTTAATCCTTCTCATTGCCCCTTGCTGTCACTTAATATCCTTGTGCTTTGGTTGTAGATTTCCACATTGCCTTGTGTGCACCGATCGTAAACATGCGGTAAAAATGCTGCACTTCATGGTTTGCTCTGAACCCCTTTAATCTTCTTTAGAGATGACCCTGTGCCCCACCCTCCATCACTGCTTGTTATTTTTAATCCTCTGGCGCCCTTCGCCGTCACTTTTAATTAGCATTTTTCTGCCTCAGCTCAATGCCCAATTCATGGACACCGCCCTTTATCTTTCACACACGCTTGCTCGGTAGCCCCCCCTTCCCTACTTCTCCCCTCTCCTTCCAGGCCACTCGTCCCTCCCTCATTGCTCCCCTCTCCTTCCAGGCTTCTTGTCCCTCCCTTGTTGCTCCCTTCTCCCTCTATTTGCACTCCGAATTGTTCGCCCCTCCTCTGAGAAATGCATATGTGAGTTGGCACAGCCTAGAGTGGCAGCGGCGCTGGTATGTTCCTTGGCAGCACATGCATTGCTGTGGCACTGCGCCCCCTCCACCCCTCTGGCTGTCAGCCATTCTCAGAGATACGCTCGAGGCAGAGCTTGCGGGTAGCTGAGCCTCGCTTGGCACAGAAAGTCGTGGGTTGCATACACCCACCCCCATCTAACGACAAACTACCTGTGTTGTATTCATTTTGTTATTTGTCATGATGTGTTGTGTGACTTGCGACTTTTACCGAAGCTGATGCGAAGGGGGTCTAATCTGCGTGAGCCAAGGATGCTCTCAAGTTCAAGGGGCTGACGTGCTTCTCACTCCTGAATGTCAAAACAATGTGATTTCTCCATCCCTCATTGCTCCCCTCTGCCTCCAGGCCTCTCGTCCCTCCTCTGCTGCTCTCCTCTCCCTCTAGGCCTCTCTTCCGTCCCCTCTCCCTCCAGGCTTCTCGTCCCACCCTTGTTGCTCTCCTCTCCCTCCAGGTCTCTTGTCCCTCCTCTGCTGCTCTCCTCTCCCTCCAGGCCTCTCTTTCCTCCCCTCTCCCTCCATGCTTCTCGTCCCACCCTTGTTGCTACCCTCTCTCTCCAGGCTTCTTGTCCCTCCCTTGTTGCTCCCCTCTGCTTAATTTGAGCCGATGGTTACAGCACCCAGGATATTGTGCTGCATGGATAAATACTTATAAGGTCCCAAAGGCGAGACCGATTGCATTGCAAATGCTTGTTGTTTTTGTGGGCGTAGCAGCTGTCATGTGTTACCATGCCACTCATTTGTGTTTTACACATTTCCACGCTCTTTATTTTGGATTTTTTTTAATTTACCATTAGCCATGTTCTAACGGTAAAGTAAAAAAGCCATAATGGCCACTGGAATGTCATAAAGCATTTGTGTTTATACATTTCAGTTGATATGTGCCCGCGCATTGTGATTCATTCATACAAAATGCGCACAAAAAACAGCCATCTTGTAATGGATTTACTAACCTTTCAAAATGTCCACCACGTGCCTATATGTGTGTACAACATGGCTTAAAAACATTGAAAAAGTCAAATAGTAGAGCCATTTGGCTTTTTCAATTTCTTTTTGCCATGTTGTACAGCAACGTGTCTGCTGTGCAGCATGGTTAAAAGTAAAAAAAGAAAGCACTATAACACGGCCAGGTTTGATGGTGTCATATCCCTTTTTCTTTTTACTTTCAGCCATGCTGCACAGCAGACGCAATGCTGTACAAAATGGCTAAAAAAATATTGACCAAGCCAATAGATCTGAGGACTTTTGGCTTTGCTGATGCTTGTTGACGCAAATGTTGCGGCAAACCCTGAGCAGCGAATCACTGTAGATTATAATGATTTATTGCGCTAAGTAAAAATGTGTGTTTTATTGTTTTAAAAAAAATCATATCTCCAGAACCCTCCTGTGGATTTCTGTGGTTGAGGTGTGTATCTTAAGTTAAAAATACAGCCTACTTTTATAAATTGGTGTCGGATTTTTATTGTGTTGCGTTTGTTTTATACAATTGTTTTGGTACTTCTAAATCCTTTACACTTGCTCCTTTGCTAAAACCTGACTGCTCTGAGCTACAGCTACCCAGGACTAAGCTAAGGTTTTAGAAACGAACCCTACTGAACCTGACATGGAAATGTGTCTTTGCTACATGGCGAGGATCCTCAATCACACCATCTAATAGAGCACTTTACTCAAAGTAACAATAATAATGAAAACTCAGGCTGCCAACTTGGTCCACTGTAGTCTTATTCGCAGCCAATAATGGTGTACATAATAATAATGGTATGCTATTCCAGCCAAATCCACAATGCAAACTGTACCAATAAAGATGTTATATTATACTCAATGAATTCTGTAATCCAAAATGCACAGAAGGTACTAATCCCATTTCTCAAGAGTTTTGTGACAAACTGGCATTTCACATTACACAGCTAATGAAAACGTGATGGATTCTTACTTAACCAACAAAAAAACAACAGCCACAACCATTTTCAAGAAATCCCTCCAAGGGAAGGGTAACACAGCCTCTACACTCCAGCAAAGAACTATTACAAACTGAATTTCTGGTTCATGTAAAAGCGACCCACCCAGTCAGCTACCCCTCTGAGCCATGTCCTTCGCAAATGTTCAAAAACATTCTTTTAAGAAATTCAGCAGCCATCCTATTCAGAACACTCATCAACAACTCCTTAACAACAGAAGTTTTCCCAGAAGACTTAAAAAAGGCATACAATTGCCTGTTATTAAAGAAAACTAACCTGGACACTCAAGACCCGACAACTGCAGACCTTTAGCAACTGGATTATTCCTGGGAAAACTTATAGAAAGAGCAGCCTTTAACCAGATGTCTCAATTCATTGGAGGCAGTTCCCTACTTTACAACTTCCAAACTGGATTCCGTCGAGGAAGAAGCACTGAATCGGCCTTAATCTCAATCTGGGATGACCTTAAAAACACAGGGTTGCTGCCCTTCTCTCTTAGACCTTTTGGCAGCCTTTGACACAGTTGGTCATGACACACTAATCCAAAACCTCAAGGAAGCCGGATTAAAAGGCACTGCTCTTGCTTGGATCAAATCCTACCTATGCAGTAGAATAAATATCATCCATACCCCTCCATTCACTTAAAAAACACACAGCATTATAGCAGGATTCCATCATGGCTCAATCATCTCACCCATTCTTTCAAAATCTACATTATCGGATCTGATCAATGGTTTTGGCTTCACTTGGTGTAACTAAGCATCACCCACAAAGCAATACATGGCAAAGGACCACTTTTCTCAGGAAGAAAATCACCAAATGCATAAAACAAAGAAACCTATGCTCTAGAATGACACGCTGCCTCATAAACTCTACATACAAGAAAAACAATAGATGCAACATCTTTCTCTGTTGAAGCAGTCAAACTATGGTATTTGTTACCCATAAACATAAGATCCACTGATGACCATCTCAGCTTCAGAAGATTAGTCAAGAGTTGGCTCTTCACTACGTGACCAAAATACCCATACTCATAACACAACAGTGTACCGTAACAGTATGTACAATACATTGAAAGCTCTGCTGTATGTATTGTGTGTGTGTGTGTGTATATATATATATATTGTGTATGTTAGTTGCCCGGTAACTAAGGTCTAGCGTCGTGACAAAGGCTCTGTGCCGAAACGTGTAGACGCTTTTTACCGATTTATTATGATGGAATAAATTACATCTTGTAAATTGCAAGCCCTGCTGAGTGCCGTTCTTTCCCTGCGGATTTCTTTGGGAGAAGAAGTCTTTTATATATATATATATATTCCAAACACAATCTTGTCAACCACCCGCCGCTCACTCCTGGGTGGATGCTACCGCAAAGCGGTGACGAACCGCTAATAATACTGCCCAACTCCTTTGTCCATACAAAGGTACGCGGTGCACTCGCGAGTCGTTTTTTAAGATTTTAATGTTGCCAAACCACCATAGCTGACAAACGCGTTTCGGCCATACGGCCTTTGTATGGACGAAGGAGTTGGGCAATATATATATATATATATATATATATATATATATATATATATATGTTAGACCTGGCATCCTTGGCGTGGGTCTCCCTTCCATTTGTTCGTAATGCCTCCACTGTTGCCGATATGTTTTTGCTGGACTAGATGCTCATGGGCACTTTGCCGCTGCTAATCAGTGCCAAAGTGCAAGTGCTCCCTATCGTTAATTGATATATGTATTAGTGACTCCATGATTGGATGATTGGTTTACTTGTCAGTCCCTAGTACAGTGCACTCAGTGTGCCCCGGGCTTGTAAATCCAATGCCGCTGGTGGGCTTGCAGCACTGGTTGTGCCACCCACAGAAGCGGCTTGTAAAATGTGTCTCAGGCCTGCCATCGCAGAGCCTGTGTGCAGCCTAGGGCTGCCATGTCGACTTGGTGAGTACACCCACTTACCAGTCCCTAAACCTTCCCTTTACTGCATGTTGGTCACCCCTAAAGTAGGCCCTAGGGCAGGGTGCATTGTAAGTATAAGGTAGGACATGCCCTGGTGTGTGTGGCATGTCCTAATAGTGAATTACAGCCATTTTCGTTTTTCACTATTGCAAGGCTACCTGCTCCCCATAGGCCAGAATGGGCAGACTGACTATTACCCCTTATAGTCAGAACTGACCCAGGAACATGGTAGAAAAACGAATTTAGTATGCCTGAACTCAGGATGATAAAATACATCTTTTAGTGAAGTTGGTTTTAACATTCTGTGTTTGAAAATACCACTTTTAGAAAGTGGGTATTTTCTTGCCTAACTATCCAAGCCTGCCTCTGCTAGGGTTGTGTATTCCTTGTCTGGAGATTGAGTGACAGGGGCTGGGGGTGGCTACAGGAGACAGGGTGAGTCAGCACAGGGCTGAATAGAAAGATCTGCATCCAGAGTGGAGGGAGGAGTTGCACCTGGGTCTGAATAGGGCTGTGCCTGCCTTCCACAATGCTGGCTCCACCTCCTGCCGGGCGGCTGAGCACTCTGCCCCACATTCTGAAAGGAAAGAAGGAGTCAGAAAAACAAAGTGCTCCAGAACTGACCAGAACTGGTTTTGGACTAGGCAGAGGCCTCTCTGCCTCCAGAGAACAAAGAGAATCAGGGTATAAGAGGGGCACCCAGACCCCAGGAAAATTAGATCACTTTTGGGAACAAGAAGAAACCTTTGCTGAGGAGCGGAACCAAGAAGAAACTGAGGAGAGACTATCCCTAAGCTGAAGTGCTGCTTGGGGATTGGCCTGCAGTGGTTTGCCTGACTGCCAAAGAAAGGAGAAAGGAACTTTTGCTTTGCTGTGACTTTCATCAACTTGTGAAGGATCTCCAAGGGCTTGGAAGAGAGCTTGCCCCCTGACCGAAGTCCCAGGACCATTGGACTTCACCCCCTTTGTGAATTGCTGCTGGAAACTCTGTTTCAGTGGCTACAGAGGTAGGGAGCTGTGACCGACTCTCACGACCGACTCGGTGTCCTGTAAGCACCGCATCGAAGCACCGTCTCGCCCTGCAACGCACGGCCCTGGTCTCACCGACTCCGTCAACGAGCCGCTGCCTGCACCGCATCGAGGGACAACGCGTCCTGCAACGCTTCGCTACGCCGAATCGAACTGGTCCAACCGACACGGTCACTGCTGCTGAGTTCGAGTCCTGTGACCGCACCGGAGTTGGGCACCTCTCGCACGCTTTGCGACGCACCGCCCGACTTGCACCGCTGTCCGGACTGATCGACGCCAGCTCCTGAATCCGGCTCCGTCGCCGCACCGCAACCTGCCAGCACCGCATCGAAGCACCGTCTCGCCCTGCAACGCACGGCCCAGGTCTCACCGACTCCGTCTCGACGACGTCAACGAGCCGCTGCCTGCACCGCATCGAGGGACAACGCGTCCTGCAACGCTTCCATTTTTGCACCGCGACCGCGACGAACAGCCATCCGGCTCGCACGCCCGTGCCTGCCGCTTCAAGTAAAAGGTACTGTGACCGAGTCTGTCTACGCTGTGTTGGCCCGTCTCGACGCGGTCAGTTGGATTTGTTAGACTCTGTTTGTTCTCGACATCGCCGTAGCCGGAGGAGGCTACCGACTCGCACAGAACCTTGAATTAAGCCTTTTTGATCAGAACTAAGTATTCTTAACAGTATTGTGGATTATTTTTGTCGTTTATGGTCTTGTGATAAATCTATATAAAGTATACCTATTTTTATAAATATATAACCTGTGTGGTGTCCATTTGTAGTGTTGTCACTTGATTACTGTATGTGTTCACAAATGCTTTACACACTGCCTCTGAACTAAGCCTGTCTGCTCGTGCCAAGCTACCAAGAGGGTGAGCAGGGGTTATTTCGGGAGTGTACCTACTTTCCCTGACTAGACGCAAGGGTCCCTATTTGGACAAAGGTACCTACCTCTGCCAACTAGAGACCCCCAAATCTAACAATATATATATATATATATATATATCCTGCTCCAGGTACAAAGTACAACACTGGCGGAGACTCTTCACCTTGATTTTATTAGGTTTCAATGGCACACAAGACGCGTTTCGGCGACTGCCTTTCTCAATACAAATCGGCAGCCCGCGACAGCGTCTTTTAAATTTTCATAAACACAATTAATTGGTGGTTTGAATGAGGTCTAAAAAACAAACAAAGGACTATGCCGATGGGAACGCAGAGGTAATTCGGCCATCTTGTAACATGCTAAATTCATTATTATCTTCATGTTTGTGTTTGTACAATTCAAATGCATATATACAAATCACCAAATCAATATCTCGCCCTGAATGGGCTACATTTAACTCATTGTGTACTCCCATTTCAGACCTCCGTTTGTTCTGAACAAAATATGGATATTTAAACATACTTGAACCCTGTATGGGTATACCCTATATCAAATATACACAGCGAAACTATCACTGTGCAACAATTAGACACTCATTACCATCAATAAAAAAGGAAATGAAAAAGAAGAAAATCGAGAAAAGAAGGAAGAGAGAAAAAAATGAGAGAAAAAAGGGAAAAAAGCAAAAAAAAACTTTACATTTTCTGATGCAATATTTACAGCTACATACAATCCAGAACCATACTAAGTTGCCTTAAAGATGTATCGACAACTCCTCCCCACTGTTGAGTCCCTGAGGTATTTTGGTTTGCATGTCTATGATGAATCTAGACTACAGTCTCCGAAGTTTAAGTTGTCTGTCCCCTCCTCTGATGTTACCAGACACATGATCTAAACAGAAATAGCTCAACAGATCCCTGTTGCTGCTATGGTGGCTTTCGAAATGTCGAGCCACCGGATATGTTACATCTTTAGTAACAATGGCTCTCATGTGCTCCAAAATCCTTATTTTGGTAGGGTGTATGGTACTACCGATGTACCTGAGCCCACACTAAACAGTATACCGTGTGGCTGGTGTTACAATTCATAAACTTTTCTATTTTCCTAGGAGACCTCAGACCTGGTACATCATACGTCAGGACCTTATTACTGGTCTTACATGCCTTGCACTTTTTGCAAGGGTAAAAACCCTTGATCTGGCTAAAACAGGAATCACTGCTCTTCTTGATAAAGTGACTTTGCACTATTTGATCCTTCAAAGATCGTGCCTTTCTGAAGGACAATAGGGGGGATCTAGCCAGATCCTCTCCTATAACTGGATCTGATTTAAGAATGTGCCAACTCTTCCTCAGCACCTGTCTTAACTCGCTGGCATTACTGGAATAGTTAGTGATCATTCTACAATCATTAGATTGTGATAATCCGTTCTGTTCTTTTTTCTTTTTGGTATTAGACATCCCAGTGATCAGTTCTGTTCTAGACTTGCTGTCCACCTTCTTTTTAGCACTAAATAGTACATCACTGCAGTAGCCCCGTACTTGAAATCTTGCTATACTGTCATCGGAAGCTGCTTGGAAATCACATCCCCTAGTGCAGTTCCTTTTTATCCGCAGCAGTTCGCCATACGGAATACTGTTAATCAGTTTATCCAAATGGCCACTGCTGGCGTGTAAAACGGAGTTACCCGCTGTGGATTTTCTGTGCAAGATGGTACAAAGTCTGCCCTCCGATACAAAGACTTTCTGATCTAAGAAGTGAACAGCTGTCTTACTCACTTCTCCAGTAAATTTTAAGTTGAGGTCATTGGTGTTCAATATCGTGACAAACTCCTTAGCTGATTCCTCCGACCCACTATATATGATGAACAAGTCATCAATATATCGGTTCCAGCTGACCAGTCTGCTGGTCCATTCTTCATTGGCATCTGACCAGGCCACCCGCTTCTCCCACCAGCCTACGAAAAGATTTGCATAACTGGGGGCGAAGCAGGTGCCCATGGCCGCGCCTTGTGTTTGTCTGAACAGTTGTTCCTGGAAAAGAAAGATATTATTCGTCAGACAGTATTCCACAAATTCAAGTAACATGGTGTTATGCTCTAGGTATTTTAAGGAGCATCACTTGAGGAAAAAATCAATAGCTTCCAAGCCTTTACTATGTTGAATACTTGTATAGAGACTGGAAATATCTAGGGTGATCATGACAAAGTCTGACTCCCAAGGTATATTCTCAATTCTTTTTAAAAAGTCCTTAGTGTCCTGAATGTAAGAGGTCAGTTCCACGACAAAATCAAACAGAAAGAAATCAACAAATGTGGACATGTTCTTGGTTAAACTTCCCTTTGAAGAAACAATAGGACGCCCAGGGGGGTTCACACCGTCTTTATGTAGCTTTGGCAAATGATAAAAAGTTGGAATAACTGGGTATTTACAATCCAAGAACTTAAATTCATCATTGTCCAACATGCCTTTCTGTTTCCATTTCCTTATATATATATATATATTACCTACTGGCAGTCGCCAGTAGGTAGTTAAAGTTAGAACTTTGTTTCTATTAAAAAAGCATTTTTTTCTTTTGCCAATATCCTGCCCCCCCCCCCCACACTGCCCTGGGGACCACCACCTCCCCGGGGCATTGAGTAATTAACATACTGGGGTCTGTAGCGGGCCCCCTGCCCCGGGACCACCACCTCCCCGGGCTTTTAATTTGATGGAGGGGGGCCGTGCTGCCACCCTCCTGGAGCCTTCCATGGCCCTGGGGACCGCCACCCCCCACGGCTATTGCACGGCATTGCAGTCTGCTATGGCAGGGCAGGAGCACTGCTCCCGCCCTGCCATAGGAAACTTCTGCTTTGCTTCATGGAAGCGAGAGCAGGAAAACTGCTTGCGCTTCCATGAAGAGAAGCAGTATTGCTTTTGGGCAAAGGGAGCTGCATGTCAGGAGCTCCCTTTGCCCAGAAGCAATGCCTGCTCTCGCAGGAGTCAGGAAGCAAGCAGGGCCCGTGGGGGCATTGGGGCTCCCCCGCCGTCTCGAACGTGAGGCCATGCCCCGGGATGGCCTAAAATGGCCCGGGAAGGGGGCACCGCGGCCCCCTCCCTTTTTTTTCCAAACATAAGGCCGGCCCCGGGGATGGGGTCCCTGGGGCTATAATTGGTATCAGGAGGGGGGCCACACTGCCCCCCTCCAAAATTTTGGGGAAAAAGAAAGGCTGAGCAGGCCCCGGGGGATGGGGTCCCTGGGGCCAAAAGAGGCCCAAGAAAGGGGGGCTATGCGGCCCTCCCTTCAATAGATACATTTTTGCTGGGCCCCGGGGGATGGGGTCCCCGGGGCCGATATCGGGTAATGGAACTGAGGGTCATTAATTATTTTTAGGTCTCGCTGAGCCAGCGCGCATGCGCTGCTCTTCGAGACTTTAGTAAGGGGCTTTTGAAAGTGCTCCGAAAGCGGCCACCAGCGTGCGGTTACGCGCACAAGAGCGCGCGACGTGCACAGCACTTTTTCTCGTTGAACGCGTGCGCACAACTCGCGTCACCACTCGCGTTTTTTTTTATTTCATTTCGCGGCCGCGAGGCTTTACTTTTACGGCCGCGCGGCCAATGCTTGTTTGCTTTGATATTGCCAAAAATTAAAAAATGAACAATGGCCTCCGGTGCAATTCGATGCATGCTCACACATGTGCATGCATCGAAGGCCATCTTTGTACTGTTTTTCTTTCATTTTATGAGAAAACGAAATCCAAAATTTCCTCACGCGCATAACCTGCCATTTTGGAATGGTTTCTCATAGATGGCTGCATGTGTTCACGCATCTTGACAAACCAGCAGCAAGTCTGGTACATTTTAAATGTTTAATTTACTGTTCTAAGATGGCCAACAGCCGTTGCCGATTGGTAATGTGCGGGGCTGCACAAATAACAAGCATTGGCAAAGCCAATAGGTTTCACCTATGTGAGATCCATTGCCTTTGTCAATGTTTTTAGACATGTTGTACAGCATTGCGGGCTGCTGTGCAACATGGCTGAAAGTAAAGAAAATAATAGGGGTATGAGGTGGCCAATAGGCCGCATCACAGCTCTTGTTTGTCTTTACTTTAAGCCATGTTCCACAGCAACCAGTGCTGCTGTGCAGCATGTGTCAAAAACATTGGCAAAGGCAATAGATGCTCTCAGTTAAACCAATATTCTTCATCCTGACAGGAGACAGCCCGTAAGCTTCTGACAGACTGGAAAACAAAACCGGGGTCTATCTAGTCTCGCATACTTTGTGAGTGAAGCTTGCACTGCTGTAAGCGGTGTGTGATTTATCGGCTAAAGAAACACGAGGAAGTTACCCTACAGGGTGCAAGACGTCTTCTAGCGGCGGTGAGATAACCACATGTATCCAGTCAGCAGCAAAAGACAAAAATGTAAACAAACGATTCATCTACCTTTTGAAGTGCTGTGAAGTGCCTAAAGGGTGTTTGTAATAGGGTGCGACTGGCGAGCCATCATGGGGGACTGATTACAATCGAGTTCCCTCCTTACCCCATATAATCCACTTTCTAACAGCTCCTCGGGACATGATAAGGCTCAGTGGTAAAGGGATGAAAGCTGCTGCCAGACAAGCGCACCTTCCGTTCTGTTCAAGCACTGTGCTTTGCAGAAAATGGCATAAAGAAATGCACGAAAAGAGAATGGGGTGGTGTGGGGCTGGAGAAGCAAAGAGCCCGACCCATCCAGGTATCATCGTCTCTAGCTCAACCCCCCCTCTGTTTTTGGTCATTTTGTTGCACAAAGATGTTTACAGCGCTGCCTGGCACGTAGAAAGCGGCACCGGTTCCTCTCATATACAAAGCGTGACGTGTGTGTGTAAGGGGGAGGGGTAAAAATTGTAGCAATTTCAAACTATTCCCTGTACTACCCACAATTGCATGGCTTAAAGTAATAATAAAAAAAAAAACGCTATAACGTGGTTAATGGTGGCAGCGTCAAAAGCAAATAAAAACAAGCATTGGCATAGCCAATAGGTCTCACCTTTGGGACCTTATAAGTGTTTAGTTATCCAGCACAATATCCTTGGGGCAACAACATCAAGTGTTGCATGGCTAAACACTTATAAGATCCCAAAGGCGAGACCTATTGGCTATGCCAATGCTTGTTTTTCTCTTGTTATAGGAGTCGCGACCGCATCGCGGCTCTCAGCGAGGCCCCCTGGTGTAACGTCTCAGTGGATTCACGGATCTACCTTAAAGAAATAATTTAATAGTATATAATTTGAAGGTAGTGTTGCATTTCTGAACTTTTTTTATAGAGTTAGCGAGATTGAAGTTAATAATCACATTACATTTGATAGAGTTAGTAATAATATAAAAGTGTATCGTGTTGTAGTACATTGAATTCGTGCTTGTATTTTGCGGATTCGCAACGGGTTTGTGAATCCACAAAAAATTAGAAAAGAGTATGTATGTTTAAAAAAAAATAATATCCACTGTTGGGTTATAGGGTGACTCTTAAAAGAGCCCTTGTTTTCATTATGACTTTTTTGGAGCTACATGTAAGTGCGGACGCACAGCTTAAGGTTGCTGAGAAATTCTCTGTTTACTTCATCTGTGAAGTGAACTCCATCAGTTCTGCAGATGTTATCCATATCAAAACGTAGATTGTTGTTATAAATGGAGCCCATCCTATGGTCTCTGAGGTAAGCAGAAACAGCTTTATTCTTCCTAGCTTTCTCAAACTGTGAGCAGAATTGATTTGACCACTTCCATTTCTGTCTTTGAAATATATTAGAGCATACAAAAACAGTTTGAGGCAAAAGCAACATCAATTGTGCAAAGGTATCCTTCATTAGCATTTCCAGACCTACCCCAGTCAATGTGCCTAGGTCATTACCACCACAGTGCACAATCATGAGGTTAGGGGGTTGGAGATGCAAAAAGGTTTTAACCAAAGGTATCAATTAGTGCCACTTTAATCCTCTCTGTGAAATCCATTTAATATCCACATTTTGCAAACCTAGGTCTTTGTCAATACCTCTGTGTTCAGCATACTTTTTATACCAGAAAACATAGCTGTGCCCTAAAATCCATACTGCAAGCATCTTGACGGTGATATCTGGAAGGAATGAAAAGATGTCTGTAGCTCAGGTAGTCAGTTGGTAGAATGAGAGGTATCTAAAATGGTGGAGAAGATGCTGTTTTTGAAAAAGCAGATAAGTGATTGGCTGTTCATTAACATTGTGCACTCAAAAATAGGATGCATGTTATTTTCCTGAAGAAGCATGTTTTTTATGGTTATTAAATAATGTTTGAAAGGTACAGTAGATAGGATAAGGTAATATTTTGCAAAAGTCAACCACACCTGCTATTTGCATTTGTAAGCTACTGTGCTGAACTTGAAAATATGGTGAACTTGTGACCTGCCAGTACAGTTAAATGTTGCAGAAGCTGTTACTATGGAAACTGGGATTAAGCAGAATGGGGGAAGGGTTAAAAGTTAACTGTGGATTTAAAATGTGAAATGGTAACATATATAAGTGATATGTTACTAAATTAAGTTTTTCTAAGTCAGTAGTATGTGTAGAAGTAGTCTGTTGTTTAAAAAAAAAGCTAGTATTATTAGAAATAGGTTTTTGAACTGCCGTATGGATTCGCGGCTCCATAAAGACGCTACACTGCGGCACCGCGGTGGAGTCGCAACTCCAGAAAATTGCAGAACCAGTTTGGGCACTTTTAGAAGACTGTTAGAAAGGGTTAATATGTCTAACCAATAGAAATGTGTTTCACAAATTGAAATAATGTAGAAAGCAATTTGATTTGTTACTTACATTTATTTGTGTGCAGAAAGAGAGGGAAAGTTTGCCATTACTGGTTTTACCTTGTTGGGAGTGGTGCATTACATTTAATGTGTGCAAAAGAAAATCTTTTATGAGTTTCTGATATTTCATATTCTGCAATACTATTTGAAAGGTGAGTTACAAATTTGAAAGCTGTGTTATATATTATGTAGTAGTGCTTCACTCTTTGTAGTGAAATGTTTAGATTTGAAGAGCATTATTTTCAAAGTTTTGAAATTATTAGAGAAGTTTGATGTTTGAAATATGTTACGAAATGTACAGAGGCGTATTGTACTTTGTTTAATTGTACTGAAATGATGATTGAAATAGTTTTTGCATAGTAATATGTGTACATTGGTAGATGGATTAGTGATTATGGTAGTTTGTATGAGTCTGTGGAAAGGTACAGTTGAAGTATGTCGCATAATTTTAGGTGTCTCTTTCAAACTGTAATTGCAGCCTGTCAAGTTTTAAGGTCTGCATGGACATGTGAATGAGGTATGTGTGTGCTTGCACATGTATTCTCATACGTGTTATGCATCTGAAGATGCTAGATGTATAAAACACAGGTATACCTCTATTTGTATATTTCTTTTACATATGATGCCACTAGTAAAAGGTGCAGACACATACATGCATGCTTTCAGGTATAAGGTGAGACTTACAATAGAGATATACGAAGGGTTACTGCTTTATATTTGGCTAGGCCGAACACCTTGGGTACTTGAAGAATAGTGAAGCTGAAGTGCTAAAGTGAGGTTTAAGACATGTTGGCAGAGGAACTAGTGATTAGGCTACTTTGTATGAGTCTGTGGAAAGGTACACTTGAAATATGCCGCAAAATTTTAGGAGTCTTCTTGAAGTGGGAAATGCAGTCTGTGAAGTTTTATGGTCTGTATGGTCTTGTGACTGAGGTATGTCTCTACTTGCACATGTATTCTCATACCCTGCCAACTTAGGGCGAACAAAGCAAACACAGACTTACAACACACACATGCAAAGTGTTACTGCTTTATATTTGGCTAGGAGCAACACCCTAAGTAGTTGCAGAATGGTAAAGCTGCAGCTGAAAAGTGAGGTTTAAGACATGTTGGAGGAGGAATTAGTGATTAGGCTCAGTTGTATGAGTCTGTGGAAAGGTACGCTTGAAATACACCACATAATTTCAGGTGTCTGCTTGAAATGTGAAGTTGAGTCTGTGAAGTTTTATGGTCTGCATGGTCTTGTGACTGAGGTATTTCTCTACTTGCAGATGTACTGTGATACGTGTTATGCATCTGAAGATGCTAGACGTATAAAACACAGGTATACGTCTATTTGTATGTTGCTTTTATATATGATGCCACTAATAAAAGGTATAGACACATGCGTACATGCTTTCAGGAATGTGGTGAGACTTACAACAGACACATGCAATGGGTTACTCCTTTATATTTGGCTAGACCCAACACCCTATGTAGTTGCAGAATGCTGAAGCTGCAGCTCAAAAGTGAGGTTTAAGACATGTTGGAGGAGGATTTAGTGATTAGGCTCAGTTGTATGAGTCTGTAGAAAGGTACACTTGAAATACACCACATAATTTCAGGTGTCTGCTTGAAATGGGAAGTGCAGTCTGTGAAGTTTTAAGGTCTGCATGATCTTGTGACTGAGGTATGGCTGTACTTGCACATGTATTCTCATACGTGTTATGTATCTGAAGATGCTAGACATATAAAACACAGGTATACATATATTTGTATGTTTCTTTTATATATGATGCCACTAGCAGAAGGTACAGATATATGCATGCATTCTTTCAGGAATATGGTGAGACTTACAACAGGGAGATGCGAAGGGTTGCTGCTTTATATTTTGGTAGGTCCAACACCGTGAGTAGTAGTAGAATGGTAAAGCTGCAGCACAAAAGTGAGGTTTAAGACATGTTGGTAGAAGGATTAGTTTTTAGGCTACTTTGTATGAGTTTGTGGTAAGGCACATTTGAAATATGCCGCATAATTTTACGTGCCTGCTTGAAATGGGAATTGCAGTCTGTGAAGTTTTAAGGTCTGCATGGTCTTGTGACTAAGGTATGTGTCTAATTCCATATATATTCTCATATGTGTTATACTTCTGAAGATGCTAGATGTATAAAACACAAGTATACGTCTATTTGTATGTTTCTTTTATATATGATGCCACTAGGAAAAGGTGCAGACACATACATGCATGCTTTCAGGTATAAGGTGAGACTTACAATAGAGATATACGAAGGGTTACTGCTTTATATTTGGCTAGGCCCAATACCTTGAGTACTTGCAGAATAGTGAAGCTGAAGTGAGGTTTAAGACATGTTGGCAGATGAACTTGTGATTAGGCTACTTTGTATGAGTCTGTGGAAAGGTACACTTGAAATATGCCGCACAATTTTAGGTGTCTGCTTCAGATGGGAAGTGCAGTCTGTTAAGTTTTAAGGTCTGCATGGTCTTGTGACTGAGGTATGTCTCTACTTGCACATGTATTCTCATATTTGTTATGCATCTAAAGATGCTAGACGTATAAAACACAGGAATACATCTATTTGTATGTTTCTTTTATATATGATGCCGCGAACAAAAGGTATAGATACATGCATGTGTGCTTTCTGGAGTATGATGAGACTTACAAGAGACACATGCAAAGGGTTATTGATTTATATTTGGCTAGGCCCAACACCCTAAGTAATTGCAGAATTGTGAAAATGCAGCTCAAAAGTGAGGTTTAAGACATGTTGGTACAGGGATTACTGATCAGGCTACTTTGTATGAGTTTGTGGAAAGGTACACTTGAAATATGCCACAAAATTTTAGGTGTCTGCTTGAAGTGGGAAATGCAGTCTGTGAAGTTTTAAGCTCTGTATGGTCTTGTGACTGAGGTATGTCTCTACTTGCGCATGTATTCTCATACGTGTTATGCATCTGAAGATGCTAGGTGTATAAAACAAAGGTATACATCTATTTGTATGTTTCTTTTACATATGATGCCACTAGCAAAAGGTACAGACACATGCATGCATTCTTTCAGGTATAAGGTGAGACTTACAATAGAGATATACGAAGGGTTACTGCTTTATATTTGGCTAGGCCGAACACCTTGGGTACTTGCAGAATAGTGAAGCTGAAGTGCTAAAGTGAGGTTTAAGACATGTTGGCAGAGGAACTAGTGATTAGGCTACTTTGTATGAGTCTGTGGAAAGGTACACTTGAAATATGCAGCAAAATTTTAGGAGTCTTCTTGAAGTGGGAAATGCAGTCTGTGAAGTTTTATGGTCTGTATGGTCTTGTGACTGAGGTATGTCTCTACTTGCACATGTATTCTCATACGTGTTATGCATCTGAAGATGCTAGATGTGTAAAACACAGGTATACCTCTATTTGTATGTTTCTTTTACATATGATGCCACTAGCAAAAGGTACAGACACATGCATGCATTCTTTCAGGAATCTGGTGAGACTTACAACAGATATGTGAAGGGTTACTGCTGTATATTTGGCTAGGCCGAACACCCTAAGTAGTTGCAGAATGGTGAAGGTGCAGCTCAAAAGTGAGGTTTAAGATATGTTGGTAGAGGGATTACTGAGTAGGCTACTTTGTATGAGTTTGTGGAAAGGTACACTTGAAATACGCCACAAAAGTTTAGGTGTCTGCTTGAAATGAAATAATGAAGTCTGGAAAGTTTTATGGTCTGTATGGTCTTGTGACTGAGGTATGTCTCTACTTGCACATGTATTCTCATACCTATTATACATCTGAAGATGCTAGATGTATAAAACACAGGTATACATCTATTTGTATGTTTCTTTTATATATGATGCCACTAGCAGAAGGTACAGACATATGCATGCATTCTTTCAGGAATATGGTGAGACTTACGACAGGGAGATGCGAAGGGTTGCTGCTTTATATTTTGGTAGGTCCAACACCGTGAGTAGTAGTAGAATGGTAAAGCTGCAGCACAAAAGTGACGTTTAAGACATGTTGGTAGAAGGATTCGTTTTTAGGCTACTTTGTATGAGTTTGTGGTAAGGCACATTTGAAATATGCCGCATAATTTTACTTGCCTGCTTGAAATGGGTATTACAGTCTGTGAAGTTTTAAGGTCTGCATAGTTTTGTGACTGAAGTATGTCTTTACTTCCACATGTATTTTCATTCTTGTTATGCATCTGAAGATGCTAGACGTATTAAATACAGGTATACATCTATTTTTATTTTATATGTGATGCCACTAGGAAAAGGAGCAGACACATGCAGAAATTCTTTCAGGAATATAGTGAGAGTTCCAACAGATACATGAGAAGGGTTGTTGCTTTATATTTGGCTAGGCCCACACCTAAATAGTTGCAGAATGGTGAAGCTGCAGCGCAAAACTGAAGTTTAAAACATGTTGGCAGAGGGATTAGTGAATAGGCTACTTTGTATGAGTCTGTGGAAAGGTTTACTTGAAATATATCGTGACATCGTGACATCGTACGGAACCGTGGTTTCGGCGCCATCGTGACGTCACCTCCTCTCCGGTCAGGAACCGACGCCTCCCCTGCCTGCGCAAGCATCCAGGTCCCGACGCATCATCTCCCCCAAATCAAGGAACCGACGCCGCAGCGCCAACGACGCCGCATCTCCCTGACGCCGTGAGCTGTCTTTGTTTTCGCTTTTCCAAGGTACTGTTCTTTTTGGGTCTGTTTTGACTCCGGGCCCGACGCCACGCACCTCGCGGTCTGCACCGTACTTTGGGATTTCTTTGACCTTGACGTCGTGATAACTCCAGTTGGGGTTATCTGTTGCTAAAGACTGTTTTTAAGTGAATAACCTATTTTTGAACTATTTCTACCATCGTGAAGAATTATTATTGATTACAGTATTGTGGATTTTTGTCGTTTATGGTCTTGTGATAAGTTTATATAAAGAATACTTATTTTTATAATACAACCTGTGTGGTGTCCATCTGTAGTGTTGTCATTGTATTACTGTATGTGTTCACAAATGCTTTACACACTGCCTCTGAGATAAGCCTGTCTGCTCATGCCAAGCTACCAAGGGGGTGAGCAGGGGTTCTCCAGTAGTGTAGCTCCCTTACCCTGACGTAGAAGCAAGGTCCCTATTTGGTCAAAGGTACCTACCTCTGCCAACTAGAGACCCCCAGTTCTAACAGACGATATATCTCCAAATGCCCCGCTTGCTAAGTGACTGTGACACAGTGGAGGGCCTCCCCGCTGCAGATGGAAGCCGTGACTGGACACTGCTCCACACCAACCATGTTGATATGACGAACTGTGGTCGTACTGTGATATTTCATATGTTACAAATACGTTACACTCTGGGTTCTTTCTGTCTTTTGTTTCTCTCTCATCCGCACCTCCACTACTACCTGGCACAAGGCTATTACATCTTGAGGTGGTCTAATACTCGTGTACATTGCCCTACTCAGGAGAACCAGGGGAGGTGCACTATGCAAACCCCAGCACTATGACTCAGGCTCTACGCATCATTAGTCTAAATGTCCGGGGCTTAAATAGCCCAGTGAAGCGCGCGGAGGTGCTTTCTCTCCAGGAGCGATATCTGCTTGCTCCAGGAGACGCATTTACTGGCCAAAGATACCACCCACATGCGCTCACGTTGGTTCCCCCGGCAGTACTGGTTCTCCGGTCCGACAAAAAAGAATTCTGTAGCTATCCTTCTAGCCCAGAAGTTTCATGGCAAGGTCATCTCCACATTTATGGAAGTTAGGGGAAGGGCCCTAGGGATTAGATCACCATGGGGGGGCGTCACTTTCACAGTAGCTAATATATATGCTCCAAATGACAGGGGAGAACCCTTCATCATCAACACACTAGCGGTGGTTCTTGCTTATCCTGACCCGACCATACTAATAGGAGGGGACTTTAACTTAGTGATGGACCCAGACATGGATTGCTCTAGCCAGCGCTCTTCCCAGACCGAGGCTTTCTCATCCACTGGACTCCTGTGGTTGGCTAATGGCGCGCTCTGCGATATCTAGAGACATCTCCATCCCTCTGCCAGGAAGTACACAGTCTTCTCGGTAGCCCACAAATCTTACGCCCGAATTGCCCACTTTCTTACGGCCACAGCCTTAACAGCTTGTGTTGGGGAGGCAAGCATAGAGCCCCATCTCTGTCTGATCATGTTGAATCTGCATACCACGGAAATCCGCCCTATGCGGTGGTGACTGCGAGATGCTATGCTGCTATCCAAGCAGACGGTGGTGGCGATCCATTTGGCTATAGGGGACTACATCGGCAATAATGATCTGAGGGGACTCATCTCTCCTAAGTATGGGAGCCATTGAAACTCATCCTCCGAGATGAATTCATTGCAATCTCGGCAGCAGAGAATGAATTGCGTAGAGAAAATCGACAACAAATTGAAAAAACGGTCTCCCAGCTTGAATCGATCCACAAACGCACAGGAGCCCTTCAGGTGTGGAGGGAACTTGAGAAACAGTGACTCCTCTTACGACGCCTTGATCTTGACCAGGCAGAATACGCCCTCTTGCGACTTAAGCATAAATTCTTCATTAGTGGAGATCGCTACGGCCGCATGCTAGTGCATAGGTTGCACGGCAAGGCTGTGTCCGGATCAATTGATTCGATTTGCACTCCAAAATGAGTGGAGGTTCACTCAGATCCTGAGATTGTGGAGGCCTTCCAGACCTTTTACAGCACTTTATATGCCAGTGACAATGCCCCGTCCGGAGATATTGAGGCCTACCTGCGAGACGTCCCACTGACATGCCTCCCTTCAGATCTTGCATCTCAGCTAGATCAGCACATTCGCACAGATGAGGTGGTGGCAGCAATTGCATGCCTTAAACCCTCCAAGGTGCCAGGCCCGGATGGCTTTATCCCCCTTTTCTATAAAACTTTCTGCCAAGAGCTAGCTTCCCTACTGACCCGGCTGTTCAATTTGTTCCTGGACTCTGGATCCCTATCTGACACGATGCTGGAGGCGTCCATTTCTGTGATCCTTAAACCCCATAAAGACCCTAAGGAGTGTGGCGCCTATCGGCCCATCTCCCTGCTCAACACATACGCTAAACTGTTCACAGGCATCTTGGTGACGCGCCTCAAACCAATCATGCTGGGCCTTGTGGACCCTGATCAGGTGGGATTTGTCTTAACGAGGCAATGTGGGGACAATACGAAATGTCTCCTCCATCTCATGGACCTTGTCCAGCGTCCAGGGAAGCTCTCTTCCTCTTCGTTGATGCTGAAAAGGTATTTGGCTGGGTCCACTGGCATACTTCTTTTCTACACTCTGCCGGTTTGGATTTGGTGACAGGTTCATAGCATGGATACGCTGTATCTACAGCGCACCCAGGGCCTCGGTCAGGGTCAATGGGACCTCATCCACATCATTTCCCATAGCATGGGGAACTCGCCAGGGCTGTCCCCTCTACCCGCTCCTCTTTGCGCTCTATATGTAGTCCATGGCGCAGAGGGTACGGGACAACCCGCGGGTCACAGGGATCCATCTCAGAGCAGACACACATACGATCAGCCTCTTTGCTGACGACATCATCTTTCCTTGGCAAGCCCACTGACTTGGCTTCCGTCTCTACTGGGGGTATTCAGGGAGTTTAGTGACGTTTCTGGGTTCAGGGTTAACCTTCAAATATCACAGATCTTGAACCTCTCAGTCACACCAGCCCAAGTAGCCACACTGCAAGCAAGGTTTCCCTTTGAGTGGGCAGCAGAAACTGTATCATACCTGGGGATCTTTCTAGCACCCATGCCGGCGAAGATGCTGGCGGCTAACTATGGCCCCCTATTAGATCAGACTACCAAGACGCTCTACTCCTGGAATCGCACCGGCCTGTCATGGTCTGGCTGCCTAGCAGCCCCCAAAATGACTTTATCCCCGCCCCCATTGATTCTCCGTAACATAAAACTTGCAATCAACCGGTTCATCTGGAGTGGCAAGAGCCTGCGCCTTTGCCGCTAGCTCGTCACACGACACAAAACAAGGGAGGCATGGGGCTGCCCCAGATCTCACAATACTTCCAAGCCACACAGTTGCGCTTTATAGTGGAATGGAATCGACCGCTCTCAGAAAAGCACTGGTCCTTCATGGATCAGACGATTGTAGGAGCCAATATCTGGCAAGAGGCCTGGCTGCCTCGCAAGCACAGGGCATGGGGGCTTTACTCTTTGCCGGTAACGGCTGCGACCCTGAAAATTTGGGACGCTGTAGCTCTTAGACACAAGCTAACAACGTTCCCCTCACCGATGATGCCGATAGTCGGCAACCCGGACTTCCCCACAGGCCTGGATCTGAGGTCTTCCAGCGCCGGCGCGAACAGTGCTCTCTGGGATCATACCCTTTGACCGGCTGCAAGAAAATTACTCGCTACTGGCAACAGACTCATTCCCATACGTGCAGGTGAGACACTGGGTGACCTCCTCGAGCTACGAATCCGGTGCTTATCGCTCTCTGACCCATTTTGAAAAATGGCTAATATCCAAAGATAGAGACAAACGTATTATCTCTGAACTCTATGCTTTTGTCTCCGCTGAAATCAATACCACCAAGACCAAGGGCCAGCTTTGATGGGAGGAGGAATTAGGGCGTCCACTTTCCAGCAAGGAATGGCAGGATATTTATTACAGGATTCATCACACACCACATGATATGTCTGGCACGGAGTCAGCTTATAAAGTTGCCTCCTATTGGTATTTAACACCTGCTTGAATCCATGGCTGGAACGGGAGATGTACCCCACAATGCTGGCGGGACTGTGGTCAAACAGGCTCCTTTCTTCATCTTTTGTGGAACTGTCCCAAACTGGTCAGATACTGGGAATGGATCCTGAATGATATCGACCAAGCATTTGACATGACAATTCCCTGCATACACAATCTTGGGACTCTTCAATCCCCTGATCTTTCCCCTTCGATCGATTAGAGGCAGACAAATGGCACTTGCACTAAATACCGCACGACAGGTCCTCCTTACACGTTGGGGCACAGAGGAGGTCCCCGACCATGTGACATTGCTTTGAAAACTCTGGGTGTCATTGGCAATGGAACACATGTCACTGATAACAGATAACAGGGCAGATGAATATTCAGAACTTTGGGCCCCGTTCGTCACGATCCTGTTGAAAGAGTTCAGAGAAGTGACCTGCCCTAAATACCTGCAAATTCTGCGCCTGTTGCCCCAAAAGGACAGGGAAAACACATGGACTGCTGCTTGAGAGAGTGTTCACTTCACCCATCACACAGAGCCCATTTGCCACACTAGAAATTGGGATTAAGGAATTATTCTGCAGAGGAGACGGGGGAGGGGGATAGGAAGGGTGGAGGATTGATTATTCTTATGTTGCTTCTTATTATTCCCTGTTATTTCCTGCACTCCTTTTGTAGGAGAGTAGGATCTGCTTCACATGGGAACCCCCACTTTTTGCTGATGCTTCACTGTTTTTCGACCTTAGTCTGGCTGGGGACCTGCTAATCAGAACCCCAGCCTAGCTGCTTCCCTCTCTAAAATGGTTTCCATGTGCCTTAGGCACATCTCTGATTGGAATCTGGAGTGCCCTTATAAGTCCCTAGTATATGGTATACTATGTACCCAGGGCGTAGGTACCTCAGAGGCCTACCAGGGGCTGCAGCATGTATTATGCCACCCTGGAAGGCCATCCAAAATGACACCACAGGTCTGCTACTGCAGCCTGGGTAAGGTGGTGCATGCACCCCTTACTGTGATATAGGTTACCTATATCACTACATACCTACACACATATAAACCTATAAGTCACTCCTATGGCAGGCCTTGTCAATCCTGAAGGCAGAGTGCATGGTTCCTATGTGAGAGGGTGCCCTGCATGAGCAGGGCCCCTCTGCAGCGTTCGGAGACCCTTCTCTGATGCTGTTTGTAGTGCAGCCTGACCATATACTCTTAAGCGCATTATAACCTCACGTTAAATGCTAACTTTGGGATGGCTGCACGGAAACATGTCGTGTTTGGTGTCAAAAATCTTGGAATACTACCCCGCCCGCCAATTCTGGCGGCGGGGGTAGCATTCCACCCTTCTAGATGGAGAGACATGTACACACTGGCTTGCCCGGTAACTTCTTTCCAAAGCCCTGGCATCACAAAATGGATGCTATTGCCACAGACACAAGTCTGGCCTCCTGCTGCTGACCGAAACTCCGGCAGGGGAGGCCTGGACAATAGGTTTCCTGTCTCAGGGAGGTGTAACCACCTCCCCAGACAAGATAGTGTGTATTGGGGCTGGGCGGGAGCACTCTCTGGTGCTTTGAAGTCCTGCACTGGGGGCACATTTGGTGTCCCTGTGCATACCCCAGTTCAAACCGGATCAGGGGCTTCCAGCCCCTGCTCTGGCGTGAAACTGGACAAAGGGAAAGGGTGTAACCACCCCTCTGCCCTGACCCACCGATAGGTGGGACCACAGAGTAAGTCCAACCCCCTACCTTAGTATAAGTATGGGACCCCAGTCCTTAGGAGATTAGATTATCCCTGGACGAAACTCTGACACAGAATCCTGGACCTTCGACGCTCTACTTGAAGATTAGAGGACTGAAGAATCTCCCTTGGGGTCAAGGAGTGACTCCCCTGCTTGGCAGGCACCAAAGAAGCAATTGTCCGGTCTGCATCGCTGAAGCTCCCGTCGGATGCCGAAGTCTTTGCATCACCAGAGGTGGATTTCCAGACTTCTCCGAGGCTGCCCTGAGTCCCCAGCAAAGCTGAGGCCCGTAGCTGTCGTGGGTAATGTGGAACCCCTGGACACCGAGCACATTTGCAAGTGCATCCTCTTCCTGGACTCCCACGAAGTTGTGCTTTGGGCTCCGAGTAGCCCCCGCCTCCAGCACCGACTGCACCGAAGATCACTTGTCTCCACTCCACGAGTGTCCTGTGAGCCGGCTCTAAGTGTGTCCACTTGAGGCTCCTTTGCGGTTGCTAGTCCATTGGCTAGTAGCCCCTAACGAAGGCCAATCTTATCCTGCTTGGGCTCCCCTGGTTGCTCCAGGCTTGCCCTGACTTACCCTTGCTGGGTGAGTCCCTCAGACCTTGCTGGTCTGCACCATCATCCTTCTTCACTTTCCACGAGACTTGCCGTTGCCAAGGCCTGTTGGGTTCAATCCGGTCGCCGACACCTCAGCAATCGACAGACATTGTGGGACAGTCCGAATCTTGCTCCTGGTCACCGACAACACCTCCTGGACCTCGTGGCTGAAGAGTCAAGACGACCGTCAACCTACCTGAAGCATCCGACATCGGTGGGCATCTGCTCATCGCCTTCCTGGTCACTGGCTAGTGACCCAGACTCTGTCCCCTCTGCTTTCAGGTTCTTCAGATCTCCGATCCACCCTTGGATCCACCCGGACACTTTTGACTTGGTCGCCAGCAGCACTTTGCAGCATCTCGCCATTCAAATCGACGACGAAACCCGACCCCGAAAGGCACCTATGCACCCGGCTTCCCTGGGTGAGGTAACACGAGTACTCCGGTGCTCCCGTGGGTATAGACTCTAGAACGACCTAGTTCTCAAAGGGTTTGCTCCAAGTCCTCTTTTAAGTGTCCCTGTTCTTTAAATTCCTAACCGCGACTTTCCCCATAGAAGTTAACGGCGATTCGCGGCTGTGTTACTACACTGCACGCGTCCCCCGTGGGTCCCCTGTGTCACTACCTTGGGTGGTTCCTTGTGGTCCAAGCACTTCTACAGGCTCTAGGCCTTGTGTCTAGCTCAGTCGTGGTTCTTATACCACTTTATTGGTATATGGTTTGGTACGCCCCTAGGGCTCAAACGTGTATTTGTGCTATTACTGTGAATAACTGACTTATAACTTATGTACTTCGAACTCTAGCCTCATAAAGAGACTAGAGGGGTGTGTTTAGTAATAAATACATATATTTTTAATATATACCTGGTGTGGTCCTCTTTCATTTGGTCACTCAAGAGATTATAGACTGGTAAAACAAGCTGCTTTACATTCCTTCAAGACTTAGCCTGAAGGCTGCTCTCCATAGCTACCACTAGGATAGCTTTCAATAAAGGTTGTCTTTAACCTATCTCCAATAAGGGGTTGTTTGGACTGGTGCAAGGTGCCCACTATAATTAGTGGACAGCATATACCAGGCCAACTTCTCACATTGGTGTGCAGCGTGTGGGATTGCAGCTTGCTATTGTTTTACCAGATAATCTCAATTGAATTGATCAACTGAAAACCACTAAAGGTACCTAAGGTACATATAAATTAAGCTTAGTATACAGTAAGTTCTACTGAACTTAGAGTTGTGTGTTAAGGGATAGCACACCCTTTCTACAACTCAAGAGAGTTTAGTAGGCCACACTAGAGTAGGTAGTGCATACACCACACCTCACTAGTAATGTCTTCAAAGCCAGGACCCAGAGAGTCCTTGCCAGAAGCCACTGGGCTTCTTCCCTCCAAGTATGATACACTCCCATTCTTGGAATTGAGAGCATTATGCAATGTTAGGAAGCTGAAGACAGGCCAAAGTGCCAGCACCCAACATCTGAGAGAGATGTTACTGGCTGATGATCTCAGCAGACCCCTAGGGTCTGAAGGGGTAGGTGCAGAGGGTGGGGCAGAAGATGAGGAAGGGGCCAGGGGTGGCAACACCCAGGACCCCCCCTCTGGAACTGACCAGGAAGGTGACAATGGCCTTGACCTGGAAAACCCAATTCCTCCTGTGGATGAGGAAGGGAGGATCAGAATGACCTCCACTTTGTCCCCCAGGAAGGATTGTGAGTGTGCCTAGAAGGTCTAGATCTCCTTCTCAGGAGTCTAACCACTCTGACACCTCAATAGGGACCTCTGTCTCCTCTCATAGGAGGGAATCCTCTCATGAGAGGAGAAAGAGACTGATTCAGTATGAGCAAGCCCAGCTTGAACTCAGAAAACAGCAATTGGCTATAGACAGGGAGTCCCTAGATCTCTACAGAGAGAGAAAGAAGTTGGGACTAGAGTCCCATGGTGGCAGCAATTTCCCCAGAGATAGGGAAAGGTCTTATGACCATAGAAACCTGAGCAAGATTGTCCCTCCCTACCAGAGTGGGGATGACATCCACAAATGGATAACTGCTCTAGAGAGGGCCTGTAAAGTACAGAGGGTCCCTCAAGAGCAGTGGGCAGCAATCTTGTGGCTCTCCTTTGCAGACAAAGGAAGAGACAAGCTCCTCACTGTAAGAGAAGAGGATGCTGATAATTACAAAGTCTTGAAGAGTGCTCTTATTGATGGGTTTGGCCTAACGACTGAACAATACAGGTTAAAGTTCAGAGACACCCAAAAAGCACAGACTCAAGACTGGGTAGACTATGTGGATTGTTCTGCTAAGGCTCTGGAAGGCTGGTTGATGGGCAGTAAGGTGTGTGACTTCACAGGATTGTACAATCTGATAATGAGGGAGCAGATTCTTAATAACTGTCAAAATCAGCTGTTGCATCAGTACCTGGCGGACTCTGATCTGACCTCTTCACAAGGCCCCCAAAAATCTTCTTCAGGTGGGGATTCACAGTCTAACAAAGGGAAAGGCCAAAGGAAACCATGGTGCAAGGTCTGTAAGCAAAAGACCCACTGGACCAGTGATTACACCAAGTCCAAAGACTCTACTCCAGCCCCCATCAATGCCCCTAAGGCACCTGTTCCCCCTAGTACAGTTACAGTTGGTGGTGGGAGTACTCCAGCCAAGGGTTTAGTAGGGTTGACCCTGGGTAATGAGATGAGCTCTGACCTAGTCAGAGAACTCACTCAGGCTGTCCTAGTCTGTGATGGAGGCATGGATGTGACCTCCTCTATGAGTCCCAGTAATCTGGGCAAGTACAGACAACAGCCCTTAATCAATGGACGAGAGGCTTTGGCATTTAGGGACACAGGGGCAAGTGTCACCATGGTGACACAAGACCTTGTGAATCCTGGGCAAGTTATACTTGGTGAGATGTACCAAGTGACCAATGCTAGCAATGTCAGAACAGACCATACTCTGGCAGTTGTTAACTTCTCCTGGGGAGGGGTAACTGGCCTTAAGAAGGTTGTGGTAAGTGCAGACCTACCAGTTGAATGCTTGCTTGGCAATGACTTAGAAACTTCAGCTTGGGCAGAAGTGGAGCTCAGGACCCATGCAGAAATGATGGGCATCCCTGCAGATGTGTTTGCTGTGACCAGGTCACAGGCCAAAATGTCTAGCACTGAACAGGCCTTGGATTCTGGAATAATGGACCAAGTGCCTTCCAAGAGGAGGAGTAGTAGGGTAAAGGCAGTGCCTTCCCCCTTGGCTCAGAAGGAAGATCAGTCCCTTGAGGGGGATGATCTCAGTCCTGAGGAAGGAACTGTTCCAGAGGAGCTTGAACCTGACCAGGTTGAGTTCTTGGGGACAGGGGGCCCTTCCAGGGCAGATCTGAGCCAGGAGCAGCAGAGCTGCCCCTCTCTTGAACCCCTCAGACAGCAAGCTGCTGCTGAGGCTGCTGGGAAAGCTAGTGGTCCCCATACAGTGTATTGGGATGATGGACTCTTGTACTCAGAGTGTAGAGACCCCAAGCCTGGTGCCACCAGGAAGTTGGTTATACCTCTAAAGTTCAGGGGCTTCCTATTGACCCTAGCCCATGATATTCCCTTAGCAGGTCACCTGGGCCAGAACAAGACTTGGGACAGAATTGTCCCTCACTTTCACTGGCCCCACATGTCTGAAGACACCAAGGAGTTTTGTCGCTCCTGTGTAACCTGCCAGACCAGTGGCAAGGCAGGTGGCACTACAAAGGCCCCCTGATACCACTACCTGTGGTGGGGGTTCCCTTTGAAAGGGTGGGGATTGACATTGTTGGTCCCATGGATCCCCAAACAGCATCTGGGCACAGGTTTATCCTGGTGGTAGTGGATCATGCCACCAGGTACCCAGAGGCTATTCCCCTTAGGACCACTACAGCACCTGTGGTGGCAAGGGCCCTCCTGGGAATTTTCTCAAGAGTGGGCTTCCCTAAGGAGGTTGTATCAGACAGGGATGCTAACTTTATGTCTGGATACTTGAAAGCAATGTGGAAGGAGTGTGGAGTGACTTACAAGTTCACCACACCCTATCACCCACAATGCAATGGTTTAGTTGAGAGATTCAACAAAACCTTGAAGGGCATGATTAAAGGGCTCCCAGAAAAGCTTAGGCGAAGATGGGACATACTCTTGCCCTGCCTTTTATTTGCATACAGGGAGGTGCCTCAAAAGGGGTTGGCTACAGCCCGTTTGAACTTTTGTTTGGTCACCCTGTCAGGGGTCCATTGTGTTTGGTGAAGGAAGGATGGGAGTTACCTCTCAAGCCCCCAAAGCAAGACATAGTGGACTACGTACTTGGTCTCCGCTCCCGGATGGCTGAGTATATGAAAAAGGCAACTAAAAACCTTGAGGCTAGCCAGGAACTTCAGAAAGCTTGGCATGACCAAAGGCTGTACTGACTGTTTACCAGCCAGGACAGAAGGTGTGGGTGTTGGAGCCAGTGGCCCCAGCAGCTCTCCAAGACAAATGGAGTGGACCCCATACCATTGTTGAACAGAAGGGTGAGGTTACCTACTTAGTAGACCTAGGAACACCCAGGAGTCCCCACAGGGTTCTCCATGTCAACAGGTTGAAATCCTATGTGGACAGGGCAGACATGGGCTTGCTCATGGCTACTGATGAGGGGCAGGAGGAAGAGAGTGACCCACTCCCTGACCTGCTCTCACAGAACCCTGATGATGGGTCAGTGGATGGTGTAGCCTTGGCAGGCAGCCTCACTACCCAGCAGCAGACTGATTGCAGACATGTGCTCAATCAGTTCAGACACATGTTCTCACTCACTCCAAGTCAGACCACCTGGTGCACTCATGAAGTGGACACTGGGGACAGTCTGCCTATTAAAAATAAGATTTATAGGCAACCTGACCATGTCAGGGACTGTATCAGGACAGAAGTCCAGAAAATGTTGGATTTGGGAGTTATTGAACCCTCAGATAGCCCTTGGGCTAGTCCAGTGGTCCTTGTGCCAAAACCTCACACCAGTGGTGGGAAAAGAGAGATGAGGTTTTGTGTGGACTACAGGGGTCTCAATGCAGTCACTAGGACTGATGCCCATCCAATACCTAGGGCAGATGAGCTAATAGACACTTTGGCCTCAGCCAAGTATCTAAGCACATTTGACCTGACAGCTGGCTACTGGCAGATCAGACTAGCTGATGATGCAAAGCCAAAGACAGCATTCTCAACCCCTAGTGGGCATTATCAATTTGTGGTGATGCCCTTTGGTCTGAAGAATGCACCTGCCACTTTTCAGAGGTTGGTGAATACAGTCCTTACAGGCCTGGAAGCCTATAGTGCAGCATATCTAGATGATATTGCTGTCTTTAGCTCCACCTGGGAGGATCACCTGGTCCACCTCAGAAATGTTTTACAGGCCCTGCAAAAGGCAGGCCTGACTATCAAGGCCACCAAGTGCCAGATAGGGCAGAGTCAGGTTGTGTACCTGGGCCACCTTGTGGGTGGAGGCCAGGTTCAACCACTGCAGAGCAAGATCCAGACCATCATGGACTGGGCTGCTCCAACTACCCAGACTCAGGTGAGAGCCTTTTTAGGCCTGACTGGGTACTATAGGAGATTTGTCAAAGGGTATGGATCAATAGTGACACCCTTGAATGACTTAACTTCCAAGAAAATGCCCAAGAAGGTTCAGTGGACAGTTAGCTGTCAAAAGGCATTTGATGACCTGAAGCAGGCCATGTGCACTGCTCCCATTCTACAGAGTCCTGATTACTCCAAGAAGTTCATTGTCCAAACAGATGCATCTGAATTGGGGGTAGGGGCTGTACTGTCACAATTGAATGAAGAAGGTCAGGATCAGCCAGTAGCTTTCATTAGCAGAAGGCTGACAACCTAGAGAGAAACGTTGGTCAGCCATTGAGAGGGAGGCCTTTGCTGTGGTCTGGGCTCTGAAGAAGTTGAGGCCATACTTGTTTGGTACTCACTTCCTTGTTCAAACCGACCATAAGCCCCTCTTATGGCTAAAACAAATGAAGGGTGAAAACCCCAAACTGCTTAGGTGGTCCATTTCCCTACAGGGGATGGACTTCACAGTGGAACATAGACCTGGGAGTAACCATGCCAATGCAGATGGACTCTCTAGGTACTTCCACTTAGAACATGAAGACTCAACTGGTCAAGGTTAGTTTAATGTCCCTACGTTTGGGCGGGGGTTGTGTAGGAGAGTAGGATCTGCTTCACATGGGTACCCCCACTTTTTGCTGATGCTTCACTGTTTTTCGACCTTAGTCTGGCTGGGGCCCTGCTAATCAGAACCCCAGCCTAGCTGCTTCCTCTCTAAAATGGTTTCCATGTGCCTTAGGCACATCTCTGATTGGAATCTGGAGTGCCCTTATAAGTCCCTAGTATATGGTATACTATGTACCCAGGGCATAGGTACCTCAGAGGCCTACCAGGGGCTGCAGCATGTATTATGCCACCCCTGGAAGGCCATCCAAAATGACACCACAGGTCTGCTACTGCAGCCTGGGTAAGGTGGTGCATGCACCCCTTACTGTGATATAGGTTACCTATATCACTACTTACCTACACACATATAAACCTATAAGTCACTCCTATGGCAGGCCTTGTCAATCCTGAAGGCAGAGTGCATGGTTCCTATGTGAGAGGGTGCCCCTGCATGAGCAGGGCCCCTCTGCAAGCGTTCGGAGACCCTTCTCTGATGCTGTTTGTAGTGCAGCCTGACCATATACTCTTAAGCGCATTATAACCTCGCGTTAAATGCTAACTTTGGGATGGCTGCACGGAAACATGTCGTGTTTGGTGTCAAACATCTTGGAATACTACCCCCCGCCAATTCTGGCGGCGGGGGTAGCATTCCACCCTTCTAGAGGGAGAGACATGTTACACACTGGCTTGCCCGGTAACTTCTTTCCAAAGCCCTGGCATCACAAAATGGATGCTACTGCCACAGACACAAGTCTGGCCTCCTGCTGCTGACCGAAACTCCGGCAGGGGAGGCCTGGACAGTAGGTTTCCTGTCTCAGGGAGGTGTAACCACCTCCCCAGACAGGATAGTGTGTATTGGGGCTGGGCGGGAGCACTCTCTGGTGCTTTGAAGTCCTGCACTGGGGGCACATTTGGTGTCCCTGTGCATACCCCAGTTCAAACCGGATCAGGGGCTTCCAGCCCCTGCTCTGGCGTGAAACTGGACAAAGGGAAAGGGGTGTAACCACCCCTCTGCCCTGACCCACCCATAGGTGGGACCACAGAGTAAGTCCAACCCCCTACCTTAGTATAAGTATGGGACCCCAGTCCTTAGGAGATTAGATTATCCCTGGACGAAACTCTGACACAGAATCCTGGACCTTCGACGCTCTACTTGAAGATTTGAGGACTGAAGAATCTCCCTTGGGGTCAAGGAGTGACTCCCCTGCTTGGCAGGCACCAAAGAAGCAATTGTCCGGTCTGCATCGCTGAAGCTCCCGTCGGATGCCGAAGTCTTTGCATCACCAGAGGTAGATTTCCAGACTTCCCCGAGGCTGCCCTGAGTCCCCAGCAAAGCTGAGGCCCGTAGCTGTCGTGGGTAACGTTGAACCGTGACCCCTGGACACCGAGCATATTTGCAAGTGCATCCTCTTTCTGGACTCCCAGTAGCCCCCGCCTCCAGCACCGACTGCACCAAAGATCACTGGTCTCCACTCCACGAGTGTCCTGTGAGCCGGCTCTAAGTGCGTCCACTCGAGGCTCCTTCGCGGTCGCTAGTCCGTTGGCTAGTAGCCCCTAATGAAGGCCAATCTTATCCTGCTTGGGCTCCGCTGGTTGCTCCAGGCTTGCCCTGACTTACCCTTGCTGGGTGAGTCCCTCAGACCTTGCTGGTCTGCACCATCGTCCTTCTTCACTTTCCACAAGACTTGCCGTTGCCAAGGCCTGTTGGGTCCAATCCGGTCGCCGACACCTCAGCAATCGACAGACATTGTGGGACAGTCCGAATCTCGCTCCTGGTTGCCGACAACGCCTCCTGGACCTCGTGGCTGAAGAGTCAAGACGACCGTCAACCTACCTGAAGCATCCGACATCGGTGGGCATCTGCTCATCGCCTTCCTGGTCACTGGCTAGTGACCCAGACTCTGTCCCCTCTGCTTTCAGGTTCTTCAGATCTCCAATCCACCCTTGGATCCACCCGGACACTTTTGACTTGGTCGCCAGCAGCACTTTGCAGCATCTCGCCATTCAAATCGACGACGAAACCCGACCCCGAAAGGCACCTATGCACCCGGCTTCCCTGGGTGAGGTAACACGAGTACTCCGGTGCTCCCGTGGGTATAGACTCTAGAACGACCTAGTTCTCGAAGGGTTTGCTCCAAGTCCTCTTTTAAGTGTCCCTGTTCTTTAAATTCCTAACCGCGACTTTCCCCATAGAAGTTAACGGCGAATCGCGGCTGTGTTACTACACTGCACGCGTCCCCCGTGGGTCCCCTGTGTCACTACCTTGGGTGGTTCCTTGTGGTCCAAGCACTTCTACAGGCTCTAGGCCTTGTGTCTAGCTCAGTCGTGGTTCTTATACCACTTTATTGGTATATGGTTTGGTACGCCCCTAGGGCTCAAACGTGTATTTGTGCTATTACTGTGAATAACTGACTTATAACTTATGTACTTCGAACTCTAGCCTCATAAAGAGACTAGAGGGGTGTGTTTAGTAATAAATACATATATTTTTAATATATACCTGGTGTTGTCCTCTTTCATTTGGTCACTCAAGAGATTATAGACTGGTAAAACAAGCTGCTTTACATTCCTTCAAGACTTAGCCTGAAGGCTACTCTCCATAGCTACCACTAGGATAGCTTTCAATAAAGGTTGTCTTTAACCTATCTCCAATAAGGGGCTGTTTGGACTGGTGCAAGGTGCCCACTATAATTAGTGGACAGCATATACCAGGCCAACTTCTCACATTGGTGTGCAGCGTGTGGGATTGCAGCTTGCTATTGTTTTACCAGATAATCTCAATTGAATTGATCAACTGAAAACCACTAAAGGTACCTAAGGTACATATAAATTAAGCTTAGTATACAGTAAGTTCTACTGAACTTAGAGTTGTGTGTTAAGGGATAGCACACCCTTTCTACAACTCAAGAGAGTTTAGTAGGCCACACTAGAGTAGGTAGTGCATACACCACACCTCACTAGTAATGTCTTCAAAGCCAGGACCCAGAGAGTCCTTGCCAGAAGCCACTGGGCTTCTTCCCTCCAAGTATGATACACTCCCATTCTTGGAATTGAGAGCATTATGCAATGTTAGGAAGCTGAAGACAGGCCAAAGTGCCAGCACCCAACATCTGAGAGAGATGTTACTGGCTGATGATCTCAGCAGACCCCTAGGGTCTGAAGGGGTAGGTGCAGAGGGTGGGGCAGAAGATGAGGAAGGGGCCAAGGGTGGCAACACCCAGGACCCCCCTCTGGAACTGACCAGGAAGGTGACAATGGCCTTGACCTGGAAAACCCAATTCCTCCTGTGGATGAGGAGGAGGATCAGAATGACCTCCACTTTGTCCCCCCAGGAAGGATTGTGAGTGTGCCTAGAAGGTCTAGATCTCCTTCTCAGGAGTCTAACCACTCTGACACCTCAATAGGGACCTCTGTCTCCTCTCATAGGAGGGAATCCTCTCATGAGAGGAGAAAGAGACTGATTCAGTATGAGCAAGCCCAGCTTGAACTCAGAAAACAGCAATTGGCTATAGACAGGGAGTCCCTAGATCTCTACAGAGAGAGAAAGAAGTTGGGACTAGAGTACCATGGTGGCAGCAATTTCCCCAGAGATAGGGAAAGGTCTTATGACCATAGAAACCTGAGCAAGATTGTCCCTCCCTACCAGAGTGGGGATGACATCCACAAATGGATAACTGCTCTAGAGAGGGCCTGTAAAGTACAGAGGGTCCCTCAAGAGCAGTGGGCAGCAATCTTGTGGCTCTCCTTTGCAGACAAAGGAAGAGACACGCTCCTCACTGTAAGAGAAGAGGATGCTGATAATTACAAAGTCTTGAAGAGTGCTCTTATTGATGGGTTTGGCCTAACGACTGAACAATACAGGTTAAAGTTCAGAGACACCCAAAAAGCACAGACTCAAGACTGGGTAGACTATGTGGATTGTTCTGCTAAGGCTCTGGAAGGTTGGTTGATGGGCAGTAAGGTGTGTGACTTCACAGGATTGTACAATCTGATAATGAGGGAGCAGATTCTTAATAACTGTCAAAATCAGCTGTTGCATCAGTACCTGGTGGACTCTGATCTGACCTCTTCACAAGGCCCCAAAAATCTTCTTCAGGTGGGGATTCACAGTCTAACAAAGGGAAAGGCCAAAGGAAACCATGGTGCAAGGTCTGTAAGCAAAAGACCCACTGGACCAGTGATTGCACCAAGTCCAAAGACTCTACTCCAGCCCCCACCAATGCCCCTAAGGCACCTGTTCCCCCTAGTACAGTTACAGTTGGTGGTGGGAGTACTCCAGCCAAGGGTTTAGTAGGGTTGACCCTGGGTAATGAGATGAGCTCTGACCTAGTCAGAGAACTCACTCAGGCTGTCCTAGTCTGTGATGGAGGCATGGATGTGACCTCCTCTATGAGTCCCAGTAATCTGGGCAAGTACAGACAACAGCCCTTAATCAATGGACGAGAGGCTTTGGCATTTAGGGACACAGGGGCAAGTGTCACCATGGTGACACAAGACCTTGTGAATCCTGGGCAAGTTATACTTGGTGAGATGTACCAAGTGACCAATGCTAGCAATGTCAGAACAGACCATACTCTGGCAGTTGTTAACTTCTCCTGGGGAGGGGTAACTGGCCTTAAGAAGGTTGTGGTAAGTGCAGACCTACCAGTTGAATGCTTGCTTGGCAATGACTTAGAAACTTCAGCTTGGGCAGAAGTGGAGCTCAGGACCCATGCAGAAATGATGGGCATCCCTGCAGATGTGTTTGCTGTGACCAGGTCACAAGCCAAAATGTCTAGCACTGAACAGGCCTTGGATTCTGGAATAATGGACCAAGTGCCTTCCAAGAGGAGGAGTAGTAGGGTAAAGGCAGTGCCTTCCCCCTTGGCTCAGAAGGAAGATCTGTCCCTTGAGGGGGAGGATCTCAGTCCTGAGGAAGGAACTGTTCCAGAGGAGCTTGAACCTGACCAGGTTGAGTTCTTGGGGACAGGGGGCCCTTCCAGGGCAGATCTGAGCCAGGAGCAGCAGAGCTGCCCCTCTCTTGAACCCCTCAGACAGCAAGCTGCTGCTGAGGCTGCTGGGAAAGCTAGTGGTCCCCATACAGTGTATTGGGATGATGGACTCTTGTACTCAGAGTGTAGAGACCCCAAGCCTGGTGCCACCAGGAGGTTGGTTATACCTCTAAAGTTCAGGGGCTTCCTATTGACCCTAGCCCATGATATTCCCTTAGCAGGTCACCTGGGCCAGAACAAGACTTGGGACAGAATTGTCCCTCACTTTCACTGGCCCCACATGTCTGAAGACACCAAGGAGTTTTGTCGCTCCTGTGTAACCTGCCAGGCCAGTGGCAAGGCAGGTGGCACTACAAAGGCCCCCTGATACCACTACCTGTGGTGGGGGTTCCCTTTGAAAGGGTGGGGATTGACATTGTTGGTCCCATGGATCCCCAAACAGCATCTGGGCACAGGTTTATCCTGGTGGTAGTGGATCATGCCACCAGGTACCCAGAGGCTATTCCCCTTAGGACCACTACAGCACCTGTGGTGGCAAGGGCCCTCCTGGGAATTTTCTCAAGAGTGGGCTTCCCTAAGGAGGTTGTATCAGACAGGGATGCTAACTTTATGTCTGGATACTTGAAAGCAATGTGGAAGGAGTGTGGAGTGACTTACAAGTTCACCACACCCTATCACCCACAATGCAATGGTTTAGTTGAGAGATTCAACAAAACCTTGAAGGGCATGATTAAAGGGCTCCCAGAAAAGCTTAGGCGAAGATGGGACATACTCTTGCCCTGCCTTTTATTTGCATACAGGGAGGTGCCTCAAAAGGGGTTGGCTACAGCCCTTTTGAACTTTTGTTTGGTCACCCTGTCAGGGGTCCATTGTGCTTGGTGAAGGAAGGATGGGAGTTACCTCTCAAGCCCCCAAAGCAAGACATAGTGGACTACGTACTTGGTCTCTGCTCCCGGATGGCTGAGTATATGAAAAAGGCAGCTAAAAACCTTGAGGCTAGCCAGGAACTTCAGAAAGCTTGGCATGACCAAAAGGCTGTACTGACTGTTTACCAGCCAGGACAGAAGGTGTGGGTGTTGGAGCCAGTGGCCCCAGCAGCTCTCCAAGACAAATGGAGTGGACCCCATACCATTGTTGAACAGAAGGGTGAGGTTACCTACTTAGTAGACCCAGGAACACCCAGGAGTCCCCACAGGGTTCTCCATGTCAACAGGTTGAAACCCTATGTGGACAGGGCAGACATGGGCTTGCTCATGGCTACTGATGAGGGACAGGAGGAAGAGAGTGACCCACTCCCTGACCTGCTCTCACAGAACCCTGATGATGGGTCAGTGGATGGTGTAGCCTTGGCAGGCAGCCTCACTACCCAGCAGCAGACTGATTGCAGACAGGTGCTCAATCAGTTCAGACACATGTTCTCACTCACTCCAAGTCAGACCACCTGGTGCACTCATGAAGTGGACACTGGGGACAGTCTGCCTATTAAAAATAAGATTTATAGGCAACCTGACCATGTCAGGGACTGTATCAGGACAGAAGTCCAGAAAATGTTGGATTTGGGAGTTATTGAACCCTCAGATAGCCCTTGGGCTAGTCCAGTGGTCCTTGTGCCAAAACCTCACACCAGTGGTGGGAAAAGAGAGATGAGGTTTTGTGTGGACTACAGGGGTCTCAATGCAGTCACTAGGACTGATGCCCATCCAATACCTAGGGCAGATGAGCTAATAGACACTTTGGCCTCAGCCAAGTATCTAAGCACATTTGACCTGACAGCTGGCTACTGGCAGATCAGACTAGCTGATGATGCAAAGCCAAAGACAGCATTCTCAACCCCTAGTGGGCATTATCAATTTGTGGTGATGCCCTTTGGTCTGAAGAATGCACCTGCCACTTTTCAGAGTTTGGTGAATACAGTCCTTACAGGCCTGGAAGCCTATAGTGCAGCATATCTAGATGATATTGCTGTCTTTAGCTCCACCTGGGAGGATCACCTGGTCCACCTCAGAAATGTTTTACAGGCCCTGCAAAGGCAGGCCTGACTATCAAGGCCACCAAGTGCCAGATAGGGCAGAGTCAGGTTGTGTACCTGGGCCACCTTGTGGGTGGAGGCCAGGTTCAACCACTGCAGAGCAAGATCCAGACCATCATGGACTGGGCTGCTCCCACTACCCAGACTCAGGTGAGAGCCTTTTTAGGCCTGACTGGGTACTATAGGAGATTTGTCAAAGGGTATGGATCAATAGTGACACCCTTGAATGACTTAACTTCCAAGAAAATGCCCAAAAAGGTTCAGTGGACAGTTAGCTGTCAAAAGGCATTTGATGACCTGAAGCAGGCCATGTGCACTGCTCCCATTCTACAGAGTCCTGATTACTCCAAGAAGTTCATTGTCCAAACAGATGCATCTGAATTGGGGGTAGGGGCTGTACTGTCACAATTGAATGAAGAAGGTCAGGATCAGCCAGTAGCTTTCATTAGCAGAAGGCTGACCCCTAGAGAGAAACGTTGGTCAGCCATTGAGAGGGAGGCCTTTGCTGTGGTCTGGGCTCTGAAGAAGTTGAGGCCATACTTGTTTGGTACTCACTTCCTTGTTCAAACCGACCATAAGCCCCTCTTATGGCTAAAACAAATGAAGGGTGAAAACCCCAAACTGCTTAGGTGGTCCATTTCCCTACAGGGGATGGACTTCACAGTGGAACATAGACCTGGGAGTAACCATGCCAATGCAGATGGACTCTCTAGGTACTTCCACTTAGAACATGAAGACTCAACTGGTCAAGGTTAGTTTAATGTCCCTACGTTTGGGCGGGGGTTGTGTAGGAGAGTAGGATCTGCTTCACATGGGTACCCCCACTTTTTGCTGATGCTTCACTGTTTTTCGACTTTAGTCTGGCTGGGGCCCTGCTAATCAGAACCCCAGCCTAGCTGCTTCCTCTCTAAAATGGTTTCCATGTGCCTTAGGCACATCTCTGATTGGAATCTGGAGTGCCCTTATAAGTCCCTAGTATATGGTATACTATGTACCCAGGGCATAGGTACCTCAGAGGCCTACCAGGGGCTGCAGCATGTATTATGCCACCCCTGGAAGGCCATCCAAAATGACACCACAGGTCTGCTACTGCAGCCTGGGTAAGGTGGTGCATGCACCCCTTACTGTGATATAGGTTACCTATATCACTACTTACCTACACACATATAAACCTATAAGTCACTCCTATGGCAGGCCTTGTCAATCCTGAAGGCAGAGTGCATGGTTCCTATGTGAGAGGGTGCCCCTGCATGAGCAGGGCCCCTCTGCAGCGTTCGGAGACCCTTCTCTGATGCTGGTTGTAGTGCAGCCTGACCATATACTCTTAAGCGCATTATAACCTTGCGTTAAATGCTAACTTTGGGATGGCTGCACGGAAACATGTCGTGTTTGGTGTCAAACATCTTGGAATACTACCCCCCGCCAATTCTGGTGGCGGGGGTAGCATTCCACCCTTCTAGAGGGAGAGACATGTACACACTGGCTTGCCCGGTAACTTCTTTCCAAAGCCCTGGCATCACAAAATGGATGCTACTGCCACAGACACAAGTCTGGCCTCCTGCTGCTGACCGAAACTCCGGCAGGGGAGGCCTGGACAGTAGGTTTCCTGTCTCAGGGAGGTGTAACCACCTCCCCAGACAGGATAGTGTGTATTGGGGCTGGGCGGGAGCACTCTCTGGTGCTTTGAAGTCCTGCACTGGGGGCACATTTGGTGTCCCTGTGCATACCCCAGTTCAAACCGGATCAGGGGCTTCCAGCCCCTGCTCTGGCACGAAACTGGACAAAGGGAAAGGGGTGTAACCACCCCTCTGCCCTGACCCACCCATAGGTGGGACCACAGAGTAAGTCCAACCCCCTACCTTAGTATAAGTATGGGACCCCAGTCCTTAGGAGATTAGATTATCCCTGGACGAAACTCTGACACAGAATCCTGGACCTTCGACGCTCTACTTGAAGATTAGAGGACTGAAGAATCTCCCTTGGGGTCAAGGAGTGACTCCCCTGCTTGGCAGGCACCAAAGAAGCAATTGTCCGGTCTGCATCGCTGAAGCTCCCGTCGGATGCCGAAGTCTTTGCATCACCAGAGGTAGATTTCCAGACATCCCTGAGGCTGCCCTGAGTCCCCAGCAAAGCTGAGGCCCGTAGCTGTCGTGGGTAACGTTGAACCGTGACCCCTGGACACCGAGCATATTTGCAAGTGCATCCTCTTTCTGGACTCCCACGAAGTTGTGCTTTGGGCTCCGAGTAGCCCCCGCCTCCAGCACCGACTGCACCGAAGATCACTGGTCTCCACTCCACGAGTGTCCTGTGAGCCGGCTCTAAGTGCGTCCACTCGAGGCTCCTTCGCGGTCGCTAGTCCGTTGGCTAGTAGCCCCTAATGAAGGCCAATCTTATCCTGCTTGGGCTCCGCTGGTTGCTCCAGGCTTGCCCTGACTTACCCTTGCTGGGTGAGTCCCTCAGACCTTGCTGGTCTGCACCATCGTCCTTCTTCACTTTCCACAAGACTTGCCGTTGCCAAGGCCTGTTGGGTCTAATCCGGTCGCCGACACCTCAGCAATCGACAGACATTGTGGGACAGTCCGAATCTCGCTCCTGGTTGCCGACAACGCTTCCTGGACCTCGTGGCTGAAGAGTCAAGACGACCGTCAACCTACCTGAAGCATCCGACATCGGTGGGCATCTGCTCATCGCCTTCCTGGTCACTGGCTAGTGACCCAGACTCTGTCCCCTCTGCTTTCAGGTTCTTCAGATCTCCAATCCACCCTTGGATCCACCCGGACACTTTTGACTTGGTCGCCAGCAGCACTTTGCAGCATCTCGCCATTCAAATCAACGACGAAACCCGACCCCGAAAGGCACCTATGCACCCGGCTTCCCTGGGTGAGGTAACACGAATACTCTGGTGCTCCCGTGGGTATAGACTCTAGAACGACCTAGTTCTCAAAGGGTTTGCTCCAAGTCCTCTTTTAAGTGTCCCTGTTCTTTAAATTCCTAACCGCGACTTTCCCCATAGAAGTTAACGGCGAATCGCGGCTGTGTTACTACACTGCACGCGTCCCCCGTGGGTCCCCTGTGTCACTACCTTGGGTGGTTCCTTGTGGTCCAAGCACTTCTACAGGCCCTAGGCCTTGTGTCTAGCTCAGTCGTGGTTCTTATACCACTTTATTGGTATATGGTTTGGTACGCCCCTAGGGCTCAAACGTGTATTTGTGCTATTACTGTGAATAACTGACTTATAACTTATGTACTTCGAACTCTAGCCTCATAAAGAGACTAGAGGGGTGTGTTTAGTAATAAATACATATATTTTTAATATATACCTGGTGTTGTCCTCTTTCATTTGGTCACTCAAGAGATTATAGACTGGTAAAACAAGCTGCTTTACATTCCTTCAAGACTTAGCCTGAAGGCTACTCTCCATAGCTACCACTAGGATAGCTTTCAATAAAGGTTGTCTTTAACCTATCTCCAATAAGGGGTTGTTTGGACTGGTGCAAGGTGCCCACTATAATTAGTGGACAGCATATACCAGGCCAACTTCTCACACCTTTCACCACATTTTGTTACCATGATATTATCTCATAAGTAAAACTCGTAACTCCTTGATAGGCCGCCGGCTTCCGGGTAGTAGGCATTGAGCTGTGCAATACTTTATACATTTCACTCGCTGCTGGCCAATAGTTGTGGGTGAAGGCTGTGTTAATACTCAACGGACCTTAATAAAAAAGAATTGTTCCATAAATAAGGAAAGGGACCCCCTAAATAACACTTTTATGTAAGGTCTGGGACAAGGGGGAAAAAACAAGAAAATATGCGATAAGCTGTCCCACCTGACTTGTATTTCTTCACTGTGGGGCCTAAACGAGCTACCAAATCTGACCACAATGTAAAGACTCTAAACAATTAAAAAATGTCTTCCTTGTATCATGTTAATTTTATTGTTGATTTCATTTTAATTTTTTAATTTTTTATCTATTTATTTATGTATTTTACTTTCATTAAAGTCATAAAAAGTGAATACAATATATACAGTGCTATACAATGGTATGTGCATTAATATACAATATGCCTTATTCTCCAATTTTTTTAACACAAGGAATCCATATCATATATGTGCATTATTTCATGAGCTGATTATACTCATAGCAATGAACTACCCCCACATAGGCTGAACCTCTGAGTCATCACATACACACACATTCATTCCATCATTTCTACCATACATACTTGTTCCCACCATTATTATAGAATCACCATATATAGAGACCAATGTTGAAAGGTCTATTAACTCAGCCGTTGCTGTGAAGTAGGTAGAAATTTGGTGAAAGTTCGGTCTATGATCGTTTCGGTGGACAAAAGGTCTAGATTCCACCTCCATCAGGACCAATCGTGATGGCACCTCAGTGATAGGCAGGCCCACCTGGGGGATATCTTATATGGTCTTGTAGTTCTACCTGACATATGGTTTATCAAGTATGGCACATACTATAATCCATGAATAAATCACATTCATGGTAGCTCCTTTTTATATGGTCTGAGGTTTTTTCAAAAAAGATTTGGATCTTGCGCTCGTTTTTCCATAAATGTAATATCTTTATTGGCAGGTTGGCATTATTTTTTCATTTTGGCGATTGATATTCAATCCTATTAGAGCAGACGTGCAACTCCTAGCAAAGTTGATCCATCGGTCTCGTTTTTTTTCTGAAACCTAACTATAACTACCAACTGGCAGTCGCCAGTAGGTAGTTATAGTTAGGACCAAAGTTTTCATAGGAAGAGCGTTTTTTGTTTTGCCAATAACTTTGACGCCGCTTGACGAATCTTCCCTATATTTAAAACAAAAAACGTCCCATTTTCGGCTCAGCTGCTGTGTTGAAAGTTTCGGGGTGATCCATCAAGGGGGGCCAGAAAAAAGGGGGTCCCAAAACGCGTTTTCCCCATGTTAAGTCAATGGGGATTTTTCATTTTTTGACCACGACTACAGCCCGAACTGCTGAACGGAATTACACAAAATTGGCAGAAAGCTAGATGTTTGTCCAGAAAGCATGCTTTTTATGATTTAGTGTAAATCTGTTCAGTAGTTTCAGAGATATTTAAGTTTTAAAAATATAGATATCTGGTAGCCCAAAAACTACTGAAATTTGATTGGCTGCCAACACTTCAACCAGGAAGTGTTGGCAGCCATCTTGGGACCAATATACATGATAGCACCCCATTGAAATGCATTGTAGTGAATGGCAGGTTTTGAGGATCACAAAAAGGAGAACGTATAGAGGGTGATAACAGATTTTAGTTACAATATAAATCATTTGTTGATGGACCATACTAATTTTAAGAATAGTGGGTGCTCTGAGGTGATTTTACATTTTGAAAAAGCCTTCTGCTGGGATTTCATGAATCATGTTCGAGAGAAAACTGTTTTCTCATAGAGGTTATGGAAGGTGCTCCAGAAGATAAAATGCAGAGCATATTTTCTGTATCAGTGTCATCAGTGATGTCATTTGAGATGGCATCAGTGATGTCATCAGTGATGTCACTGACCATGTCAGGACTGATGTAATATGTGAGGTCATAAGCAGTGCACTGCTGGGGCGTGAGTTATAGTTAGTATAACTGCTAAATTTCACTGGTTTTGTACGAGTGGAACCTGAGCCTACCTATATTGTCCATGTAACCTTTGGTTTTTCAGTGAATTTCTAAGTTTTTATAAAATTCCATTTCCTAACTACAACATCCCTGTAACCTTTGTTTTTTTCAGTGAATATATATATATAGATAGATAGATAGATAGATAGATAGATAGATAGATAGATAGATAGATTTATGGTTTTGGGACCCCATTTTTTTCTCGGCCCTCACTTCATGGATCTCCCCGAAACTTTTCAGGAAGGAGCTAAGGTTGATTAACTTTTTTGGGGGAAAAAATGGATTTACATCAAATCAAAAAGAGAAAACTTTCAGAGTAAATTTCTACCTCTCTGCCAAATTTGATAGCTGTAACGCTGTTCAAAAATCCCTGATGAAGTTGCATGGGGAAATTGCATTGTGGGGCCCCCCTGTGTGTGTGTGTGTGTGTGTGTGTATGTAGGGGCGCACATGTGTGTGTCCTAAGAAGTGAAGCAAGAGCAATGGTAAGGCAAGGGGACTCTGTGTGCAAGAGACGTTGGTTGTGTCCGAATGCCATTAATGCTCTAATCTTAAATACATGATTTCAACAACAAAGTGCCTCATTTAATGTTTGTTGGTTGGCCTGCCCAGTCTCTGAAGGTCCTGGCCTCCACTCCCCTGACAGAGGACCTCCCACCATATTTAGAGATCCCTCTTTGCCTGACTATGGTCTTGGTATTTTCAGTATGTCCAATGGTGCAGCAGATGTACTGAAGGCAAGGATGAATGCTGGGAGAAACAAACTCTCAAAGCTAGAATGTGTTTCAGAAAAGCAAAAAGGAAAAAAAATAGTGGTCCTGATGTGCTCAGAGTTTTTTTACCTTTGAGTGAGGGCTTTTTTTTGTTTTCCCTGCCAGGGTGCATCATAATTTATTGGGAAAATCTTCTCAGGGAAATCCAGTGGCAGTAGCCATGCCCTAAATAGCGCAGGCGTACCACCATTGTCACCCTGTACCAGCCAGATCACCAGGTCAAGGGTTTTCAAAAGTGTAACCACGTGAGGTTTCATCATTAGAAACCGCTCGGTACCCTCAACTCTAAATGAGGTGAGGAAATTGTAAGTTAAGCTGGAGCTCTGTCAGTTTATGGCAGAGCTCCTCCTTTGCCGAAGTGCGTAAAAACCTCTTCTTCATCTGTCTGTGAAGACTCTTATTTTCCACACTTACTTCAAGAGTATATTGAAACATATGGAAAGAGTACATGCAAAACCCTCTGGTGTGCATGCTAACTAACAATATGAACCACTGCATGATAGTCAATAAGAGGCCCTCTTCTCTTTACAGATGGTGATTCATATGAGAATATGGATGGTCAGACTTTTGCTGTTCATCCTAACCAAAGAAGCCCTCGGATAGAAGAAGGTAATAGCTGCTGTTGGTTGAGAGAGGTTACAGTCACTGTTAGTACCACTAAGCATGACAGACTCATCCCTGACCCACGTTATCAGCCCCTTGTTTTTCTTAGACCTTTCTCTGACCCTTTCCTTCTCCTCTGACTCCTCAATTAGTCATATGCTTTTTTCTAACCCTTTTCTGACTTCTCCTGTCCAGTTTCTATTCGTTTAAACCTGTCTTACACAGTTACAAACCTTTTTCACCCTTACATCCCTTCTATATGAACTAACAACCATTCCCTGATCCATCACTTAAACCTATGGAACCCTCCAGCCCTTTCTGATTCCCCCACACCCTAAAACCTATGATCAGTCATCAACCACTCCTGCAGTACACTACACCCCTTCACTAAACTTTTCATCCTCACAGAATTCCTCTGGCCCCTACCAACCTCTCCACGGCTGCATTGACCTTTCTGGACATTGAATAACATTTCAGTTGCTCATAAACTCTTATGGTCAGTCACAATCTTCCAGGCCACAGCCCTATTTGGCCTTTATATAACTCCTCCTGCACCTCCTTGACCGTTGCAGAACCTTGTGGGCCTTTTGACTCTTTTTGACTCTTTCATTTCCCCCCTGACCTCTCTTGACTCTTTACTTACCCTTCCATCACTTCATAGATCCTTCCTGCCTCTCACGTACCCTTTGGGTCATCTCTAACATAGCAAGTCATTTCTAACATCTTCAGTCGCTGAACATTAGACAGGCATCAGATCCTGTCACACTTCTAAACATTTAATTATCCTTAAAATCTTCCTTTGTGATTCAGTATTTGAGGAGACATTTGCAGCCACTAATCATTATACCCACCTTCATTTGTGTCTCAGACACTAACCTCTGCCATTCCAACTTCCTAAACAGAATATGATAATATGGACAAAGACAGTCACCTTACTGTGCACTCTGAAGATCAGACGAGTGATGCCAAACAGCACTTGCAGCAGGTAAAACTGCAGCACCCAGGTAATGTTCTGTCTGTTATTAGTGGGGAATTAAAATATTCACATTCAGGATTAGGGCTTTGTAATGTCTAAAACCTCTTAGTGTCACAGGCTTAATAAGCAGAATTGGGATTCAGTGTTGTCTAGGTTTTGAATTTACTGTAGATTGATGTTTCGGCAGCTAGTGGTTTCAAAACTTCAATGAGGACTTGACACCACTGGTTCGTCTTTGTGGGAATTATACAAGATTGAGGATTTGAATCTATGTGTTGCTATTTCTTTGATGAAGGTTGAGCTTTAATGTCAGTCTAGTACAAAGGGCCATGGAAATACCAGAGTCATTATACACTGAGGGGCTGATTATAATGGCAGTCGCACCGCAGCCCAACAGGTCGTCGGTGTCAGTCCGACAGCTGACAGTCTTTCGGCCTGACCACTGCAGTTTAATGCTGCCGGTTGGACCCACAGCGAGCAGAGCCCAGTCTGCCGCCTTCAACAGGATCTCAGATCCTGATGGGGGGGCGGTCGGAAGTCCCGGCCCAGAATGGCGGTGATGCTCAGCCAGGCACCACCATTGGAATTTGGATATCCCTTCCCAATAGCCTGTTCATGGTGGGAACACCGCCATGTACAGGCTGTCGGAAAAGGATAGTGGGGGCCCCAAACAGGGCCCATTCCTTGTGGGCCTCTGCAAAGTGGCCCTGGGGGCACATGTATTGCCCCCACTCACCTCCATGCACTGTGTTCCATGCACCACATGGTGCATGGCACATAATCCATGGACATGTAGGAAGTGCTCCTTTTCATGGCGGCTTGTGCTGCGTCCCTTTTCCTGGGCTGCAGTACAAGCCGCCCTGAAAAGGGGTACTTTGCGACCGCCAGCCTGGGGGTCGCATCCTAATGCGGCGGTAGGATCACCAACTGCTTGCTGGGTGGTCTCCTGACCCCGGCAATAGTGGACTGCTATCGTAATCACCCCCTGAGTTTTAAATTTTAGCGTCCATTTTAGATTCACACCTGAGCTTCATTGATCACCCAAGGTGTGGTACATATGGAAGGAAAGTTGTGGACTTTTCTTTTAAAGTTCCAGTGATCCCTCAGCCCAGTGGTCTCTCGAACCTCTATGATCTCACAGCATCCAGTGACCCTCAGTCTCTTGATTGCCTTCATCCTCACGTATGTTAAATTTGCTTATGACACAGATTTCTGCTATACATTTCAGTGCTGCACACTGGAACGTTGTTTTGGAGCTCTGCATATGCACACTACAAGCTACCTGATTCCATGCCGTGTAAAGAGCCTTCCTGCTATGACTGAAGCATGCTGGAGTGTCCCTGCTTTATGCGCTTGTAGGTTCCCAACTAGCATGAGGACAAGGTTGATGTTTTTTTTTCTTGTTCACTACATAATTGGGGAGTACATACCTGGGAACAGTTAGATTGAAGCATAGGTCCAAGATCTCTAGTGCCACGCAACCATATACTCCAGTGGCTGAAGGGCAGCTGCACCTTCCTTCAAGTGGGTGGCATTTTCTTGAATGGGCATTATTTGGACTGTCTGTGACTCTTGTCCCTGTAGAACTGTCCTGCTCACCCCATCCATCTAGTCCTTCAAGGGTCTCTGCCAGCATCACTCCTGCCCCGTGATTCTCTGGTTCTTTCATTACCTTCTCTATGCTGTGCATACTGGCTTCCTCCAGACAAATGTGGTTTGATTCTCAAATGGAGATCTGTGTCTCTAGAGAGTGATTATGTAATGCATTCCTTGCTTTTCAAGCGCCTACTAGCTATGTTCTGTGGGTAAGCGGACATCTCTTGTTTTGCTGGCCACCAGAAGCAGTAACTGTAAGTGGCAGGGTCTCAAGACTTTGTAAGTCTGTCATTCTGGTGTAATTGATTACGGTAATTCATTATTTTTTTAAGAGTGGCCTTTTGTTTGAAATTTAACCTGTTCACTTGCGATGTTGACCCCCTCTGAAGATGGAAACAAAAACACAACCACATGTATATTTTTGAACAATCACCTGTGATTCCAGTCTATGGACACGCAGGTGTGTTGTTTTTGTGAATTTGCTTGTTAGCAAGACCTATCCTGGAGCTGTTGATGCTGAACTGAAGTCTTCCACTTGAAAAGTGGAAATAGTGATGTAAGTGAAAATCCTGCACTCGGTTAACAAGGGGTCTGGAAATCAAAGAATCCTAGTTTGTGTTAGTGTACTAGTGCAAAAACTTCATTTTGCCTGGAATGTACCACTGCCCTCATTAGGCACCAAGGTTTTGTCAGCATTGCGTCTCAAAAGAAGCCAAGATGGCCGACAGGTGAGGAGCTCCGGCCGGGAGCTCCCGGCTAGGGATTGCCTTTTCGGCTATTCCTTGTAACCGACCCTTTTACTCACCTGGGGTCATGCTTAACTACGGTCCTCATCTCTCCAATCTCCTGCATTTTGGCTCGAGAACTTCGGAGGAATCATGATCGGCGTTCCGGCCACGGAACCCGGAGCAACATGGCCGATGCCCAGTGGAGCTGCCTCGACAGCTATAGAGGAGATAGACTCCGGTTCTTCGCCCCGGTCGTCACCTACCCAGCTGGACATCGGGCACAGTTCTCCCCGTCTCTCCGCTGTGCCTCCTTCCGCCCCGCCTTTCCGAAGCAACCTCCGAAGATTTGCTGACGACGGAGCCTATTTTCATTACGGCCGATGCCTGGTAACGAGGTCTGGATGGCTTTGGTGGGGATGGGTTGGGTCCTCACCTCCAAGTCATCCCTCTGCCTCCGGGATCAAACCGCAGCTGCTTAATCCTCCTGCTTCGCCTCCTGAATGACGACTTGAACGAATCTGGTCTCCCCACGGCGAGGGTGCAGCAGCGGTGAGTACCGCGACATTGCGGTCCGGTGCCCCCGATCTTGCTCTTACTTTTATTCTTCAAGCCTGGGAGTTGCGCCCCCCGTTCCCCACTGCAACTTCCCTTCTCCATGGCTGCTGCCTTGGCGCTTCGAGCTGACTTTCCCCTGACTTTTGTGGCATACCTAAAGACGACACGTCTGCACCTGAACCTGTGCACATTAATGACTCGTTGCTGAACGGCGATCTCCTTGCCCTCCATCCTCCCTGACCGGTTGGCTGCCTCCCCCTTCTTGCCCAGCTCCGTGGAGCCAGCTCCCCTGTTATTTCTCTTGATTGGATTTTTGGTCTCCCGCAATTTTGTTGATATTGCTATCGGCGCCCGTTGTTCGGGGCCCTCCATCTTAGTAGCTTTGACCTTATCCTCTTTGACGCTGGACTGCTCCCTATCCGCCAGCTTGACCTTCCCCCTTAAGTCTCCTACACCCCTCTTCTTGTACTGTCTCCCATTCACTGGTTGTTGAGCTTGCCTTTGCCCAACCGGTCTGTAGATCTTTCACTTTGTTCTGCTTTGTCCCCCTGAAGTACTTTCCCCCTTATTGGTCTGCCTGTTCTGATCTACATTCATTACCCCTTTTTCTCTCCCCCCTTTTCTATGCCCTAAGGACATGTGTCCTTGTAATTCTATACTTCAGTAACTTATGAAGTATATTTGTTTTACCTTGCTCTAGTAACCCAGGTCTTACTGTGTAACACTGTTTTTCCTATGTTTCACTATGTTCTATTAATTGTCGTAATTTTTGTAACTTGTAACACGCTAATCCTCATGTAAAGCGCTCTGACACCCAGCGCCTCACAGAAGCGGCTTGTAATCCCCGATCATCGCTGCTCCCCGAGAATGCTACACTGGCTCCCCTCCAGCCATCTCTGAGTCCAGGGTCCTGATGTTCCTTCCAGGATTTTTGGCACTGTGCTTTTTAACCAACTTTAGAACTGGCGGCAACTAGAACTAGCCACTGAGCCATGGAGACTAATAGACTTGACGTGCCTGACTCTAAGATGGCTGCCAAAACCACACTCCTCCTACCTTGCCATCCTCGCCAGCGCCTACCACCCGTCTTTGGTTTCTAGCCTTCTGATCCCCTCCTGATCCTCACTCCTCTCTGGCGGAACCCTAAACGCATACATGGCCGCTTCCCGGTGGAGCTGCACCGACAGCTATAGGGGAGATTGGCCCTGGCACACCGCTATGGCCGTCACCTACCCAGCCGGATCACGGACATTTGTCTCGTTTTCTTCCCCCTTGCCGTCTCCTTCCTGTGGATTACCTGCTGTCCCTGGTCTTTCCTTTCCTGACTTTTGTGTTCGCTAAGTTACTCCTGTATTGTTTATTTATCCATTATGTAACTACTGTGAAACTTTTGTAACTTGTAACTTGCTGTGTCCTTATGTAAAGCGCTCTGATACCTCCGGGTCTAGCCAGCGCTATATAAAACTCAAGTAAATAAAAAAATAAAAAAATTGCATATAACTGGAGGACACTTTCCAAGATGGCTTACTGATTCAGGCACAGATCATACAGGCGGACCCAAACAGCCTCCTGGCAATTCTGTATACTAGACATAGCCTGGGACTTCCTTTAATAATGACTTCTCTCATAATGTTATTACAGTTTCAGTTAACCTTTATTCAACCATGATTAGGTCATAAAAGTGTACACATTACAACAACAACAAAAAAGAAAGAAGAGTGCAAATCATATATTACAAAATACATTAATTAATAACATAATGTTAAAAAGATAGACTCAAAAGAATAAAAGACATAATTCATAATTATCACGAGCCACAACTGTATACAAAACCCAAAGACTACCTCACTCTTAAAGCATAACAAATGAAGCCTATAACACAATGACAAATACATTCGGACGACAGACACTGTAACAGCTTAAGATTCTGAGACACTGAGCTACAAATAAAAGTTCTCATCCATGCTCTGCCTGCCCGCAGTCCAGGCCCCACAGCCTCTTGTTTTTCTCCTCGAAGCCGTCATGTTCGAACCCGAGATACAGCTCCGCCAGTGACGGGCCGAGGTGCAGCGAGCCCACGGAGGGGCAGCACTCATGGCAGCCGAGCAGAACTACTCCCGACTTGCCTGTGATCTCCGGCGCTTTCTGCGCGCAGAGATAGTTTCACCACGGCAGGTACTGCGAGGGAACCAGCACTTCCATCAGCTAACGAGGCAAAATCTAATAAAAAGAACAACCGGTGGGGCTGTATGTGGAATCCACAGGCGGCCTGGAACGTGCAAGAGACTGATAGACGCGGAGCGGCGTGGGTCCGGCGGGTCCAGCAGGCTTCCGGTGACTGGACCGCTGCTCCAGTGGGGAGGCGTCAGCACCAGTCCCTGTGCCTCAGTCCCCGTGAGGCAAGGGTTCAGAGCATAGCTGCCAATGTTTCAGACTGCTATGTGTGACATTTTCATAATTTCAGTGTAATTATGAGTGATATTTCAACGACTATGAGTGACATTTTTTCACAAGTAAAACTAAGCAATGAAATGCACGGAAAGAGAAAAATATCAGAAATTACACCCATTTGAGCAATAAGAAGCTCTGAAAAACACTTGAAATAGCTACAAAACCCCTGAAAAGGAAGTCTGGGTTTATAATGAACTCAATTAGGTGCCATCAGCCTACAGAGACATGGGTTAGTGTTTGTTCTAATGAAAGCCTGGCAGTTTCAGGCCTCGGAGCTCTAAATAGTGCTGCACTGCTGCTTACGCTCGCCCGTGTCCTAGCAGGATTCAAATAGGCTCAGTGGCCGCTCCCCCATTGCGGCGTGGGGGCGTCGCCCCACTGCTTTCTCGCAGTGCGAGAAGGCAGAAACATAAAATGGTAAAACTACTATTTTATGTTTCTGCTTCTCGCACTGCGAGAAAGCAGAAGTGCCTGGAGTGCCTGGTTGGGGGCGGGCGGTCCTGCTCGAGGGCAGGGGGGGAGTGGCTTTGCCCACTGTTGTGGGTACTGACTGTTTGGTCGGCCCCAGGGCTGCCCAACAATGTAGGCTGCTGCATGCAGCCTACATAGAGAAAATGGCACGGCTGGGGCGCTCTCCGCTGCGCCTCACCAATCACAATGCTGCCATTGCAGCGTTGTGATTGGCTTAGGGGAGCAGGAGGAGGGAGGCTGCCTAAAACGCGCCAGGACTCCAGAGCAAGCAGGAGCTGAGGCGGCGGCGCGTGATGCGGTCTCGGAGGAAGCAGGTAAGGTAAGTTTTTTATTTTATAGATAAGTCCCACTTCCCTCCCCCCCTCCCGCGCGCGAACCCATCCGCCCGTTTTGCCGGCCGCGACTGGACATCTGAATAATGGCCTCACATTTACAAACACGCTCGTCCAATGCATTAAGAGAGACATAAAAGATTAAACTGGCTAGAGAACCCTTCAAGCCATTGAGAAGGGGGTGCGCGTGAATGTTATATTTTAATGGCCCGAGCTGCCGCGCCGAACGTTCCAGAGGGGAATAAAAGTATGCCTTCTAATGTTTTCTAGCGTTAATTTGTCTGGGGTGCGCGCCATTTGAGGCCTACAGGGATTGGCTGGGGCTGAAGTGGCGCAGTGTACTGTGTGTGGAGGTACAATGTGGTACGCCCCTCAGGCAACCAGACTGCGGCAAATCCCAGCCAAGACCACCAATATACAATTAATAACAAAAGCCAAGCTGAGGCACAATTTAGGGCCACAGTTTATACTGTGAATGGAACGTTAACGTTCCTAATGCAGTTACAGGTCTGACACTGACCCGCACTTCACAGCAGCTTTCCCTCTATCCATGTGGTCGTGACAAGAGCAAACGGTGGTTTTCGCAGGACTGTTCTCGGTTCCTGTTGAAATTAGCATCCGTGCGCATTCTACAAAGATGTTTTTAAACAAAAACAAGTATATTTTGACATTTTATGGTATAGTATGTTACATGTGATTACAATATTTAACTTAACTGTACACCACATTGCCTTTTGTTACATTTCCTTTCTTTACTCTCCGACATGCTGTTTTATGTTCTGCTATGTGAGGGAATGGTGCGCGAGGTTATGTTCCGTCACATTATGAGATGCTATGCAACGTGTTACGTTGGACCACTTTACATTGTTTTGCTTGTATTCCCTTATGATGCATGTCTTTCTGTTATGTTACGTTGTTATGCATTATGTTAATCGGTTATGTTATGCTTCTTTTGGTTCTGGCACGTTATGATGGGGTGCTATTTGTTATGCTAGGGACATTACATCTCTTTATTTTACAATTCATTTCGTTATATTATGTGTTTTGTGCGATATTATGCTACCCTTTACGTTTGTGTTATGCTACTTTATGCTATGCAATGGTTTGTTAGAATGCACTATGTTATGTAAATTACATTGCTTTATGTTACAAATCTTTTTATTATACTGTGTGGCTTTTCCTTACGTGATGATATGCTACGGTGTGCTTCATTTTGTCAAAATAGATGAACGGGTTGTGTAGCGCCATAATGGCTTGAAGGGTTTGCATGGCAAACTTGAAACAGGGCCTTGCTGACAAGCCAGGTGATGGCCGGCACTTCTCAGGAGCACAGCAATACCTTAAACGGGGCCTTGAGGCAGCAGGGGCGTTACGCAGGGGCCTGCTGGGGGATGGGGGTTCAATACAAGGTCAATGATATATGTGATACATATATATTTTGAGCACAGCCTGCAGCACTTCCGGAATAGTGTCACACTCTCAAATTTGCTTAAAAAGGCATCATTTGCCTACTCTTTTTTTCAAAATGTTCTCGGGGGGAGAACCACCCCGAACCCCCTTGTAGGTGATTCAGGCTCGCTCGCAACGCTCGCCCGCCGCAGTGAAGTACAACAATTGTTTTACACCCCACCACTTTCAAATGTCACCAGCTGCCACTGAATAGGCTCGTGAGCCCCAACGGATCAAACTAGAATCACAAAGGCCCAAAGAAGATCTGAGAAGACCCAAACTGATACCACGTGGGCACTTAGAGAGCACGTGTCTGTTAGTCCTGTTGTAGTCTATAAATGGGGCCACTGGAATGACCGTGCCAGATACATCGGCGGGCGTGTGATAGTGGCTGACATGAGGTTAGTGCACCTCACCAAGGCCAGTAAATGTGCAAAAGCAGGAGGGTACATTACCACCGCAAAGCGAGATCAGTCGTGACTACTAAACATAATTTATCTGTCTTCATTTTTGTGTCACCCCTTTCACCACTGTAGCATGTTTCATGCAGTTCTCGAATAAACTAACATAAAAGAAAACCGTCACTTCTGAGAACTCCCCAGCTGACCCCCAAAGGTCACAGCCAGCCAGGACGCCCAAATCTCTCAACGGCCACCCCTAGGGCCAGTCCTCTATAGTTGCTCCAGTCAGGCCACTGCCAGCAAGACATCACCCCTCTCATAGGGGGGAGCAGGCAGGAGGTATCATAAAGAGGAAGGCCGAGTCTCAGGCGCCCATCGAGGTGTGGAATAGCTTCGGGCAGTAATAGCAGGGGCATTAAGGGGGGCTTCGGAGCATAGCGAGAACAGGAGTCAGGCCGACCGGAATGCCAGTGGAAAAGCAGGCCGCCATCAAGCCTCAACAGCGGGCCGATCCGTGCACCAGGGAGGCATATCAGGAAGGGCTGCAAGTAGATAGAAAGGCCGCCTAACCCTGTAGCAGAGAACCAGCGTGGAATAAGGGAGGCGTGGGGGACAGGCGGGTGCGCACTCACTGTGACCGGAGATCCAGTGTGGCCAGCAGCAGGGGCCCATTGGCCAGAGCGTCCCCCAGGAGCTGCGAAGCCCGGCAATCGATAGCGGCTGCAAGCACGAGGAAAGGAGGTGTCCAAGAGCACCTACGAAGCCTCGACTGCTCCTCCGTGCCATGACTCTCAGGCTAAACAGCAGCAGCTGCACAGTGAAGCGGTCCATGGGGTTGGGGTTCAGCCTGGTTGCAGAGATCGTTCCCATTGTTTTAAACAAATTTTACTGCGTGCAAGCTGCGCTGGCATTGCCACTAGCTGCAGCCTCCCACAACCTAACTTCATGAACTGCAGCTACCCGCTTGCGCAGCCGTACTCTCTCATGATGTAATCAATCAGGAATGCCGCGTGAATCCTATTGCTACATTGTGGCAGTTAGAGCTGCAGAGCACAGCAGCTCAGCCAGTCCCCAAGTCTGCCGGGCCCTGCTGCTGCCGACTTCAGCTTTAGTTTCAATCAGCATTAATGGCGCATGATTAGTAGCGCTAGGACTTCACAGCCCAGGAGGCACTAAGCCTATTAAGCGTGACTTGGCATTTCAGTGCGGTGATGCGGACCACCACACTGAAATGCGTTAGTCTCACACCTGATGCATGATACTTGGCAGGGCTGTCAGAGTGGTGACACCTGTGGGCCGTTCAGAGCCCTTGTTGGAGAGAATCGTTGGAGCCCAAGGGGACCCTGCAGCAGCTGTTGGGAACTTTCTGGCTCCTGTGAGTACTTCTTTGACCTGATCCTACTGCAGAAGGTGAGATTGATTGTTGGAGGGGGCTGCTGAGTATCACACTCCCTGGTGTTAGTTAGTTAGAGGAGCTGTCTTACTCTCCTGGTCCCATAGGACCCTGCGGCTACACCCCCTGACAGACGTATGGACCGCCTGGGGTGTGCTCTCATTGGCACTGACTGGGGGCGTACTACCCCTGGAGCCTGATTACCGTGGGAGTTAGAAGCTGGTTGCCAGTGGGGGTGTTCTACGTCCCCCAGTTTCTTTTGTGGCAGGAAGCCGCCAACACTGATCTCTGCGCCTGGAGGCACTTTTTAGTACACTGACAGGCCGCAGCCGGACAAGGCTGGGCTGTGCCATGTCCCTTTTATCTGCAAACATATCGGGGGCTTGTCAGGGACCCTGCACGGTTGCCCCCTGCAGTGGCGTGTGAAGACTCTGGTCAGTTGTGCGACCTTGCCTGTCTTGCTTTGTCTTGCCTTCTTACTCCATTTTCTCTTTTTTGCCCCAACTGCTGTTGTTGCATAACTTTTGAGGGGGTCCCACTGGGCCCTTTGATACCAACTAAGCAATTATGGGAAAGCGGGCCTGCCAAGAAAAGTTGCAGGCGCAGGCACAGACACTAACCTCCTCCCTGCCACCAACATCAATTGATAGACTGTTACAGAGGGCTATAGGGGTAGTGGTATCCGAAATTGAATAAACTGAAAGACGGCTGTCCCTAGCCCCGGACCCCTGACGCTCTTCGACAGGCTCTGTCACCCTCCAGCTACCCCCTGTATCCAGCCTAATCCCTCTTTGACCCCCCCCCATGGTGACTACATCAAAGATGTCCCCAAAGTGCATCCACAGAAGAAAAAACTCGAGGGGTGGCTAAACGAAGGAAGCAGAATGATGGATCACTTGATAACCCTCCCTGTCCAGCCCTATTGATAGAACACGAGTGGCGGGCAACCTGCTGGTGGACTTAAAGGAGCAGATTAAAAGCATCATAAAGTAAGAACTTACCCCTTTGGTAGTACGCCTAGATAAGGTGTCAGAACTCTGCGAAAAATTGGCTGAAAAGTGTAGTGAAAGACCTTCTGGGGTCACAGCAAGGGGAATTGATGCCTTCTGCCAGATAGTCAACCCTAGCACAACTATAGTACCAAGGAAATATACAACGGGTGTCCAAGATGGTATCACCAACACTAACAACTGTGGGGGCACGACAGGTGGCCTGGTCTACTCCAACAAAGCCCTATTGAGAAACTGCATCCTATTGTACGATGCTAGGAGTACAGGGGAGGGGGAAGGGGATGAATCTGGAAGAGCTGATAGGGTTGATAGGGCATCCCTCTCCACCATTAACCTACCCCCGCCTCATCTCCATATGTTATCGCATTCACAGGGGTACACCAGATTAAGACAAGCCAAAGGGAATCCCAGAATGAACGAACCAACAAATGTCTGTTCTGGCTAGAGAGACATAGGCAATTTCCATATGAAAGAGCAGGAGAGATTCTTATGACTCATAGGGTCAACTAGGTAGGAAACAGAATTAAGGATAGGCAAGTGGACTGTGTTCTGATTAATTTCAGAAATCCAATGACTGTTCATAGCCTCTTGCTTACGTATTATCCCAATCAGGATCTGGGCACAGAGATTATGTCCCTCCCAATTGGATACTTTTATAAGTTACCCCAAGCACCATCCATCAGGGAACAAAACAGCCATACACTGGGCACCCCGAATCCAATTCAACAGCAAGCTGGACCTCTGTACCAGAAACCTAGACCTTTGCTATTTACACTACCCACAACAAATAGGTTAGGGGCCTAGAGGAGGTAGATTGACTAACAGAACAGCTTGAGCTAGATCAAGTAAAAACTTTCGAAGGGAGCACAATTGAGAGGGCAAGCCACAATCTACGGCTGTGTAGTCCACAGCATGCCCATGGGGAAGAAAGAATGGAGCTGCAGACAGAGCCCTCAGAAGCAGCCACGGACCAGATAGGGGATAGGGAAGGGCCAATGAACAAGAGTCAGTCTCACAATGGTTGCCAACCCTTCCCACTTAACTTTACCTTAACGGTGTCAGAACAGGGCAACAGACCAGAAATGCTAGCAGGCCTAAGCCCTAAAACTTATACCCCATCCAATAGAAGTGTCCAGTCAGGGCCAGAAGGGAGGGGATTTCCAGAAACTCAGAGGGAGATGCTGTCCTCTAACATTGCCCCCAACCTAGCAAACCCTGATACACAAGAAGCACCAAAATTGCTGAGGATACTATCCTGGAATGTTGCAGGTCTAAAGAATAAACTTGACCCCACTGACTGGGGGTCTTTTGTGGATCAGGATGACTTATGCCTCTTCTAGGAAACATGGTTTAGGGAGGATGTGCTGCGGGTGGGATTTGAGAACTTCTCAACGGCTGCCATCACTAGGGTGAAGGGTAGACCGTCCGGTGGACTCTGAATATGGGTAATTACTCATTTGGGATGGATGGCTAAGAGGATGGAGTTTCCTTCCAATGATATCCAGTGTGTTTTACTCACTTTTGCCCCCAAGGTTAAAATAGCAGTGGTCAATGTCTACTCTAGACTCGTAAGGACAGGACAAGAATCCTCGACTGTGGAACAACCAGTCTCTCTCATGTCCACTATCATGAACAACACCTACATGGTTATAGGAGGCGATTTCAATTGCCAATTTGAGCCCTTGGACGAACCAAATGGCAGAGCTGTTTGTGAAGAAGACAGACTATGGTACATTCCTGAGCTGAGTATCCCACCCATTAGGGCATGGACCCCGCTGGCCCTCCAGATCAAATCCCTTACTTTGAACCACTCAGTCAGGGCTTGCAATGGGCACACAAAATTGAACCCCCTGGTGAAGCATACTTTCTTGGGTCATTCCTCCCTGATAGACTACATCCTGGTAGAAACCAGGATGTGGCCTAGTGTTGTTGACTTTGCTGTCCTGCCTCGGCATGACAGTAACCACAACGCACTGACCCTGGAGCTGGAGATACCGGTTATTCGAGCTGGATCTCTAGCAAATACACCTCCAGCCAATAGATTAACACTCACCACCAACAGGAGAAGAATACGTTGGTCGGTAATGCAATAATCCCCTGGTATGATTGCTGCCCTATTCAAGGCTCTAAGTTCTTCTTTACTGGATATAAATAAGTTCATAACAGAAGAAGGCACAATCACCTCATTAGCAGGGGTTGCAGAGATCCACCAAGTATTGACAACCAAACTGGCAGGTATATTGTACCCAGAGGGGCATCCCAGAGGTTAAAGGAAGCCCCTGCACTCCTGGTTTAATCGCTGGTGTCGGGAGGTAAAATTGGTGTTGCTAGAAGCCCTCAAATCCAATGATAGGTCAGTAATAGAATCTAAGCGGGCCTTATGCAAAAAAAAACTGAGAGCAGGAAAAATGGGACTCTCTGAGAAGGGCTCTTATAGATAATGATCTGAAGGCCTTTTGGAATATAATCAACTCAGGTTGTAGAGAAGGAAAATGGGCTTTCGAGCCTAACATTGTGTTGGAAACATGAAAATATCATTACCAGGCCCTGTATGCTACACCTGGGGAAGAGGGAAACTCAGTAAGCCTAATCAATGACTCACAACTGAGCGTACCTCAGGAATTTCCAGAGATAACCCTGCCTGAGGTATTAAGTGCTATAAACAAAATAGCCCTGCATAAAGCACCGGGACTAGATAAAATTCCGGGGGATTTCTTCCTCTCGGAACCAACAATCTTGGGGCCTTACCTGTGGGTATTATTCAACGCGGTGATGGGGGAAATGTTGATCCCTAAAACTTGGGCTGGAGCTGAAATTCTTCCAGTCTATAAGAAGGGCTCTCAACTTCTACCAGTCAACTATAGATCCATCAGTGTAATCAATGTGACGTAGAAAGTGTTTGCCCAAGTATTACTGGCATGCCTTCAGGACTGGATGGAGGATCACAACATCCTAAGTCCTTTCCAAGGAGGATTTAGGAAAAATACCTCTACTGTAGATCAAATCTTCAGGCTCCAGCTTTTATACTGGAAAACAGTGATCTTAGAGAGTGGTAGCCTTTATTTTATATTTCTCAATCTAAAAACTGCTTTCAACCTGGCACCCAGGGACAAGCTATAGTCTGTACTAAATGACATCTAGGTCCCCACATATCTCTGCCATATGATCAAGAGATTACACAAATTAAATTTTGCCCAAATTAGATATGGGAAACATGGGGCGCTCTCTACGCCACTCATTGTCAACAGAGGTGTTAGGCAGGGATGTGTGTTAGCCCCCACTTTGTTCTGTTTATACATCAATGCATTGGTAGACACGTTGAACAAGGAGAAGGACATTGATGCCGCGAAGATTGCACAAAACAAAGTACCGGCTCTCCAAGTCACCAATGAGTGTTCAAAAGATTCTTGTTAGCTTTGGCGATTTTAGCAGAAATAGAGGGCTGGAAATCAACATCCAGAAGACCAAATATATGGTCTTCAACCCAGTAAATTCCACACGCCCCAATCTCTGCTTGAACGGCACCCCACTTGAGAGGGTATCCATTTTTTAATATCTTTGTGTAACCCTAACTGAAAAAATTGATTGGGCAACACGGATAGCAAAAACGAACATTAAGTTAGCACAGACAACAGGGGGACTGGTCAAAGCTCATATGAACTCCTTTTGCAAACCCATTAGCCCCACTGCCGAGATCTATAAAGTGCAAGAGAGGGGCGCCACGATGTATGGGCAGGAACTTTGGGGGCACTGCTCAATGAAAAATATAACTAAGATTGAAAATAAGTTTTTAAGGCAGCTACTTGGACTCCTCCTTAGTATCCCACTCGTCCCACTTCGATTGGATTTAGGCATCAGACCGATTGCAGAAGAAATAGGACTCAGACCACTAACTTTCTTGCAACGTATATGGGCTACTCCAGAACTGATCGCATATAGGTCTGAGTCAAAAGAGGTAATGGGTCTCCTGGGGGCAGAGAAACTACCCAGGCTTACATACATTAGGGACACACTCCATAGTATTGGAAGAACGAGCATGTGGAGTGACCCTGCAGTGTCATGACAGTAACATCAAGGAATGAACTTGTCAGGAGCTACAAGGGAGCAAAACTTGCTCTCTCCATGGGAGCTCAGCATTAGGTTCTTTAACAGTAACCTTTATAGGAATTAAAGACCATTATAATGTGGAGCCTTCCCTAGATGAAATACAGCCGGCCCTAGCTAGGAAACTGTATGTCCAATTCAGGCATGGGTCACTCCCCCTACGCTCTTTTTTGACAAAATGGGTAGGCAATGTTTCCTTAGGGTGTCTGGAATGCGGAAATCCTGAGGAAACAGAACTTCATGAATTATTTTTCTGTCCTGGTTCCAGAAAAGCTAGATCAAGATGGCTGATACAGCTGTGCAAAAATGTGGGGACCACCCATTGTGCAGAAGCATTTAGGCTCCTGAATTATGATACTCTACAACCAATCGTATTTGCGGTGTGGATATTCCTGTTCTCTATGTGGTGTGTGCAGAAGCTACTTTTGGGCCCCAGTACCCAGACCTAAGTTAAACCACTGTACTTTCTGGGGTAGTACCAGGGAAGTTGTGGATGGTGCTGGGTTGTTCTAATAGTAAAAACGTTTACTTTTGGGCAGTAATTTTAGCCAGAGGAATGTGGAGACTAACTGGATGTTCTGTAACCAAACAACAATTGCTCTGCAAATGGCGGAAAGTTCCATCCTTTTATCTGAGTATCACATTCACCTGGATCTTAGGGCGTGCAAGTAATTTCTGAGACCCCAGCACTTACATCTAAGCCTAATTGCCTTCCCCCCCGGGGAGGGTCCAGGTCAGACTGCATCACAGGTCTGCCTGCTTAAGAGGGGAAAGCCACTTTAATGGGCAGGACCTTCATGCAAGGGAGTTAGGTAACCAATTGGACCTTTGGCTGGTAAAATATAATTGCACTGTAGTTAAACCTCTGTAAAAGGTCCAAAGATATTGTCCTTTTTAACTGCATATTTCAACAAATAGGATTTTATTCAATTTTATTGTGGGTACATTGAATACTTGGTTTTATATATTTTCCTTCATCTGAATGTATACTATGTTTTTATGGCTAGGGACGAGACAAAGAATCATCTACTGACCCAGAAAAGGAGACTGTAGAATCACTGCTGCTTGACTATGGGCTGTGAAGTGCACTGTCCAAAAAAGGAAGTCAATCTAAGACTACTTCCATATTTTGCCAATTTTAATGCACATAATGAGTCTTATATTCTTAGAGGACTTATCCCCCACCGGTCTAAACACTGCATTGAACCATTAGATAGTAGACTGTGTATATACCAAATAATCAGTCTCAGGAGCTAGCTATCCCCAGATCCCAACATGGCGGACCCCCTTTTGTCTACTTTTTAGGATTTTGGAGTGTTTATGTTGTTTTGAGCTCATTTCGATTTTAGAGGACATTATAGAATGCACGCAAGGTCACTCATTGGTTATGTGAGCGTGCAGTTATAACGGTAGCCAATTTTATGTACTGTATGTATTTATTGCATTTGCACTTTTATGGTCATTTGCTAGCTATCCCCAGATCCCAGCATGGCGGACCCCCTTTTGTCTACTCTTTAGGATTTTGGAGGGTTTATGTTGTTTTGAGTTCATTTCGATTTTAGAGGACACTATAGAATGCACGCAAGGTCACTCATTGGTTATGTGAGCTTGCAGTTATAACAGTGGCTATTTTTATGTACTGTATGTATTTATTGCATTTGCACTTTTATGGTCATTTGACCGAAATAAAGTATTTTGATGATGATGAAAAGTTCTCAAGCTAGGGCACAAAAATGTAACTCCTGGTGCAGAATAAAAACCACAAAAAAATTAGGAGCATCGTGGATTGTGCACTGACATTATCACAAGGGCAATGAGGTAAGGACGGGAACCAGCTACCCTGCAGTGAGAAACCTACCAGGATGTGAGCGGTGCACATTCTTAAAATGTGTAAGAAAAAAATCTATGCTCCTGGTTAGGTATCCATACTAGGTAGGGTTCTATGCCCTCTTGATGGGAAATCTTTGAATGGTAACAAACTGTTGCCATAACCTGTTGCGTGATACTTCTTTTCTGGGCATTATAATTCTTGAAAAGAGAACAAATCTGATGTTTGGTGTTTCTAGTGATTTCAGTGGGGGTGTGAAAAAGCTCAGGGGCACCCAAGTCCATAAAAGACCTCCTGACATAGGCCAGCCAGGGGATGTTAGTGCTCTGATCCAGGTTCAAGCAGTCAACTAGGACACTACTAGCGGAGAATTTAGTATAATCTGAGCCCATAATAGTAGTGGCTTTAATTTCATGGTGTCTCCTATGAAAGAAAGATCAACCTCCTGGTGAGTGATGATGGAGGCGGTACAGTTGCTGCTGGGGTATACGGCACAGCACAGTACCCAGTATAATGGTATTCTATTTACCAGCTTTGGAAATATGAAGGGTTGAGGTAGCCTTGTATGAGATTCCAATATGTAACCTGATGTTCACAGCAGGTTTCAGCAGCAGGCATTTAACTCACTGGACCACACAAAAGGAGATGGGAGGAATGCTGGCAATTTGTCTAGCCACTGGCAATCACTCGGGGTAGCAACCAAACATATCGTTCTTTTTTCTCACATGCCACCTCACTTTGGACTAGGGAAAAACCAGTCCTGTGTTGCTTGTGTTCCGGTTCAGAGAGGACCTGGCTTAGCTGTCCAACTGGACTGTTCCCATGAGGTGCAGGGTCAAGGCTGATTTGCATATGGCTGGGTCCAAACTGAGGCGGCATGGTGACCAAATTAACGATGGGTTGGGATGCTACCCCAAGCGATTGCCAGTGGTTAGACAAATTGGAAGCATTCCTCCCATCACCTCTTGTGTGTTTCATGTACCATCCTAAGTGGCATGCTTACTGTGTCACTGGAACCAAGCTGTATATGGCTGATGAGCCCATAACTAGGGCAAAACCGGTCCCTGAGGACCGAGCTTGGAAGTTCGGGCTGGACTGTTCCCATGAGGTGCAAGGTCAAGTCTTATTTGCATATGGCTGGGTCCAAATTGTGATTGCCAGTGGTTAGATAAATTGGAAGCAATCCTCCCATCACCTGTTGTGTGTTTCATTTAACTAATTGGTACATCTTGTCAACAGATTCAAAATTTGTAGTTCAAAGGGACCTGCTAGAACAATCAGGGCTTGGAGCATAACGCAGGCCTCTGCAGCCCCTGCGACGTGCAGGAGTGGGTGGGAATCCTACCGGGGCTCCCCCAACCCTTCAAAGGGCGCCTCATTCTGCCCAATGCCAATTAATATCTGTGAGTTATGGGAGACCCAGGCCCTTCATCACATTGTGAAGGGAGGCCCTACCAGTTTACATTACACCACTGGCAAGGCTTCTCAATTTTAATTGAGGACTCAGAACCTTTGTGCTTCTGTGATCACAAGAATACTTTATCATGATGGTTTCAGACAACCCTGAAGCCAATTGTAATGTTTATCAATGGACATCTGCAAGCCAGACTTGACATGAGAAAAATAAAAACTGACAACATTTGGCACTCTGCAGTTCCTGAGAGGTGGTAGCCACTGTCAGATTAGCTGTAGATCCCCATGGCTCATCCCTCAGCTGTTTCGTGGTCTGTCAGAAGGGGAACTTTCAGAAAAGTTTATGTAACCAGATCCCATGGTCCCAGACCTCTATCAATAAGCATTCCTCAGGGCACCATTGCAGATTTTCATAAAGCGAAGGGGTTGAACACGCACTAGCTGGTTGCTTGAAAACTGAAAAAGTTGTGGCGTGCCACGGAGGTGTCACTCTCTGATCTTTGGAGTGTTAGGGTAACAACTGAATGTCATGCGTTCTCTAGAATTAGGGAACGTCCCTCTGGGCGCAGCGGTGAACGAATCGCGTTAGCGATATTCAAATTCTGATTTCAGTGTAAATTTTGATCAAAATTGTTTATTTACACTGGAATCAGAATTTGAATATCGCTAACGTGATTCGTTCACCGCTGCGCCCAGAGGGACGTTCCCTAATTGTAGAGAACGCATGACATTCAGATTTTCATAAAGCACAGGGCCCCTACTCAGAGAAGGAAAAAAGATCAAAAGAGGATAACGTAATGCACATACATGCTCTAAATTGATGCACATATGTGCTCTAATTGAAGGTCTTCTTTACAGCCCTGAAGACATTCCTTTCCTGCTCTTCCAAACAAAGGAGATGGTGGTGTACACCAGCCACACCATAGCCTTAATAGGCCCCAACAACCAGAAGATAGCCAACGCCCACCATCTTTGTAGGATAGCCATGAGCCTTTGTGCAACAGGCCCACACCATCTCTGCTGTTGCCATCCTTCTGATGGCGATGAGACATGTGGAGGCTGATAGGCTCAACTGGCTCATTACTCGTCCAAGTGAATAGGGGCTGAACTCCAGGGTCCCCCAGTGGTTCTTCAGCACTTTGTATCTTACTCAAGTCAATATCTGCTAATAGCCACAAGTCCAAGTAGAAATAATATCACTGGCACAGATCTTCCGAGCAGAATACTTCTTAAGGTGGTGAGGCAAATCTCCATATGCATTTTCATCCCTTACCATAATCAGGAATGTCATTCAAAAAAACAACATTGAGATGGACTTCACAATTATGAAAATCACAGCCTGGGCATGACCGATCATAAACATAAGCCATATGTAGGGCCAAGATTCAAGACCTTTCTCCTAAGCTAGACTTTATGTTCTATGGGTGAGTGAGTAATACATATTCATCCCTTATATAGCTAACTCTATCAGTCTGAATAACTATCATTCAGGCACTTTGTTAGGTCTTCTTCTGACACTATACTCACAATTGGTGTATCCAAACCCTGAAATTGTGAGTATAGTTTGAACTTGGGAGGAGGTATCCTCACCCTTCACCTCTCTTACCCCTTAATGTGGATAGTGGGGTTCTCTCCACTGCCAAATAATGGTTACAACACTTCTTCTGACACTGTCATTTCTGAATATACTAAGGCAAATTACTCCAAATCATAGCACCAGATTTAGTCAAATACACAACTCTGGAGAGAAAATGAAATCCTCTCATCATTTATTGTACTCCTTATCATACTTGCAAACAACATTTGGCAGCCATTGCACCAATAGAAATATTCCTCTTTTCTGTCCATCCTAGTAGTCAGGCGACACATCCAATGATGACGTTCGCCATTTGTTTTGTCTGGTGAAGGCAGTTCATTAACAATCCAATCATTTTTAATCCAGAAGTTTCTAATTTTGGTGGCGTTCACTGCAGCCCATAAAATCATTTCAGGTAATTTCAAATTTTAGCTCAATCCGAAGATACCCTTCACTCACCTACTTTCCAAGTCCTCATGTTCCTAAAGCAAAATAAATATTGCATCTCGTCTGAACAACACTGCAGGCATATTTCGCACAGAGCCTAACAAATGCTTTTTGAAAATTAGTTGACTGCTTCCTTGTATAGGATGTTATGAGAAAGTGGATTATTAGTTGGGGTGAATGGGAGTCCACCACAAGCAATAAATGCACTATCCTTGCTAGTTCCAGAAAAGGTTTTACTAATTTAAACCTGAGCTCAACATCTGATAGCTTAGGCACAAAGCAAACAGGCTTAACTTAAGAAAATGTGTAAACCATTTAGAAGGTTCATCCAGGTGGAAATTTAACTTTCTGAATTAGAAACTTATATGGTGAAGACGTGGTTGTCGATGAGTCTTCGGCAGGCAAGCTGCAAGTTGGATCCAAAGCGGAGCTCGACAATGGTGGATTTCTGAAGAACGAGGCACCGGGACAATCATCAACGAAGGCTGGAAAGCTCCAAGCGGGCAAAGTCCATGCTCATGAAGGCCTCAGCGTCTATTAGATGCTGCTCAGTGTCAGTCCTATTGAAGCCCTCCACATTCGGACTTAGAAGCTTTTCTGGAAGTCAGATCTCTTTCAGAGGGGCAAGCCAGCAAGTTGAGGCCGTCTGGCAATTCAACATACATGGCTGTGGCTCTGATGGCAACGCCAGTCTCTTTCAGTTCTCCAGACATAAAGTTGGCAAATAATTTCTTCTTGCAGTTTGGGGACAGAGGGAGTACACTTCAACACCAGCCAATGGTTCAGGACCTTTGGAGCAGCACTTGGGGATTAGGCCTCACTCCACCAGAAACATTCAGCAGGGTCCAGGGCATGTCTAGTTGAACCTGGTCAGCTTGGCTCTTTCGGGAAAGCGGTCTTCTTGCAGTTATTGTGTCCTTATAGCTTAGGAGGAAGCCAACCAACTAAAATTAGAGTCTACTTATTTTCCTTGGGTACAAGTGGGAGCAGGTCCAACCCTTAGGTTTTTCCTCACAGGTCTCAACAGCATGTGCAGTCCTTCTTCTGTCTTCTACAGGTCCATTAGTGATCTGAAGAAGGTATCCAGGGGTGCCACATGTATGCCTGGCACTAGCCTGTGGGTGGGGGGTGGCTCCTGGCTCCCCACACCAATAGAGAAAAAGTTCCCAAGGGTAACCCTACCCACGTTTGCCTCAGTTCATGTGTGACCTACTGCAACCAATACCAGGGTGCCCCTCTATCACTAAAACCAACATGGCAGAACCTTTATTCCCCTGTTCAGCGCTCCTATGTGCACCCTAGAGGTGTGGCCAGGGAAATAAGCAACACTTCCTATGTGATCACTCAAATCGGTCATGGGGACAGCTATTCTTCTCCTGGGGTTGGAGGCTGGCTGGTTAGGAACACAAAAGGAAGGCAGGCTGAGTTGTGAGCTACATCTGCCAGTGAAAATGTAGGCATCATTCCAAGAAATGCAAGGGGCCAGGCACAGCCCCCAGGCTATCCTGTCAAAGGGAAGTTAACCTCTCCCCATGCCCAAGGCCTTTATCTCCCGCTCTGGGAGCAAATTCATACCTCATCAAGGAGCTATTAAGCTCATGGGTGACAGCTGGAAGTACAGGCAAATGGACTTTTAGAGGCTTTAGGCATGTTAAAGTTGACTTTTTAAAAGTAAAATATTTAGTACAAATGTGACTTTACCAATAAATTGTATTGGTAATAAATATTTAAAAAGTCCAGTAATTAACATTTTATCTGGTTCCTACATGGAGAGAACATTATTTACTTTTAATAATATATCCCAATGCCAATATGGAACTGCTAACCCTGCTACTGTGAAAATAGTTTTTAGGGCATTGACATTGTCAATGTAAGGATACATTTAACGTTAAACCTTTTACAAATCCTACTTTTAAATATCCTGGACCCTGCGTTATGCACGTTTAAGGCCTACTTAGCGGTGACTTATTAATAGTTAAAAGGACGGATTAGGCATGTCAAAATAGGTTATTGTGACAAGTTAAATTAGCAGTTTAAACCTGCACAGCCAAGTTACTGGAGGCAGGCTTGCAGTTATATTTTTCATTGTCACTTTAGTGGTGGCATAATATGTGCTGCAGTCCATAAGTGGCATTTAACCTATAGGCCCTGGGTACACTTTTTACCACATACTAGGGCCTTATAGGAAAGTTGAATGTGCCAGATTGGAGTATAGCCTATTTCAACATGATTTAGGCTTCAGGTCACATGCACTGGGGCCTGGTCAGCAGCTTCCCAGTGCACAGAGTCAGTCTGTCAGTCAGAAAGTCGCACAGCTTTATTCGATCTTTGTAAACAGACCATAAAAGCACAAAGATACATATAAAATTTCCAAGTCAATAAATATACATATATACATTGGTTAAAACAAGTATTAAATAAGTTTGCTGTGATCCAAATAAGACCTTTAAAATCATTTGTTTAAAAGGCAGAACAATTCATAATTAAAATTACAGAATACTACTTAAATGTCTGCCCACCATTTTCCTCTTCCTAAAACAGGCCCATAAATATGAAGCGACACAGAAACATACAAATTGGTCCAGTAAGGCTTTTAGAAAATACATGGCGGCCCGACATTGCCTAAATTTATGGTACCTCAGAATTGGAAGTATAAATATTTTCCTTTCCTCTGAATAATTTTTACAAAATAATAGGATATGCAGATCTGACTGCGCGGCATGGTTGTTACAAGGGCAGGGGGCGAGATCTGCTAATCTATATTTATTTTGAGGGTATCCCAAAAGTAACGGGATCATGTTCAATCTGAAGCGCAATAATATAAATCTGTGCTGCACATTATTTATACAAGCTAGGTAATGAAAACCTTCTCCTGATATTTGTGGGACCCGGTCGTATGCAATGGAAGATTGATGGATCCGTTTTTTTTCCCTACGGGCGTATTCTGCTCTTTGCGAGTATAAATCTATTAACCATTTCTTCTTGACCGCTTTACAGGAATCAGGGTCCTGAAAGAGTTTTACCATCCCTAGAGCTTTCAATACAGTTTCTACATGATTTAGCCACCCAATCCTTTTGTAGTGATCTAAATTACAGCATTCTCTTATAATGGTCTGTGTCAGATCGACCGTAGTTCTCTGCCATATTGATAGCCACAAGAGGACCGGGGCCATCCTTATGGTGTCACTCAAGAAAGGAAGCCCCAGTTCAAGATGTAAAATGTGATTTGGGGCCAATTGAGGTAAAGACACACGATTTTTAAAAAAGGAGTCTTCCATTTGCTGTAACGGGCCAGCGTTGACCATCCCCCAAACACCTGCTCCATATATTACGGCTGATTTTATTTTAGCTAGGTAAATATTTTTAGTTACATCCAATGTGCTACCACCCAACTTTTTGTGAATCTCTTGACAGCATTGAGGCTCCTTTGCATACCCTGGCCTCTTGTTTTTGCTAATTTGGACCACGAGTGATCCTTATCAAAGAGCACTCCTAGGTATGAAAAGGAGTCGACCACCTTGATTTTCTTGCCAGCCATCTGAAAGTGTGGATGTGTCTCACCTCTAGTTTCTCCGGCCACAATTATAAATGATTTCGTTTCATTGACTTTTAAGTCAAGGGAAGCCATGAAGATGGAATAAGCTTTAATTAGTTTTTGTAGGGCCAGGCCCGTTCTTGCCATCAGTACCGCATCATCAGCGTATGCCAAGATCGGAAGGGGGGTTTGATCGAACTTGGGCACATCCAATGAGAGGGCAGACAGGGAGGACTCGACTCCGTTCGTATAGATTGAAAAAAGAAACGGAGCGAGCACACACCCCTGTCTTACTCCCTTTTCGATTTTAAAATGACGAGAGCACTTCCCCTTTCTACCGTACCTTACGCAGGCAGTAGCATTGGCATATATCTGGCGGATGAACCCAATGATCGGCGGGTCTATGCCCATATCCTCCATCATGGACCATAGTCTAGAATGTGATACACAATCGAAGGCTGATGTTAAGTCCATGAAGGCCATGTATAGCTTCCCGTTTCTAGCCTTCGAGTATTTCCCTATGGTTAGGGAGAGGTTTAGGCACTGATCAACTGTCTCCATACCTCTACGGAACCCATATTGTGCCTTCATGATTATGTTGTGCGATTCTGCCCAATCCTCCAATCTGGCCAGTAGGACCCGCCCCATTAGTTTGGCGGTGGTATCAAGGAGAGATATAGGGCGGTAATTCTTCGGAGAGCCCCTATCCCCTTTTTTATAAATCGGGACTATTACGCTCTGGTTCCATGATGGCAGTGGACCTATTAACAGAATGCTGTTGAAAATATTTGCAAGTAGGGGGGCCCACATATCGTAATAATATTGGAAGAGGTCGATCGGTACGCCATCCGGCCCTGTGCTTTACCAGGGGTACAGGATTCTAGTGCCTTTCGAACCTCAGATACAGTGAAAATTAGTTATTCCTGAGGTGAATTATCTGGGGGGCATGCTAGTGTGGGTGAAGGAGATGATAGCCCAAAAATTCCTTCAAAATGTCTCACCCATGCCTCTTCATCTACGTGGACATCTAATACGGGGTCACTAATGTCTTTAAAATAAAGGGCATTTACAACTTCCCAAAAAGCTTTGCTGCTGCCAGAGCTGGCTGCTTGCTCAAGGTCTTCCCACGCCTGTGCCCTTAGATCATTCTCTCTCACCCTCCTGGCTAATTTGTACTAATTTCGTAGTGAGCGGATCTTAAGGTAATCTCTGGGGAGAGTTTTTAAGGCATTTACGAGGGCTGTTTTTGCTTTGGTACAGGCTGAGTCAAACCACCCCTTTTTTGCTGTAGAGTTTGATGACTTCACCCGCGTGATTGCTATTTTTATTTTTGCCAAAAGGGCGATGAATCTGGTGACCAGGTCTGCAGGCAATACCTTTTCTCCCAAGCACTCTATAATATCATTCTTTAAATGCGAAAGAATTTCGGGGACCAAATTTGATTTTATTACCACTGTCCATTTCAATTGATAGCCATTTTTCCTAGACAGGTTCGCATCCTCAACAACCTGATTATGTCCTTTAGGTGTGGGTAGGATATTTAAATGGGTCAATAACATGGCATGATCACTATAGGGTAAAAACCGAATGCTCTTAAGGGCCACCTTCCGAAGTAGTTGACCGGACACTAAAACAAAATCAATAGTGGATTCCTGAGTACCCCTTCTAAAGGTTGTCCCTTGCCCTCTCTCATTCGACACACCTAGCATAGACAGGTTCCACTGGAATAATAGGCTATTTAGAGCCTCTCCGTACCCGTTATGTGAAAAATGCTGGAGGAGATTACCATGAATATCTTCTACACCACAAACTCTGGTCCCAATAAGCTTACAAGGGTAGGTATTAAAGTCCCCCACCCATATAAGATTCATATTTTCCCCTTTTTTCCCTTTATGCAGTTTATCAATCTCCACCACTAAAGCATCCACCACAGCCCTCGAGTTCCTCCCAAATTCATTGTTATAAAAGTTAACAAGAGTGCAGATGATCTGTTTCCTGATGGCCAACTCTAGAATCTGGAAATGGGTATGTGGGGGCCCTACTTGTCTGACTTGGAGTGGAGTAGTATTTGAAATTAAAGTAAGTAAACCCCCCTTTGCCATTCCGGAAGCTGCGGGAACAGCTGGAGAGTGGAAGGTGCGAAACCCCATAAAAAAGGGAGGGTCTATTGCCCAGGTTTCCTGGAATAATACTATCTCCATGTCTTGCCACTCATTTAGCCAGTGTGGGTTCACTATTTTGGAGGCTAAGCCTGCCACATTCCATGATACCATGTTTGCTCTAGTACCCTCAGTTATGTTTGCAGCGGGTGATTGAATCTACCCATGTCCCTGTGTACCTTGCGCTAAAGTTACAACTGCAGGGACCACCTCAAAAGGTAATATACTAGATGAAGGTAACCGTGGGCTGGATTCTACTGTGGCCGCGGTGGATGGCCTGATGGATAATTGAGGTGGTGACAGGGTTAGTCAGTCACAATCCTCCAGATTCGACAGGACAGCGAATCTATTGTGTAATCTAATCCCAGAGTTTGTAGTGGGACCCCCTATCCGATCAATAAATGTATTCGTATTTCTGTCCGTGAGAACCCTCCCCATGGAAACATCCTGGCCAGTATAAAAGAATTCCAGCGCTAAAGGTATTATCTGGGTGTTCCTTAAAGCAGGACTGTGAAGGTTAGCCAAAAGGGAAGCACTTACGTACGCATTATTAAAATTAATTACCACACAGTCTCCGTCAAAAGTTTTTCTTTGTCCCCCCACCCAACCAACTCTCCTGGCCTTAATTAATTCATGGGCCAGCAGCCCCCTCCCCCGGTCGGTCACATTAACGTTATACAATAACCAGTGCCGGCATTTGTCCATTAACTGTCCGGTAGATTCACTCTGGTTTTCATGGAGGGGGGGATGTTTGCCAAAACCAGAACCAGTGGGGCAGCGGCGGGTGGGAGATGAAGAGTTTGTTGCCGGAAATGCTCTTGCGCTCCGTTTTTGTAATCTTGGCGTCTTGCCTTGTGTGCTAATCCTGTTGGTCCCTTCTGGGGTAATGGTGGCTGGGAGGTAGAATCTCCTTCATTCGAACCTGGAAGACATTGTGTAGCCCTAGTTAGATTGGGATTCGAGGGAGTGTTGACAAACTGCGTTGCATGACTAATGGTGCCTCCAGATGGTAGAGATGGTGCTGATGATTGCGTCGTATTTGCCGCTAAGTGTGGGTCCCGTATTTCTCTTGATGGTACTTGGATTGTAGATGTTAACGGGTGGGGGTCATGCATAGCAGGCGTTCTGGCAAGTAGGGTCCGATTCTGTGATTCTAACTCCGCCAAACGTAACTCTATTTGGGACAATTTGGCAAGAATGGGGGCCAATATCTCGTTCAGTTTTACTGTGATCTCCAACCCGATCTCTGACCTGCTGGGAACCAGTTGCAATACCTGAGGCAACAAAGTGTTTTCTAGCTCCGGTGGCGTTATCACTTTAGAGTTCGTGTAGTGGACCCTTCTTTGGGCAGTTTTAAGTTTAGGAGCACAAATGTTTTTGGGTTTTTTGGGTATTGCACCTTTAGTACCCCCCCCCCTGCTCTGGTTCGTTTGGCAGGTGGCAGCGGTGAGGAGGAATTCAGTAGGGAGACATTCTGGAAGGAACAGTCTAAACCCCTTCCTGAGACGGACTCTGTAGTCTGGTTTGAAAGAGAGAAGCCGCTTTTATCTAGTGACAAGGCTGTTTGGGGTTACAGGTGCTGGCAACGTAGTGAGTGGTAAAGTAACAGACTCAGGAGCTGGGGTCGGGGACAGGCCCAGTATTAATGAGGTAGGGTCCAGGGAAAGACGTCTTTCGGTCAGCTCTATCTCATGCGAAAGAACGCTTGCTGCTCTAAGAAAGAGTCCAGCGTTGCTCCAACCCTCCCTCCAGACTTCTCTTTAAATCCCTTTCCTTTCGACATGTTAACAAACAGGAGAAGTAAGGGATAAACAGTACCTTGAACAAAACGCAGATGAAAGGGAATAGGCCCAGCCCAGCCTCCTCCGGGCTCGGACGGGCATGGACGGGCCCGCCCTTGGCCCGGGTTTCGCCCGGGCACGCCCGCGCACGTCCCGCGCTGTGGGAGAGTTCCGTGGTTTAAGTAGGCGCCTCCGGGCGCGTGGTCAGCTGCACTGATGGCAAGGAGCCTGGGACGTGTAGTCCAGTCCCGCTCCTGCTCCCAAACAAATACTGGCGGCAATGATGGCGATGTCTTCACGAGCTTCCCGCGCTGCGGGAGAGTTCCGTGGTTTAAGTAGGCGCCTCCGGGCAAGTGGTCAGCTGCACTGATGGCAAGGAGCCTGGGACGTGTAGTCCAGTCCCGCTCCTGCTCCCAAACAAATACCGGCGGCAGTGATGGCGATGTCTGCACAGAGTCAAAACACCAGCAGCATCAGCCCAAAAAAAATGGGGGTGATCATATAAAAAGATGCATTTTCTTACATGACCCCATTGCAGATGAAAGGTGAGGTGCAATTCAGGTATAACCTTGGCAGTTCTCATAATCTAAGCTGAAGAATCTGGAAAAGCCATCTACATTGGTATGGTCTTTCCCAGGTGTGTGTTCCACTGTTTAGTTCATACCCTATAGAGAAATGGACCACCTGAACAGTTTGGGGTTTTCCCTCTTATTTGCATAAGCCATCTGAGAGGTCTGTGGGCAGTTTCAACCTTGTATTGAGTCCCAAACAAGTAGGGTCTCAGCTTCTTTAGTGACCAAACCACAGTAAAGGCTTCTTCCTCTATGGCACTCCAACGCTGCTCTCTGGAGAGTAGTCGACTGCTGATAAAGGCAACTGGTTGATCCTGACCCTCATCATTCAGCTGCCATAACACTTCCCCAGTCCCATGTTCCAAAGCATCTTTTTGGACCACAAACCCCTTGCTGATATCAGGTGCTGTACACCTCGCCTCCTTCAGGAAGTCAAAGGTCTTCTGACACTTCTCAGTCCATAAGACCTTCCTTGGCTGCCTTTGTCAAGGGGGATATAATGGTGCCATACCCCTTGATGAATCTTCTGTAATCACCTTTCAGACCCAGGAAATCTCTGACCTAAGTCTGGGCTTTGGGAGGCTCCCAAGCCATGATTGTCTGGGTTTTGGGCAGGAGAGGCTGTACATGTCCTCTGCCAGCTTGGTGGGCTAGGGACACTGCAGGCCTCTGCTCTTTCTGGCACTTCATGGCTTTTGATAGTCAATGCTGCCTGCTGCAGGGCCTGACACACTTCCTGAAGGTGGGTCAAGGTTCCAGTCAGGTTGAGCTAAAGACAGTAATATCATGTACATATGCTGCAATAAAGGCTTCCAGCCCAGACAGTACCCTGTTACCAGCCTCTGGAAGGTGGCAGGGGGATTCTTCAATCCAAAGGGCATTACTTTAAATTGGAAGTGGCCTTCTGGAGTTGGGAATGCTGATCTCTCCTTTGCTCTCTCAGTCAGGGCAATTTGCCAGTACCAAGAAGTCACATCAAATGTGCTGAGATAATTGGCCGCTTCTAAACTGTTGATGAGCTCATCAGCTCTGTGAATGGGATGTGCATCAGTCTTAGTGAAGGCATTCTCTTCTCTGTAGTCCAAGCCGAACCTGAGTTCTGGGATCCACTCTTTCGGGTCAACTGGGTCAGGGACTACTAGAGTGCTCAATCACCCCAGGACAAGATTTTAGAAATGTCTTCCTTGATGCTGGCTCTTACTTTGTCTGACAACCTGTACATTTTGTTTTTGACAGCTAAGCTGTCACCAGTGTCAGTGTCTTAAACACACCACTGGGTCAGTCCAAGTGTCAAGGAGAACAGTCCAGCAAACTGCCCCAACAATTGCTGCTCTGCAAGGGTAGGCGAGAGACTTCCTCCACAAACTATCCTTGGCATTGTTGTGAGAAAGTGCCCTCCTTCTGCATGGTTGCCCCCACTTTTTGCTGAACTGCTGATGTGCTTTGACTGAGTGTGCCCTGGGCGCCTGCTAATTGTCGGGTCTGAAGTCCAATCCACGTGAGATTCCACAGGAGCAAAGAAATTAGTTCCCCCCCACCTTTAGACAACAACTCCTGGAGGAGGTATAGTAACTCACTCACAAGACGCTGCTAACCAAAAGTAAGGGGAATAACGCATAGAGTGACCACCACTCTTTCCCCAGAGATGACACCAGGTAGCGTGGTAGTGGGGAGCTGGTTCCACAGAGAAGCTAAACAAAAGAGATAACAAATAAGACTGGTCTTACTCCTCAAGAACTAAACAGTAGTCAAGAACATTAATGCATGTCACTTCCCAACATATGCAGTTCACTTACCAGTGATAGAGTCCCAGGATATTCTGATATTTCTCAGCGTCCTATGAGCGCATAACCCAGGCCCAATCGATGAAAGACCAGGAAGTGCAGGTAAGGGAATACTGAGAAGATGAACTACTAAGGGACGACAAACACAACCACTCACTTCCACAACCACTCAAGGTCACGTTGGGTGATTCAAAAAGAGGAGAGTCCCCTAGTTTGTTTAAGGGGAGTGGGGATTCCAGGAGTACTGACCGGCTCCGTAGGGAAAGGAGCGGATCAGCGGCACTCACGCTTTCACGAAAGCGGGAGAGGAAAAGACGGCGTGGCGCGCTGGCCGGCTCCGTAGGGAGAGGAGCGGATCAGCGGCGCACACGCTTTCAAGAAAGCGGGACTGGAAAAGATGGCGTGGCGCGCTGGCCGGCTCCGTAGAGAGAGGAGCGGATCAGCGGCGCACACGCTTCAGAAAGCGGGACAGGAAAAGATGGCGTGGCGCGCTGGCCGGCTCCGTAGGGAGAGGAGCGGATCAGAGGCGTACACGCTTTCTCGAAGGTGGGTCGGCAATAGATGGCGTGACGCGCTGGCCGGCTCCGTGGGGAAAAGAGCGGATCAGCGGCACAGACGCTTTCACGAAGGCAGGTCAGCAAAGGAAGGCGTGGCACGCTGGCCGGCTCCGTGGGGAGAGGAGCGGATCAGCGAGACACACGCTCGTCAGGAAGGAACAGAACTTCTGATGGATAGCAGAAGTAGACAAAGCAACTCGGGATAGAAGAGTTCAAGCCGGATACCAGGAATCAATCCAAAGAGCAGGTACTCAACTCCGAGCTCGAAGGGGCGTGGTCACTAGTTAGGGATAGTAAGTCAAGCATTGGCAATTGGGTGAGACGGCCTCTTATAGCAGGTAGGGGTCGTCACAAAAGAACTCACACTGTGAACTAACGAGGGAAGTACACATGCATCAAGGTACCGACATTTCTCCTACAAGGGCATCTGCTGCCGAAATCCTAACAGTTCTCCCACCCAAAGGCCTATTCCCGGGGCGGGGTTTTGAAGGATGGAGTGCATGGAATCTGCGAATCAACACAGGGGCATGAATATTTTCAGCAGGCTCCCAGTACCTATCCTCTGGGGCATAGCCTACCCAATCAATGAGGTACTGTATTTTGCCTCTGTGTTTGCGGGAATCTAAAATCATGTTCACTTCATATTCCTCTTCACCCTCTATGATTATTGGGGGAGGAGGCTTCTCAGGGACTAGAGGGGGTATGTATCTTTTGACTAAGGAGCAATGAAATACAGGGTGTATTTGCAGTCGTCTGGCAACTGCAGGTGTACTGTAACAGGTGTTATTACTCTCTTTACCAGATAAGGACCTATGTATCTAGGTTGTAATTTTTTAGAGCCTCTCAATCTCAGATTTCTAGTTGATAACCACACCTTGTCTCCTACTTGATAAGCAGGTTCAGGACGTCTGTGTTTATCAGCCTGTAGTTTCATGGCTTCTTTGGCTCGGTGTAATTCTTTTTTTGCGTTGTCCCAGTTGGACAAAAGAACTTTGTGATGATCTTTAAGAGCAGGGATACTCTCTAATTCTGAGGGAAGAGAAATAGGCAGGAATTTAGGGTGTTGTGCTAATGTGAAAAGAAAGGAGACACACCAGTAGAAGAATGTGTGGAATTGTTATAGGCAAATTCAGCCATAGGGAGAGCTCGGGACCAGTCACTTGTGATTGTGGCTAACAGACAACGTAAATATTGTTCTAAAGTCTGGTTAGTTCTTTCGGTTTGACCATCGGTTTGGGGATGATAAGCGGTGGAGAGTCTGTGATCTATACCCAGTGTCTTACACATGCCTTGCCAAAATTTGGACACAAATTGGGCCCCTCTGTCTGAAATGATTATCGAAGGAAGACCATGTAATCTGATTACATGTTCTAGAAAAATATGCACTAATTCTTTGGATGTGGGTAAGTTTTTTAGAGGGACAAAATGGGCCATCTTGGTTAACATATCTACCACTACAAAGATGGTGTTGTATCCCTGACTTCTCGGGAGATCTGTAATAAAATCCATGCTAATGGAATGCCAGGGGAAGGGGAACGGCAGTGGTTCTCAATAACCCGGCCGGAGCACAATGTGAGGCTTTTTGTCGAGCACAGGTGGAACACGAATTGACAAAGGCTATAATATCTTTGGCCATTTCTTCCCACCAAAACCATCTCTGACAGATCTTGAGGGTTTTGCTACTCCCTGGATGTCCAGCCAGTGAGCTATTGTGGCACCAGAGCAATAGTTGTTTTTGCAATGCAACAGTTGGTATGTATAATTTGTTTTCGTGATAATACAACTGGTCTCTGATCTGATTCAGGGGATCGTTTTCCCATTCTTCAGAAGGGATGGTACGGTAGTATTCTTTTAGTTTGTCTATAAACCCCAAGGGAGTGACGTCCCCATGGCATTCTACCCCTATAATTTTTTTGTCAGAAAAAAAGGGGGATAACATTCAGGAGAGGCAACTTTCTCTGGACCAAGTCGAGAGAGTGCATCTGCCTTGCCATGTTGAGATCCAGGGCGATAAGTGATAACGAAATCATACTCACTAAAGAATGAAACCCATCTCATTTGACGGGGAGTGAGTGCTCGTGCTGACCGAAAATATTGGAGATTTCTATGATCAGAGTAGATGGTAACTATATGTGGGGATCCTAACAAATAGTGTCTCCACTCCTGGAAGGCAAGCTTGATGGCCAATAGTTCACGTTCTCCAATTGTGTAGTTCTGTTCAGCAGGCAATAGGGTTTTAGAATAGTAAGCAACAGGATGCAAGCGTCCTGTGTTAGTATCTCTCTGAGAGAGAACTCCTCCCACCGCATACTGAGAAGCGTCTGCTTCAACGTAATAAGGTTGCGTATTATCAGCATGTTTGATGACAGGAGCGGTAGTGAATCGTTCCTTTAAAATGCAGAAGGCTCGTTCTGCTTCTTGATTCCATTCAAACTGTACTCCTTTCCGCAGAAGTCGAGTAATGGGTGTTAATAATTCAGAAAAGTGATCTATAAATCTGCGGTAAAAATTGGCAAAACCTATAAAAGATTGCACCTCTTTTACTGTACAGGGACTAGACCAGTTAACCAAGGCTTCTATCTTTTTGGGGTCCATATGTACGCCTTCAGGAGATATCACAAATCCTAGAAACTCCACTCTGGTGGTATGGAAAGTGCTCTTGTCAAGTTTGGCGAATAATTGGTTTTCCTTCAGTGTTTTCAAGATTTTTGTAACGTGGATAATATGATCTTGTTCTGTTTGTGAATAAATCAGGATATCGTCGATATAGACGATCACGAAGACATCAAGGTATTCTCTTAGTATTTCGTTAACAAAAAATTGAAATGCCGCTGGAGCATTACAAAGACCAAACGGCATTACGCAGTACTCAAATAACCCAAATTTGGTACGGAATGCTGTTTTCCATTCATCTCCATGTTTAATACGAATGAGATGGTAGGCTCCTCTAAGATCTATTTTGGTAAAGATCTTAGCTCCTCGTACCTGATCCAAAAGAACTGAAATAAGTGGTAGGGGATATTTATTCTTTATGGTGACTTTGTTAAGGGCGCGATAATCCAAACACGCTCGAAGACCCCCTTCTCGCTTTGGAATAAAAAAGATGGGAGAGGACACTGGAGATGTAGAGTGACGTATGAACCCTTTTTCCAGCATTTCTTCGATGTATTTCTGCAAGTATTCAGTTTCAGGTGCAGTTAGGGCATAAATACGACTAACTGGCAAGGTTGCTCCGGGTACTAAATCAATGCGACAATCATAGCTTCTGTGCGGAGGTAAGGCAGAGGCTTTAACTTCGTCAAAGACAGTTAGGTATTCCTCATAGTGAGCCGGAAGGTCAGGAACTGTGGACATTATATGTACCGCACAGCAAAGCGAACTATTCCATTCACTTGCTTCTTGGTAACAGTTTATCATGCAATGATGAGATTTTAGTGTCACTGTTCGAGTCACCCAGTCTATTTGGGGATTGTGAACTTGTAGCCAGGGAACCCCAGGATAGCGCCGAAATTGGGGGTGTCTATAAGATCAAAGACTATAGATTCTGAATGTCCGTTATTACACACCATTACAATCGGGGAGTCTGATAGGTAATCAATCCAGATGATAACTCAGACCCATCTACCGCTCTCACCGGTTCAGGATGAGGTTTCAATAAGAAAGGGATTCCGACATCTCGGGCCAACTGAATATCAAGAAAATTCCCTGTGGCCCCTGAGTCCAATAATATAGACATATTCTTTCGACATTGAGGAGATATCACCAAAGTAATGGACAAGGTAAAGTGTCTTGGTACTAGGGGAAGGATTTTCTTTGTGGTAGAGACCGTAGAAAAGACAACACTTGAAGAATTGGTCTCTGCTTTCTTCAAGTCTTCTAGTTTTCCTCCATATAAGTAGGAAGAATACTACTTGCGATTTTCTTAGCAACGGAACGAGGTCTGATTGGACACTCACGAGCATAATGTCCTCCTTTCCCGCAATATAAACAGAGATTGTTCTTTCTCCTCTTGTCTTTTTCTTCAGCAGACAGCGGACTCCTCAGTCCTCCAATCTGCATAGGCTCAGCAACGTCTTTAATGTCTTTCTTTTCAGGTTTTAACATATATTTAGAAAGAGTAAGACGTGATTTTTCCCCTTTCCTTTCATGGAGTCTATGATCCAACTTGACCGTCATATCTATGAAGGCAGAGCAGTCATCAGGAGGATCTACTATTTGAGACAACAAATCTTTAAGTTCATCGTTTAACCCTCGATAAAACAGAGAGGTTCTTTTTTCCTCAGGCCAATGCGTTTCAGCTACCAGCCTATTAAAGTTAGTTATATACGTAAGTAGGTCCTTGGATCCCTGCCTAAGATTGAGAAGAGCATTATCGCTGGCCTGCATAAAGGTATGTTTTGAAAAAAGACTCTTCATCTTATCCTGAAATAGCATAAAGTCATATAATAATGGATCGTTGTTTTCTACCAATGGAACAGCCCAATCTGCAGCATTGCCTGCTAAATAAGATATAACAAAGGCTACTTTAGCAGCGTCGTCTGGAAACGATGCCGCCTTACACAGAAACTGTAGCTGACATTGGTTCATGAAGACGCTAAATCTAGCACTGTCTCCGTTGAACCTCTCTGGCATAGCTAGTGGAACTGGGCTGGGAGTATGAACAGTAAAGTGAACAGGAGGTATGTTGCTATCTACCCTTGTGGAGGAATTGGGACTATGGGACGGAACTGAAAAATGCGCAGGCTGAATGTAACTTTTCCGGGTCTTTGGAAGGGTACCAGGGTTCCTAGGGTCTACTGAATTCTGTGACTTTGATTGTAGTAACTCTGTCTGTAATCTCTGATTTTCAGACCTTAACCTCCCTACCTCCGATTGCAATTCAACTAGAACTGCCGCAAGTTCCTCTACTGAGGGACCTAATAAAGATGAGTGGAGAGAGGGATCTAGAGGGCGCTAGCCCCGTCAGTATTCATCTTTGCTCAGGTGGAAATAACTCTTGGGCTTGACTTTCTGTCGGGTCTGAAGTCCAATCCACGTGAGATTCCACAGGAGCAAAGAAATTAGTTCCCCCCACCTTTAGACAACAACTCCTGGAGGAGGTATAGTAACTCACTCACAAGACGCTGCTAACCAAAAGTAAGGGGAATAACGCATAGAGTGACCACCACTCTTTCCCCAGAGATGACACCAGGTAGCGTGGTAGTGGGGAGCTGGTTCCACAGAGAAGCTAAACAAAAGAGATAACAAATAAGACTGGTCTTACTCCTCAAGAACTAAACAGTAGTCAAGAACATTAATGCATGTCACTTCCCAACATATGCAGTTCACTTACCAGTGATAGAGTCCCAGGATATTCTGATATTTCTCAGCGTCCTATGAGCGCATAACCCAGGCCCAATCGATGAAAGACCAGGAAGTGCAGGTAAGGGAATACTGAGAAGATGAACTACTAAGGGACGACAAACACAACCACTCACTTCCACAACCACTCAAGGTCACGTTGGGTGATTCAAAAAGAGGAGAGTCCCCTAGTTTGTTTAAGGGAGTGGGGATTCCAAGAATTACTGACCGGCTCCGTAGGGAAAGGAGCGGATCAGCGGCACTCACGCTTTCACGAAAGCGGGAGAGGAAAGACGGCGTGGCGCGCTGGCCGGCTCCGTAGGGAGAGGAGCGGATCAGCGGCGCACACGCTTTCAAGAAAGCGGGACTGGAAAAGATGGCGTGGCGCGCTGGCCGGCTCCGTAGAGAGGAGCGGATCAGCGGCGCACACGCTTTCAAGAAAGCGGGACAGGAAAAGATGGCGTGGCGCGCTGGCCGGCTCCGTAGGGAGAGGAGCGGATCAGAGGCGTACACGCTTTCTCGAAGGTGGGTCGGCAATAGATGGCGTGACGCGCTGGCCGGCTCCGTGGGGAAAAGAGCGGATCAGCGGCACAGACGCTTTCACGAAGGCAGGTCAGCAAAGGAAGGCGTGGCACGCTGGCCGGCTCCGTGGGGAGAGGAGCGGATCAGCGAGACACACGCTCGTCAGGGAAGGAACAGAACTTCTGATGGATAGCAGAAGTAGACAAAGCAACTCGGGATAGAAGAGTTCAAGCCGGATACCAGGAATCAATCCAAAGAGCAGGTACTCAACTCCGAGCTCGAAGGGGCGTGGTCACTAGTTAGGGATAGTAAGTCAAGCATTGGCAATTGGGTGAGACGGCCTCTTATAGCAGGTAGGGGTCGTCACAAAAGAACTCACACTGTGAACTAACGAGGGAAGTACACATGCATCAAGGTACCGACATTTCTCCTACAAGGGCATCTGCTGCCGAAATCCTAACACTAATCAGGTACCCAGGGCCTATGTTCTTTCCCTAAAACTGCATTGAAAACAAAACCCAATTGGCATTTCTGGCCACAGGTCAGACCCTGGTAAATGGTACCCCAGGTACCCAGGGCACTGTGACCAGGGTAGACCTCTAAGGGATGCAGCACTTATTGTGCCACCCTTAGAGGCCCTGTACCTTTACACTCACACACTGCCTTTGCAGACTGCGTGTCTTAGTGCAGAACAAAGTGAAGAGTCGACATGGCACACATCCCTGTGTGCCATGCCTACAACCCACTGCCCTGGAATTGATCAGTCACACCTCTAGCTGGGTGCCCTATACCAGTGGTGAGGGTACAGATGCATGAGCCATGTACCCTTAGAGTGTCTAAGTCCATTCTTAGTTATCAACAACAGGAGCTGGTCTGAAAACCTGAACCAGGGGCAAACAATACTTGGATCCTAACAAGGGTTCAAGTTAACACAATACGTGCATCAAATTTTAAACAAAAAACCTAAAGAAAACATTATAATATGGAAAATTATACCAATGAAGACACAGAAAAGGAAAAAGGAAAGAGAAATAGGAGAAAAAAAGAAAACCCATGTCTAAATATATACAATTCATAGAAAAGTTTTATTAACAATGATAAATAATTCAATTTTAAAACATATAAGACAAAAGGCGCTCAACACAATACACAAAAAGACCTATAAACAGTGCAATGTGTAAACAGACATGTGGCTGAGGAAAAAAGGTTTACAAAAATCAGAAGTTCAGGACAAAACTAAAACAACACAAAGCAAACAACGCGTCCTCTTCAATTTCGGCCACATATGTGCGTCGACGGCGTTTTGTCCATAGTGAAACTAAATGGTCATCATCAGGACAAACAGTAATTATATGAGCGTCCGTACCAGTTTCAATAAAACATCTAAAAACAAAAATATATAAACATGGGTATCAGACATTCAAGGGTTATATTACAGCAAAACATGAGAGACAAAATCCCTCTCTATTTTGAAAAAGGAGAGAAGAAACAAAAGATAACGCGCCTGGAAATGACTACCACCACCAAGAGGAAGTGGAGAAAAGACCCTTAAACCATCTTCAGAACCTATATGTGTGAAAAGAATAGATTAATGTGCCAAAATGTCCCATAACTCCAAAACAAGGAGATGTAATAGTCGATTCACCTATTGTTAAAGTAGACCCAACCGAAGGTGCAACGATCGTATGGAGTCCACCCGGAAAATGACTCTGTAGAATGAAGCTATGAAACCAAAAGAGGAATGAACAACTATTAGTGGCCCTATCCACCTATGCAAAGGGACAGAGAAGGCAAGAGTGTCACTTGCCATACTCACATCAAGAGGAAATGCTGAATTATAATCGCAGGAGCTTATGCATAAATTCAAAGGCTCCAAGATTAGGTGAAATAATGGAACAGCCTATTCCTTCAAATAATTTTAAGACTGAAAAGGATGAAAGAAATTAGATAAATAAGTATAACACCTTGTAGGTGTAGATGATACAATACAAAAATCAATTCCAATACTAAGCATCTTATACATACAGCCAAATTAATTGGCAGAAGGCTTAAACATCAGTGCTAGTAGTTCACATAATTACAGGCCTTTATTCATGAGTAAACTAAAGAAAGAAGGGGAAAAATATATATATATTTATTTTTTAATTTATGAATTAGAAAAATCAGCAAGTTATCCAAAGTCTCAGGATGTTACCTGTCAGTTGCCTTTAATAAATTGGCACCAACATATGGGTCACTGGCTTAGTCCAGCCCCACGGGTTCTGAAATGGAACCAAATATGATATTCAAGCTTTTAACTACATTGAAAAAGTCAAAAGTCAAATTCCTGAGTTTAAGCTGAACAATATTCAATGTGCAAACAATACAGCTGTAATCAAAATAATGAAATATGGATAGAGGATAAGCGCCTAATTTGCTAAACCTCTCAAATAAAAGTGTAAAAAACCTTAATAAATATAGATTCGCAAACAGTATACAAACAATGCTGCTGTAACCCAAGGAATGAGAAATTAATTAGAGATAAGCTCATTAAATGCTAACCATGTCAGATAAAATTAAAACAGCAACAGCTAACACAAGGTAAGTGCCTCAGTTCGATGTCAATCAATTGTTGTTGTAAAGTAGGGGGAATCAAGCTATGGATATTGTATTCCTATTAAAAACTGATCCTAAAAACAACACTAGTGATTACTATATGCACTGTGTATGCGCCAATGCAATTTTGAGCAGAAAAGCGCAGTACCATCATGCCATACTGTACTTGGAATGAAGGCTGTGATCCCTGCAAGGAGACAGGCTCATATGCATCTCATCCTGAAGAAAAACCCTTGCAACCAAGGCAGGCTATGTCTATTAAGTAACACGAAAAGTACGCTGTTCCCCAATACAAAGGTGTGGACAACGTGTGACAGAGGTGGGGGATGAGGGAAATACTCCTTTTCGGAACTAAAGTCCTCACACACCCAGCAAGCTAGGTGTCATGCTTCATCATATGGACTTGCTCCTCGTCGGGTCGGCGCTGCAATACCCGACGGGCACCCATAAAGGGGCTCTTTGGCGGAGATCTTCAGTTCCTTGCCGTATGGTGCTGTGGGTGTGAGGGCCCTAGAGAACAGTGTAGATGTGATGTGAGTGGGTGATTTTAAAAAGGTTGGATAATCCAAATAAACTTTTTATTAGGGTGGCTATCCACCTTATTAAAAGAGAAATGGAGTGGCTTCTCTCTGGCACAATGGTCCAGCGGAGCAGAGCTCAACTCTTACAAAGTGGTCAACATGTTTCATGCATTGCGGTCAATACTGATCCATTGCATTTCATCAGGACCTAGGTGTAAAACTATCTACACTTGGTGGTGGGTGGAGGAGTTCTACCTACCACTCTTCGTGGAGACGAGCACGAGGTCCCGCCAATCCTAGTTGTAACCTAAAAGGAGGATGACATGAAGCAGTATATAATTACTCGATAGATAGACCTAGTCGACAGATCATATCAACCCAACAGCCTCATACCAGTTGTCCACCTAGTGAGTGCAAAGGGGTAGTATAATACACCCCTCATCTAAAAACCATAAATTAAATAAAAAGAATGACTGGACTAAAACACCGGCTAAAATGAGAAAGACTAATGGTGCAATAAAACCAACACAAACCCTAGAGAGGGAGTCAGTAGCCTACGATGCAACTCACCTATCTGGAGGAAACACTCACTCCATTCGGTCTTGTCAGCTCCAGACACCAATGTGGTGGTGTCCTGCATAATTAGAAGTGAGAATAGCAATAAGGGGATGACAAAGAAGAAGAGGCAAACATGGCCCTCACTAGTTATCCAAGCAGAGTTATGGAACACAGCCCAAGTATGTGTCCCAATGTGGGGGAGTGGGAGACCCAAACGAGCACCCCTCCCCTCTAGCACAGAAGTCATGCAGACCGGTCAACCCCCCGTGTGATGCAAGCACAGTCCGTGGTAACACCGGCGGGGCCACCCGCCACCCAAGGGGGGGCGGGCGGGGTAGCCCCCCCGGTGAACCCTCCGTCCGTGAGCGCGCCCACAGGAGTCATACTTAACCCAGACCACACAAGTATCCGCGGTCGGGGACCGAACGATGCCGAGGAAACCCAATCACCAACTAGATTAGGACCTACTTGGTCCGTGAACCAATGCCGTCAATTGCACAGCCGCAAAGAACTACCAGAAGGACATGTGCCAGTAATCTACCCGCCGCAGAGCTGGAAAGCCGGATACTGTCAAGGCTGCCACCCGGGTAGTACTTATAAGTCTCCCTCGCGTCCTCTCAAACAGTCGCGTAGTGCGCCGGCGTCACACCATGTCACGTGATACAGAGGGCGTGTCGGTAGTCTAAGCTGAGCCGGCAATGAGAACAAGGCGGCCATCTTAAGAGGGTAGGGAAGTTATGTGAATCCTAGTGATCCATGAGCATTCTTCATGTTCTGGCTGCTCGAAATGTATGTGTAGTCTAGATAGCCAAAATACGATCGTATACCTTTATGCTCTTTGGGGGCAACAATGCCATTTAGCTAGCCACTGCCCATCTCCTGGCTATACAATATGTGGGTGTAGTATAGGCGGCCAAAATCCCTTCGTGTGTTTTGTGCCGGGATTTAGGGGCCGTGGAATCATACACAGATGAGTCCCAATCTTGCGAGCAGTGCCCCTACTGCGCAATCATCCACGTGCTTGTTGAGTACAACATGTGTGTGGGTATCAGAGGTGGAACCCATGGAGTCCAGAGAGTGTGTAACAAGTATGTTATCTCAAGGTAGTGGCCCAAACCAGGGCGCCCCTATAAAGGTGTAGGGTCGGGAGATAGCTATCTCCTAGCCAAAGCGGCCCAAGGTATGTCATCATTAAGACCAAGAGTGTTTGTAGACAGGCGGTGCACCCATCTCTGTTCAATTCTGAAGAGGGCATGCTGTGTAATTCTGGGGTGTGCCTCAAGGACCACCCATTTGAGAGATTCCGCAGAGTGGTTAACATCTTTGCAGTGTGTGTACATCTTAGTGGTTACTCTCATACACCTCACATTGCACCGACTCCGGTCTCTTTCATTATGGAGTGTGCTACCTTAGCACTTACTGAGAACTTCTTCGAATATGAGAAACAACTATTTCATCAGACCCAGGGGACTTCCATGGGCAGTGGCTAGCTAAATGGCATCGTTGCCCCCAAAGAGCATAAAGGTATACGATCGTATTTTGGCTATCTAGACTACACATACATTTCGAACAGCCAGAACATGAAGAATGCTCATGGATCACTAGGATTCACATAACTTCCCTACCCTCTTAAGATGGCCGCCTTGTTCTCATTGCCGGCTCAGCTTAGACTACCGACACGCCCTCTGTATCACGTGACATGGTGTGACGCCGGCGCACTACGCGACTGTTTGAGAGGACGCGAGGAGACTTATAAGTACTACCCGGGTGGCAGCCTTGACAGTATCCGGCTTTCCAGCTCTGCGGCGGGTAGATTACCGGCACATGTCCTTCTTGGGCAGGTGAGTGAACTGGTAGTTCTTTGCGGCTGTGCAATTGACGGCATTGGTTCACGGACCAAGTAGGTCCTAATCTAGTTGGTGATTGGGTTTCCTCGGCATCGTTCGGTCCCCGACCACGGATACTTGTGTGGTCTGGGTTAAGTATGACTCCTGTGGGCACGCTCACGGACGGAGGGTTCACCGGGGGGGCTACCCTGCCCGCCCCCCCTTGGGTGGCGGGTGGCCCCGCCGGTGTTACCACGGACTGTGCTTGCATCACACGGGGGGTTGACCGGTCTGCATGACTTCTGTGCTAGAGGGGAGGGGTGCTCGTTTGGGTCTCCCACTCCCCCACATTGGGACACATACTTGGGCTGTGTTCCATAACTCTGCTTGGATAACTAGTGAGGGCCATGTTTGCCTCTTCTGCTTTGTCATCCCCCTTATTGCTATTCTCACTTCTAATTATGCAGGACACCACCACATTGGTGTCTGGAGCTGACAAGACCAAATGGAGTGAGTGTTTCCCTCCAGATAGGTGAGTTGCATCGTAGGCTACTGACTCCCTCTCTAGGGTTTGTGTTGGTTTTATTGCACCATTAGTCTTTCTCATTTTAGCCAGTGTTTTAGTCCAGTCATTCTTTTTATTTAATTTATGGTTTTTAGATGAGGGGTGTATTATACTACCCCTTTGCACTCACTAGGTGGACAACTGGTATGAGGCTGTTGGGTTGATATGATCTGTCGACTAGGTCTATCTATCGAGTAATTATATACTGCTTCATGTCATCCTCCTTTTAGGTTACAACTAGGATTGGCGGGACCTCGTGCTCATCTCCACGAAGAGTGGTAGGTAGGAACTCCTCCACCCACCACCAAGTGTAGATAGTTTTACACCTAGGTCCTGATGAAATGCAATGGATCAGTATTGACCGCAATGCATGAAACATATTGACCACTTTGTAAGAGTTGAGCTCTGCTCCGCTGGACCATTGTGCCAGAGAGCAGCCACTCCATTTCTCTTTTAATAAGGTGGATAGCCACCCTAATAAAAAGTTTATTTGGATTATCCAACCTTTTTTAAAATCACCCACTCACATCACATCTACACTGTTCTCTAGGGCCCTCACACCCACAGCACCATACGGCAAGGAACTGAAGATCTCCGCCAAAGAGCCCCTTTATGGGTGCCCGTCGGGTATTGCAGCGCCGACCCGACGAGGAGCAAGTCCATATGATGAAGCATGACACCTAGCTTGCTGGGTGTGTGAGGACTTTAGTTCCGAAAAGGAGTATTTCCCTCATCCCCCACCTCTGTCACACGTTGTCCACACCTTTGCATTAGGGAACAGCGTACTTTTCGTGTTACTTATTGATTGGGCATGTGTGCTGGACCCCGTTAACAAGCCCTAATAGTCCCCCTTCCTTGTTTAAGGCTATGTCTATTACCAAGTCTCAGTAACAGAGCTTGGAGCTATAATTCCAAAAATTAAGGGGGAAAAAACGGCAAGCGTCTTACCTGGAGCACGCTGTCCACACGAATAACTCCCGTAAGGGTATTCGAGCCCAGAACCCGAGAGATTAAATAACACGCCCATGCGCGAGGTCACTTCCTGAAAAGCTTATACAGAAGTGAAGAAGGACTTACACCGCCCTAGGACAGTGTCGGCCATCTTTAAACGGGTCAATGATACTCCTAAACTAAACGAACTCAAAGATTGGAACTACTTGTGTTTAAGGGTTCCCACACGAACAAATCACTTTCTGTTGTCAGATCAAAAAACGGCACAAGAGCATATTGTGAGAAGGTGGCTTGGTATATGCTGTCCACTAGTTAAAGTGGGCACCCTGTACCAATCCACACGACCCTTATGATGTATGAGGTCAAAGATAACCTTTATGAAAGCTATCCTAGTGGTAGCTATGGAGAGCAGCCTTCAGGCTTAATCTTGAAGGAATGTAAAGCAGCTTGTTTTACCAGAATATCACCTCCTGAATGACTAAATGAAGGAGAACCACACATTAGTTATATAAAAATATGTATTTATTAATATATCACTCTCTACTATCCTCTACACGAGGGTAGAATGCCAAGCACACAATACTGGATCAATAGAACAGTTGTAAGTAGCACGATACACAGCGGGCTCCAGAGGGAGACCGAACCATATACTAAAATAGTGGTATAAAAATCACGACTTGACTAGACACAGCGCCTAGAGCACGTAGAATCGCTGGGACCCCAAGGAACCACCCAAGGTGATGACACAGGAGACCCACGGAGGACGGGTGCAGTGAGGAAACACGACCGCGTGCTCCGTACAACTCTGTGGGAAAGTCGCGGTTGCAAAGTTAAAGTTTAAGGACCCTTCTAGGAGGACTTCGAGCAAACCCTTCGGAACTTAAGTGTTTAAAGAGCCACCCCACCCGTGGATACCGTAGTATCAGAGTTACCTAACCCAGCAAAGCCGGGTGCATAGGTCTGAAGTGGCGTCGGAAACTCTCGTCGTTCTCTATGGAAGGAAGTGAAGAAGTACTGCTGCCGTGAAGGTGAAAAGGGTCCAATGGAATCCAAGCCTGGATTCTGGATGGAAGGAACCTGAAAGCAGAGGGGACAAAGTCTGGGTCACATCAGAGTGACCAAGGGCTCGGGAGACGAATGCCCACCGATGTTGGGTGCTTCAGGTGCGAAGAAGGGATGCTTGACTCTGCAGCCACGAGGACCAGGAGATGTCGAGGATGACCAGGAGCCGGAGGTGAGCTGTCCCATGACGGATATCCAGTGCTGAGGGGTCGGTGTCCGCAGGAGCACCAACAAGCCTTGGCAACAGCAACCCACGCAGGAAGGACAAACAGGTTACGGAGTGGACCAGCAAGGTCCAGGGGACTCTCCAAGCAATGAAGAGTCAGGGCACATCTGGAGCAACCAGAAAAGCCCAAGACCAATCAAGATGACACTCAGGGAGACCCACAGGCCGAAGGACCAGGAGTCGCTAGGGGACCTCGAGCAAGTCTGCAAAGGACCAGCCCACGGAGCACACGGTGTGGGGAGGCCGGGGTTCTTTGGTGCAAATACTGCCCAGGGTCAGGACCACACGGGGTCCAATGCACAAGCTCAGGAATCAGCAACAAGCATATGCACTTGCAAATGGACGCGGTGCACAGGGGTTTGGGTTACGCAGCCCCCACGAGGGATACTTGCCTCAAACTCGGTGAGAAGGCAGATCACCCTCAGGAACCTTCAGGAACCCACCTCCTGTGTTGCTGAAATCTTTGGAGTCTGCAGGAGCTCAGGAGCAGCTACTGGTCAGTTGCGCTTTAGGTGCCTGCGAAGAAGGGGAGTGACTCCTTCACTCCAAGGGAGATTCTTCTGTTGTCTTAAGTGCCCCACAGGTCCTGCATGGAGCCTGTATGGAGTCACGGCACAAACTAAGCTTTGGACGGAAAGGGGGACGAAGTCGAGCCCAGTCGAGGTCCAGCGAAGTCCAGGTGTCCAGACGGTCGAAGGTCAGTGGTTTCTTCTTTGTAGAATCTTGTCCACGTAAAATCAAATGTCCTGTAGCCAGGTAACTCAATTTATACCTATGGGAGGGAGTTGGACAGATTCAGGGGGCCCTCCTAGGGGAGGGGCAGGACAGAGGGATGGCTACACCCATGTCCTTTGTCCAGTTTCGCGCCAGAGCAGGAGCCAATGGCTCCCAGAACTGGTTTGAGCTGGACTATGCACAGGGACACCAAATGTGCCCCCAGTGCAGACTTTCAGGCACTCTCAGAGTGCACCCACCCAGCCCCAATACACTAAACCCTGTCAGGTAGGTGGTCACACCTCCCTGTGACAGGATGCCTATTGTGCTGCCTTCCTCTGCTCGAGCTTGGCTCAGCAGCAGGAGGGCAGAAACGTGTCTCTGGCTGGCAGCATCCATTTTGTGCTGTCCGGGTCGAGAAGGCTGGTAGACCGGTGACCCCACGAAGCTCGCTTCTGAAGGGTGGAATCATACCTCCCACACCAGTTACTGGTGTGGAGGTATGATTTCAAGGTGTTTGACACCAAACTCGATATGTTTCTATGCAGCCGTTTTCGAGATGTCATTTACCGCGAGGTTATAATGCACCTATACCTATATGTCCGGCTGAGTCACAGACAACTCGGGAGAATGGTCTCCGAAGGCTGCAGAGGGGCTCTGCTCATGCAGGGGCACCTTCTCACATAAAACCCAGCACCCTGCCTTCAGGATTGTTAAGGCCTGCTATAGGGGTGACTTATAAGTTTTAAGTGTAGTGACCATTAGATATAGTGAACCTATATCTAAAGTAAGTGGTGCAAGCGCCATCTTACATAGGCTGCAGTAGCAGACCTAGAGTTCCATTTTGCATGACCTCTCATGGGTGGCATAATACATGCTTCAGCCGATGGGAGGCCTCTGGGGTACCTATGCCCTGGGTACATGGTGTACCATATACTAGGGACTGATAAGGGTACCCCAGTATCCAATCTGGAGTGTACCAAAGTACATGTATGTCAATTTAAGGGAGAAAGCAGATAGGCTGGGGTCCTGATTAGCAGGATCCCAGCCAGACTAGTCAAAAACAGTGAGACATCAAGCAAAAAGTGGGGTAACCATAAGAAGCAGATCCTACTTTCCTACACAACCCCCCCAAACGAAAGGACATTAAACTAACCTTGACCAGTTGAGTCTTCATGTTCTAAGTGGAAATATCTGGAGAGTCCATCTGCATTGTCATGGTTACTCCCAGGTCTATGTTCCACTGTATAGTCCATTCCCTGTAAGGAAATGGACCACCTCAAAAGTTTGGGGTTTTCACCCTTCATCTGTTTAAGCCATATGAAGGGTTTATCTGAACAATGAAGTGAGTGCCAAACAAATATGGCCTCAGCTTCTTCAGAGCCCAAACCACAGCAAAGGCTTCCCTCTCAATAGCTGACCAATGTTTCTCTCTGGGGGTCAGCCTTCTGCATATGAAAGCTACTGGCTGATCCTGACCCTCTTCATTCAGTTGTGATAACACAGCCCCTACCCCCAACTCAGATGCATCAGTTTGAACAATGAATTGTTTGGAATAGTCAGGACTTTGCAGAATGGGAGCAGTTCACATGGCCTGCTTCAGGTCATCAAATGCCTTTTGACAGCTAACTGTCTACTGAACTTTCTTAGGCATTCTTTTGGAAGTCAAATCATTCAATGGGGTCACTATGGATCCATATCCTTTGACAAACCTCCTGTAGTAACCAGTCAGACCCAAGAAAGTTCTGACCTGAGTCTGGGTAGTTGGAGCAACCCATTCCATTATGGTCTGGATTTTGCTCTGCAATGGTTGAACCTGTCCTCCACCCACAAGGTGGCCTAGGTATACAACCTTACTCTGCCCTATCTGGCACTTAGTGGCCTTGATAGTGAGGCCTGCCTTTTGCAGGGCCTCCAAAACATTTCTCAGGTAGACCAGGTGATCCTCCCAGGTGGAGCTAAAGACAGCAATATCATCAAGATAAGCTGCACTATAGGCTTCCAGGCCTGTGAGAACTTTATTCACCAACCTTTGAAAAGTGGCAGGTGCATTCTTCAAACCAAAGGGCATTACCACAAATTGATAGTGCCCACTAGGGGTTGAAAATGCTGTTTTGGGCTTAGCATCCTCAGCTAGTCTGATTTGCCAGTAGCCAGCTGTGATGTCAAATGTACTCAGAAACCTGGCTGAGGTTAAAGTATCTATAAGTTCATCTGCCCTTGGAATAGGATGAGCATCAGTCCTAGTGACTGCATTGAGCCCCCTGTAGTCTACACAAAACCTCATCTCTCTTTTACCACCCTGGGTGTGAGGTTTGGGTACCAGGACCACTGGACTAGCGCAAGGGCTATCTGAGGGTTCAATTACTCCCAATTCCAACATCTTTTGGACCTCAGTCCTTACATGGTCAGGTTGTCTGTAAATTTTGTTCTTTACAGGTAAGCTCTCCCCTGTGTCCACTTCATGGGTACACCAGGTGGTCTGACTGGGGGTCAGTGAGAACATGTGCCTGTACTGATTGAGGACTTTCCTGCAATCAGTCTGTTGCTGCTTAGTGAGGCTGCCTGACAAGGCTACACCATCTACTGAACCATCATCAGGGTTCTGTGAGAGGAGGTCAGGGAGTGGGTCACTCTCTTCCTCCTGTACCTCATCAGTAGCCATGAGCAAGCCCATGTCTGCCCTGTCAACATATGGCTTGAGTCTGTTCACATGGAGCACACTGTGAGGGCTCCTGGGAGTTCCAAGGTCCACCAGGTAGGTAACCTCTCCCTTCTGCTCAAGTATGGTGTGGGGTCCACTCCATTTGTCCTGGAGAGCTGCTGGGGCCACAGGCTCCAACACCCATACCTTCTGTCCTGGCTGGTACACAGTAAAACAGCCTTTTGGTCATGCCAAGCTTTATGTAATTCTTGGCTAGCCTCAAGGTTTTTGGATGCCTTCTTCATGTACTCAGCCATCCTGGAGCTGAGACCAAGTACATAGTCCACTATGTCCTGTTTAGGTGGTTTGAGAGGTAACTCCCATCCCTCCTTCACTAGACACAAGGGACCCCTAACTGGATGACCAAACAGAAGTTCAAAAGGGCTGTAACCAACCCCCTTCTGAGGAACCTCTCTGTAGGCAAATAGAAGGCAGGGCAACAGGACATCCCATCTTCGCCTAAGCTTCTCTGGGATGCCCATGATCATGCCCTTCAGGGTTTTGTTGAATCTCTCAACTAACCCATTGCATTGTGGGTGATAGGGTGTGGTGAATTTGTAATTCACTCCACACTCCTTCTACATAGCAGTTATGTAACTTGACATGAAGTTTGCATCTCTGTCAGTTAACACCTACTTAGGAAAACCCACTCTGGAAAAAATTCCCTGGAGCTGTGGTGGTTCTAAGGGGTATTGCCTCTGGATACCTAGGGGCATGGTCCACCACCATTAGTATGAATCTGTGCCCAGATGCAGTTGGAGGATCCATGGGACCAACAATGTCAATCCCAAACCTCTCAAAGGGAACCCCCACCACAGGTAGTGGTATCAGGGGGGCCTTTGTGGTACCCCCTGCCTTACCACTGGCTTGACAGGTGGTACAGGAGCGACAAAACTCCTTTGTGTCCTCTGACATGTGAGGCCAGTGAAAGTGAGGGACAAGCCTGTCCCAGGTCTTACTTTGGCCTAAGTGTCCTGCTAAAGGGATGTGCCAGTGATAATAGGAAACCCCTAAACTTCAGAGGTATGACCAACCTCCTGGTGGCACCTGGCTTGGGGTCTCTACCCTCTGAGTAAAGGAGTCCATCATCCCAATAGATCCTGTGGGACCCACTGGCACTCCCAGCAGCCTCAGCAGCAGCTTGTTGTCTGAGGGGTTCAAGAGAGGGGCAGCTGTGCTGCTCCTGACTCAGCTCTGCCCTGGAAGGGCCCCCTGACCCCAAGAACTGAACCTGATCAGGTCCAAGTTCCTCTGAGACAGTTCCTTCACAGGGACTTGGATCATCTTCCTCAGGAGCCTGATCCTCACTCTGAGTCTGGGGGTACGACACTGCCTTATCACTACTGCTCCTTCTCTTAGAAGGCACTTGGTCCATTTTTCCAGGATCCAGGGCCTGTTCAGTGGAAGACATTTTTGCCTGTGACCTGGTCACAGCAAACACATCTGCAGAGATGCCCAACATTGCTGCATGTGTCCTGAGTTCCACCTCAGCCCAGGCTGAAGTTTCTAAATCATTGCCCAATAAGCATTCCACAGGGAGGTCTGAGCTAACCACAACCTTCTTAGGACCAGTTACCCCTCCCCAGCTGAAATTCACAACTGCCAAGGAATGGTCTGTGCTGACATTGCTTGCATTGGTCACTTGGTACATCTCACCAAGTATGATCTGGTCAGGTCTCACAAGATCCTTAGTCACCATTGTGACACTGGCTCCTGTGTCCCTGTATGCCATGGCCTCCTGTCCATTTATTAAAGGCTGTTGCCTGTATTTGCCCAGGTTACTGGGACTGACAAATAAGGAGGCAATATCCATGCCTCCATCACAGACTAGAACAGCCTGAGCTGGAGTTCTGACTAGGCCAGAACCCACCTCAGTTCCCAGGGTCAACCCTACTAAACCCTTGTTTACAGTACCACCACTTGTAGCTGCACTAGGGGGAACAGTTGCCTTAGGGGCAGTGGTGTTGGTAGGAGGATCCTTGGCTTTGGCACAATTGGCATCCCTAGGCCAATGTGTCTTTTACTTACACAGGTAACACCAAGGCTTCTTTCTGCCTTTCCCTTGTTGAATTGTGAACCACCCTCAGATGCAGGTTTTTGGGGCCCTGAAGAAGACTTCTGGTCTTTACCCTTCTCCCCACCCTTATCTGCTGGTTTAGAATCAGACTTCTTTTGGTCACCATCTTGGTTCTGAGTTTTCTGCTTCACCCTGGTTCTGACCCATCAATCTGCCTTCTTTCCCAATTCTTGGGGAGAAGTCAGATCAGAGTCAACCAGGTATTGATGCAACAACTGATTTTGGCAATTATTAAGGATCTGTTCCCTCATAATTAAATTGTACAATCCCTTGAAATCATTCACTTTACTGCCAAGTAACCAGCCTTCCAGAGCCTTACTAGCACAATCTTCAAAGTCAACCCAATCCTGAGTCTGTGCTTTCTGGGTGTCTCTGAACTTAATCCTGTATTGCTCAGTGGTTAAGCCAAACCCATCAATGAGAGCACTCTTCAGCACTGAATAATTATCAGCATCCTCTTCTCTAACAGTGAGGAACTTATCTCTACCTTTGTCAGCAAAGGAGAGCCACATGATAGCTGCCCACTGCTCTTGGGGGACCTTCTGTACCTTACAGGCCCTCTCCAAGGCAGTTATCCATTTGTGGATGTCATCCCCACTATGGTTCGGAGGGACTATCTTGCTCAGGTTCCTATGGTCATAAGTATAATCCTTAACCCTAGGGACACTGTTGCTGCCACCATGGGACTCTAGTCCCAATCTCTTTGTAGCCCTCTGGAGCTCTACGGATTCCCTGTATAGGGCCAATTGCTCTTTCTTGAGCCTGAGCTTGACTTTCTCAAGCTCTAGAAATTGGCACTGTCTATCATAAGAGGATTCCCTCTTATTGGATATGGAAGTCCCTACAGAAGTTCCTGAGTGTCGAGATTCTACAGAGGGAGATCTGGATCTCCTAGGTAAACTCTGTACTCTTCCTGGTGGAGAAAAGAGAGGGCCACTGGGGCCTTCTCCCCCACCTATTGGAAGATCTATGTTGTCCAGGTTGGAATCATCTTGATCCCCCTGGTCAGGGTTTGATTCCAGGTCAAAGAAGGTTTCACTTCCTGGCCTTTCCTCATTTCCTGCACCACCCACTCTATCTACCTCATCAGACCCTGGGGTCTTTGTAAGATCATCTAAGAGTAACACCTCAATGAGACGTTGGGTGTTTGCATTTCTCCCTGTCCTCAATTTCCTAGACACATACATGGCTTTCAATTCCTGGAATGAGAGGCCATTGTACCTAGTTGGCAGAGAGCCACTGGCTTCTCCTCTAGAAGAAATACTAGTGTTATGTGGTGTAGGCACCTACCTAACCTAGTGGAGACTAAACTCTCTTGAGTTGGAGAAAGGGTGTGCTAGACCCTTGACTTGCCCAACTCCAAGTTCAGTAGAACTCACGTATTCAAATCTTGAAGTATTATATGTGCCTAATACTTTTAGTGGTTTTCAGTTAATCACTCAATGAGATTTATCTGGTAAAACAATAGCAAGCTTGAATCCCAACCGCTGCCCACCAATGTGAGTAGGTGGCTTGGTATATGCTGTCCACTAGTTAAAGTGGGCACCCTGTACCAATCCACACTACCCTTATGATGTAGGAGGTCAAAGATAACCTTTATGAAAGCTATCCTAGTGGTACCTATGGAGAGCAGCCTTCAGGCTTAATCTTGAAGGAATGTAAAGCAGCTTGTTTTACCAGAATATCACCTCCTGAATGACTAAATGAAGGAGAACCACACAGTAGTTATATAAAAATATGTATTTATTAATATAACACTCTCTACTATCCTCTACATGAGGGTAGAACGGCAAGCACACAATACTGGATCAATAGAACAGTTGTAAGTAGCACAATACACAGCAGGCTCCAGGGGGAGACCGAACCATATACTAAAATAGTGGTATAACAATCACGACTTGACTAGACACAGTGCCTAGAGCACGTAGAATCGCTGGGACCCCAAGGAACCACCCAAGGTGATGACACAGGAGACCCACGGAGGACGGGTGCAGTGAGGAAACACGACCGCGTGCTCCATACAACTCTATTGAAAAGTCGCAGTTGCAAAGTTAAAGTTTAAGGACCCTTTTACGAGGACTTCGAGCAAACCCCTCGGAACTTAAGAGTTTAAAGAGCCACCCCACCCGTGGATACCGTAGTATCAGAGTTACCTCACCCAGGGAAGTCGGGTGCATAGGTCTGAAGTGGCATCAGAAACTCTCGTCGTTCTCTATGGAAGGAAGTGAAGAAGTACTGCTGCTGTGAAGGTGAAAAGGGTCCGATGGAATTCAAGCCCGGATTCTTGATGGAAGGAACCTGAAAGCAGAGGGGACAGAGTCTGGGTCACATCAGACTGACCAGGGGCTCGGGAGACGAATGCCCACCGATGTCGGGTGCTTCAGGTGCGAAGAAGGGATGCTTGACTCTGCAGCCACGCGGACCAGGAGACGTCGAGGATGACCAGGAGCTAGAGGTGAGCTGTCCCACAAAGGATGTCGAGTGCTGAGGGGCTGGTGTCCGGCGGGAGCACCAACAAGCCTTGGCAACAACAACCCACGCAGGAAGGACAAACAGGTTACGGAGTGGACCAGTAAGGTCCAGGGGACTCTCCAAGCAATGGAGAGTCAGGGCACGTCTGGAGCAACCAGGAAAGCCCAAGAACAATCAAGATGACCCTCAGGGGGACCCACAGGCCGAAGGACCAGGAGTCGCAAGGGGACCTCAAGCTAGTCTGCAAAGGACCAGCCCACGGAGCACACGGTATGGGGAGGCCAGGGTTCTTTGGTGCAAATACTGCTCAGGGTCAGGACCACATGGGGTCCAATGCACAAGCTCATGAATCGCCAGCAAGCAAATGCACTTGCAAATGGACGCGGTGCACAGGGGTTCAGGTTACGCAGCCCCCACACGGGATACTGGCCTCAAGCTTGGTGAGAGGGCAGATCAACCTCAGGGACCTTCAGGAACCCACCTCCTGTGTTGCTGAAATCTTCAGAGTCCGCAGGAGCTCAGGAGCAGCTACCAGTCAGTTGCGCTTTAGATGCCTGCGAAGCAGGGAGTGACTCCTTCACTCCAAGGGAGATTCTTCTGTTGTCTTAAGTGCCCCACAGGTCCTGCATGGAGCCTGTATGGAGTCACGGCACAAACTAAGCTTTGGACGGAAAGGGGGACGAAGTTGAGCCCAGTCGAGGTCCAGTGAAGTCCAGGTGTCCAGACGGTCGAAGGTCAGTGGTTTCTTCTTTGTAGAATCTTGTCCACGCAAAATCCAATGTCCTGTAGCCAGGTAACCCATTTTATACCCACTGGAGAGGGTTGGACAGATTCAGGGGACCCGCCTAGGGGAGGGGCAGGACAGAGGGGTGGCTACACCCATGTCCTTTGTCCAGTTTCGCGCCAGAGCAGGAGCCAATGGCACCCAGATCTTGTTTGAGCTGGACTATGCACAGGGACACCAAATGTGCCCCCAGTGCAGACTTTCAGGCACTCTCTGAGTGCACCCACCCAGCCCCAATACACTAAACCCTGTCTGGGAGGTGGTCACACCTCCCTGTAACAGGATACCTATTGTGCTGCCTTCCTCTGCTCGAGCTTGGCTCAGCAGCAGGAGGGCAGAAACATGTCTCTGGCTGGCAGCATCCATTTTCTGCTGTCCGGGTTGAGAAGGCTGGTACCGGGTAGACTGGTGACCCCACGAAGCTCGCTTCTGAAGGGTTGAATCATACCTCCCACACCAGTTACTGGTGTGGAGGTATGATTCCAAGGTGTTTGACACCAAACTCGATATGTTTCTATGCAGCCGTTTTCGAGATAGCATTTACCGCGAGGTTATAATGCACCCCTACCTAAATGTCCGGCTGAGTCACAGACAACCCGGGAGAATGATCTCTGAAGGCTGCAGAGGGGCTCTGCTCATGCAGGGGCACCCTCTCACATAAAACCCAGCACCCTGCCTTCAGGATTGTTAAGGCCTGCTATAGGGGTGACTTATAAGTTTTAAGTGTAGTGACCATTAGATATAGTGAACCTATATCTAAAGTAAGTGGTGCAAGCGCCATCTTACATAGGCTGCAGTAGCAGACCTAGAGTTCCATTTTGCATGGCCTCTCATGGGTGGCATAATACATGCTTCAGCCCATGGGAGGCCTCTGGGGTACCTATGCCCTGGGTACATGGTGTACCATATACTAGGGACTGATCAGGGTACCCCAGTATCCAATCTGGAGTGTACCAAAGTACATGTATGTCAATTTAAGGGAGAAAGCAGATAGGCTGGGGTCCTGATTAGCAGGATCCCAGCCAGACTAGTCAAAAACAGTGAGACATCAAGCAAAAAGTGGGGGTAACCATAAGAAGCAGATCCTACTTTTCTACACATATCATCAGAGAGTATTTCTCGGTAAGAAAGAACTTATACTACTCTGCGCGAGGTCACTTCCTGTACAGCTTATACAGAAGTAAAGAAGGACTTACACCACCCTAAGCCAGTGTCGGCCATCTTTAAACGGGTCAGTTATACTACTAAACTAAACGAACTCAAAGGAAAGAACTGCTTGTGTCTATGGGAATCACTTTCTGTCGTCAGATCAAGAAACCGGCGCAAGAGCATATCATTAGAGAATATTTCCTAATAAGAAAGAACTTACGCCACTCTGGAAACAATGGAGGCCATCTTAAAGTATGCAATTATACATAATGGGTTGCATAGTTCACTGTTAGTAAAATATGATTTTAAATACCAAAGATTCAATGTGCATATTGAATGCAACATGGATGTATATTCATGCTACGGCATAATGTATATAAATCGCCAAAGAGATAGCCAACTCGCATGTAATTCCAGAACATTCAGAACTTCAAAAAAGAAAAAATAAGAGAAAAAAATAAACAAAAAGGAATAAGGAAAATGAAAAAGAAGAAACCTTTTATTTGGAAACTCAATGCTGTATATATCCACCCAAGAATGGTATCATTGCCACACCATATACAGTTGTGTATATATAAGTGAATTCCGATCAATATAAATTCAATATAATATATACACATAACATCGCAATATTTCATTGTGTCTAATATACAGCATGTACATTTACATAGAAAGCATTTTCACCTTAAGGGGGCTACAACCATCTCATGCAATGAGCCCTGTGGAAGTCATACAGGAGTGGGTAATTCTTAATGCAGAGCAGTTACAGTATAAAAGGGAGATGCACAGCATTTACATTTACAGTCGAAGTGAGATACAAACGTTTCATGCATTACACCAAAATCAGAACATACAGGAATGGGTAATAAAAGAAATATAGCCCTCACAGTCGAAGAGAGAAACAGACATTTCATGTATTACACCAAAATCAGAGCATGCAGAAATAGGCAATGAAAGAAATATAGCCCTCAGACCATAACCAGCATAACAGTTGGATTCAAAACTCTACACTTTCAAACAAATACTTGTGCATTGCACTCCTCCAGAGTATTCAAACCATTGTTGATACTATCACATCGCAGGATCCAACGGCATTCAGTTTTATTCAGTATACCAGCAATGCTACCACCCCTGGCTGGTTTCTTTATCACTTCAATGACCTGCCAGCGCAGGTCAGAAGGAGCATGGTTATTTGCCAAAAAATTGAGTACTAGGGGGGCATGTTCAATTTTGCATCGAATCTATCTGGCTCTTGTGTTGGGCCAAACTGTCCTTTATTCGCTGGGTGGTTTGGCCCACATAAATGAGATCACATGGGCACCAGATGGCATACACCACATTCTGTGAATTGCAATTTGTATGTTCACGAATGTCGTAACAACTGGTACCATGAATAAATTGTTTTGTATTGAGACTGGAGTCACACATCACACAAGTGCCACACCTATAGTGGCCCACAATCTTATTCAGACCCCAGAGAGTGGTTAAATCAGGGGGTTCAGTGCTCGGTAAAGCAGCCCGGACTAAATGGTCACCTATGTTTCTTCCTCTTTTAAAGGAAAATATAGGTGGTTCCTTTGTGATGCCCGTCGATACAATGAGGGGCCAGTGCTTTTTAATGATGGAGGAAATCTTGTTGCTTTGTCAAAAGTCGTAACACAGGGTATACGATTCATTGTCTTTGGTGGTTTCGGAGAGAGCAAAAATTTGCGATGGTTATACGACGCTCTCTTCAGAGATCTTTTATACATTTCTTTGGATAACCACAATGTGTCAATTTTTTCACAAGGATCTCTGCTTTCCAAAAGTAATCTTCCTTAAAGTGACAGTTCTGCGAATGCGCAGAAACTGCCCAAAGGGGAGGCCACCCTTCAAGCCCCTAGGGTGATGGCTAGTGTATTCCAACAGCGTGTTGCGAGCAGTTGGCTTTGTAAACAGTTTGGTCGCCAGTTTCCCATCATATGGGATTAAATCAAGAAAATCAACTCCTTCATTGCTACAGTGAGATGTAAATTTTAGATCAGGAGATCTTGAATTGAGCCAGTTTAAGAAGGAAGTCAAGTCCAAAGAATTACCAGTCCAAACGAACATAATATCGTCAATATAATGTCGCCAATGGCGTACGTTATCAAAGTAAGGGTTGTTATCAGAATCATAAAGAAGGTGCGTTGAAATCATCAACATATAGAATTGCAAAATTGGGGGCATAAGAAGCTCCCATTGAAGTGCCCTTAATCTGCAAATAATGATGTCCATCAAACAGAAAATAATTACGAGTCAGGGAGATGGTTAACAATTCAACAATAAAATCAGTCGGAATCACAACCGGACCAGGTCTTGTGTCAAGGGCTCTTCTGATTACTTCAATGCCATCAATTTGCGGAATATTAGTGTATAAGGACTCGATGTCCAAACACACTAAAAGTTCTATTATGGGGTTGAATTGTATCAGTTCAAGTTGAGAAATAATATCTCCACTGTCCCTCACATAACTTCTGGTGCTGATAGCCAAATCTTTTATAAATACGTTGATGTACTTACAGAGTGGCTCCAGGACTGACCCACAGTTTGAGTTTCCCAAAAAAGGATTCTTCTTTTTCATTTTCCTTATTCCTTTTTGTTTCTTTTTTTCTTTTTGAAGTTCTGAAGGTTCCGGAATTACATGTGAGTTGGCGATCCCTTTGGCGATTTATATACATTATGCCGTAGCATGAATATACATCCATGTTGCATTCAATATGCAATTGAATCTTTGGTATTTAAAGTCATATTTTACTAATAGTGAACTATGCACCCCATTATGTATAATTGCATACTTTAAGATGGCCGCCATTGTTTCCAGAGTGGCGTAAGTTCTTTCTTATTGGGAAATATTCTCTAATGATATGCTCTTGCGCCGGTTCCTTGATCTGACGACAGAAAGTGATTCCCATAGACACAAGCAGTTCTATCCTTTGAGTTCGTTTAGTTTAGTAGTATCACTGACCTGTTTAAAGATGGCCGACATTGGCTTAGGGTGGTGTAAGTCCTTCTTTACTTCTGTATAAGCAGTACAGGAAGTGACCTCGCACAAACTGTTGTAAGTTCTTTCTTACCGAGAAATACTCTAATATGCTCTTGCGCCTTTTTTGATCTGACAACAGAAAGTGATTTGTTCGCGTAGGAACCCATAGACACAAGTAGTTCTAATCTTTGAGTTTGTTGAGTTTAGGAGTATCATTGACCCGTTTAAAGATGTCCGACACTGTCCTAGGGCGGTGTAAGTCCTTCTTCACTTCTGTATAAGCTTTTCAGGAAGTGACCTCGCGCATGAGCGTGTTATTTAATCTCTCGGGTTCCGGGATCGAATACTCTTACGGGAGTTATTCGTGTGGATAGCGTGCTACAGGTAAGACGCTTGGCGTTTTTTCCCCCTTAATTCTTGGAATTATAGCTCCAAGCTCTGTTACTGAGACTTTGTAATAGTCATAGCCTGCCTTGGTTGCGAGGCTTTTTCTTCAGGATGAGATGCATATGAGCCTGTCTCCTTGCAGGGATCACAGCCTTCATTCCAAGTACAGTATGGCATAATGGTACTGCGCTTTTATGCTCTAAATTGCATGGGCGCATACACGGTGCATATAGTAATCACTAGTGTTGTTTTTAGGGTCAGTTTTTAATAGTAATACAAGATCGATAGCTTGATTCCCCTACTTTAGGACAACAATTGATTGACATCGAACTGAGGCACTTACCTTGTGTTAGCTGTTGCTGTTTTAATTTTATCTGACATGGTTAGCATTTAATGAGCTTATCTCTAATTCATTTCTCATTCCTTGGGTTACAGCAGCATTGTTTGTATACTGTTTGGGAATCTCTATTTATTAAGGTTTTTAAACTTTTATTTGAGAGGTTTAGCAAATTAAGCGCTTATCCTCTATCCATGTTTCATTATTTTGATTACAGCTGTATTGTTTACACATTGAATATTGTTCAGCTTAAACTCAGGAATTTGACTTTTGACTTTTTCAATGTAGGTAAAAGCTTGAATATCATATTTGGTTCCATTTCAGAACCCGTGGGTCTGGACTAAGCCAGTGACCCATATGTTGGTGCCAATTTAGTAAATGCAACTGACAAGTAACATCCTGAGATTTTGGATAACTTGCTGATTTTTCTAATTAATAAATAAAAAAATAAAAAAATGTTTTTATTTTTTTCCCCCTTTCTTTAGTTTACTCATGAATAAACGCCTGTAATTATGTGATCTACTAGCACTGATGTTTAAGCCTTCTGCCAATTAATTTGGCTGAAGTATAAGATGCTCAGTATTGGAATGGATTTTTGTATTGTATCGTCTACACCTACAAGGTGTTATACTTATTTATCTAATTTCTTTCATCCTTTTCAGTCTTAAAATTATTTGAAGGAATATGCTGTTCCATTATTTCACCTAATCTTGGAGCCTTTGAACTGATGCATAAGCTCCTGCGATTATAATTCAGCATTTCCTCTTGATGTGAGTATGGCATGTGACACTCTTGCCTTCTCTGTCCCTTTGCATAGGTGGATAGGGGCACTAATAGTTGTTCATTCCTTTTTTGGTTTCATAGCTTCATTCTACAGAGTCATTTTCTGGGCGGACTCCATACGATCGTTGCACCTTCGGTTGGGTCTACTTTATCAATAGGTGAATCGACTATTACATCTCCTTGTTTTGGAGTTATGGGACATTTTGGCACATTAATCTATTCTTTTCACACATATAGGTTCTGAAGATGGTTTAAGGGTCTTTTCTCCCCTTCCTCTTGGTGGTGGTAGTCATTTCCAGGTGCATTATCTTTTGTTTCTTCTCTCCTTTTTCAAAATAGAGAGAGATTTTGTCTCTCATGTTTTGCTGTAATATAACCCTTGAATGTCTGATACCCATGTTTATATATTTTTGTTTTTAGATGTTTTATTGAAACTGGTACGGACATTCATATAATTACCGTTTGTCCTTATTTTTTTATTTTTTTATTCTTTTAATATCTTTTATTAAATTTTATCTTTTTCTTATGCAATTGAAATATACAATTGTACACATATTACATACATTAAAAGAAATGCTGTTATGATCCTGTATACCAGAAGCCGGGTATTTCCACCATATAATCACAGCAATATATACATCCATAGCATGCGTATGTGTATACTTGTGTGAAATATTGTTGACTCTCTCTGCATGCGTGCACTGTTATCTCTATTGGCATATCAATATTTGCATCCCATGTGTGCATCATCCTATCAATTGTTATCAGTATACAAAGACATCTGATTGCCCATAGAGACCAACCACATACCTGGCACACATCGAAACCCAACGTGCAATGTCTCATATGTGGTATGCATGTATATCATTGAAAATTGTTAGATATCAACATTTTAAAATAAGAACTACAACAAAAAAAAAAAAAAAAAGAACGAAATAAAAGAAGAGAATTATGAAATATCAGATCGATAATGAAATCCTTGTGAAAGGTGCCGCCTGAGTCAAGCTGTAGCTAAGCCGGGTTGCTTGTAGTTAATGCGAGCTGCGTTCCATGTGCTATTCACGACCAAGTAGATGTCAGGGTGTCGTATAGCTGAGTTTGTTTTCATGGAATGTCCCCAGGGCATGCAAGGTCATGTCCCAACCCAACAGTTGTGATAGAGGTCAACGACACGTGCGGTATGGTGAACTCACTAAGCGTTATTTTCAGTATGATCCCCTGCTTGTTGCTCGAAAGGTGTGTGTGTTGCAGCATTAGGATGTATAAGTGCTTTGAGGATGTCATCCCAGGATTGCGCTATCCCTGCCGTTTCTTCCCTGTGAAGGATGGTGCTTTCCGCCTGTGCCCACACCTCTATGGACTTTTTCCAACTAATCGCCTCAGGGGGATCCTTATGTTTCCATCGTTTGGTGATTAGCCTTTTCGCAGTTATTAGGCCCAGATCGCGGAATCTAGAGCTTACCCTGTTGTCTTTGGTGCGAGCATAAAACCCCAGGATACAGACCTCCCACCTGTGAGGCACCTGGGTGCTGGTGCAGTTCGTGAGTGTCTCTGTAATCGTGTGCCAGTAGTTCAAAAGTAGGGGACAGGACCACAACATATGCAGGAAGTCGGCGCCATTAAGCCGACACCTCGGACAACAGGAAGTGTTGATATTGAAGTACTTGTTTATTTTATCCGGTGAGAGGTACGCTCTGTGTAACATATACGTTTGTATAAGTTTAAACCTTGAATTACGTGCTATGTATGTAGTGCTGGCTAGGACGCATTCCCATTCCTTGTCAGTCCAGGGTCGGCCTCTGTCTTCAGCCCAGCGTGTACGAAGACTCTGCGGTGGTTTTAATACGTGGATGAGCAAAGCCTGCACTAGCCAGTGAATCACATGTGACCCCTCCCCCATAACATGCAAATACTGCAGCAACTGGTGTGTCGGCGGCTCGGTTGTCAGATCCCCCCACGCTAGCGTCAAGGTCCGTATGATAGCCGTGTGTAGGAGGAATTGGCCCATTGGTATGCCACTATCTGCCGCCAGGGTTGCAAAGGGTGAAAGAGTACCTTCTACATACAGGTTTCCCACTGTTTCTACTCCTGCCTCATGCCAGGATGTCAGCGCTATGTCTGTCACAGCGTCTCTGCCTCTGGGCGTTCCAGTAAGTGGCAGTGCCGGGGCGTAAGGGACCGTGTCTTTGGTAAGTTGTAGGCTTCTTCGGTAACATCTATGAGCCAGTTCGATATGTATCTGTGGCGGGCGGGGAAGTCTCGCTAAACGGGTCAAACAAACTATATATTTGGGTCTGCGTCCATGGGGGTGACTCAGCTGCTGTATCTGTCAGGTACTTGCAGCTCATCCATTTTGTGACCCATTGTAGCTGGGCAGCCAGGTAATAGAGTTCCATGTTTGGAACTGCCAAGCCACCATGCTCTGGTGGCGCATATAATTTCTGCAGTGCTATTCTGCGCCTTCCCATGTTCCAGATCAGGCCTCGGACCAAGCCTTCCAGCTCTCGAAATAGTCTGACTGGAACGTACACTGGAAGATTAGCAAAGTAATACAACAATCTCAGTAATACTATCATTTTGACTAATGCGATACAACTCATTACATTTAATGGAAGGGTCTTCCAGAACTGTATCTGTGCCTTGACAGATGAGATGGCGCGCACAAGGTTACCGTCCAGTATATCCATTGGGGACCTATATATGTAAATGCCTAGGTATCGGAATGTGGTTGGATACCAGGTGAGGGCAGTTCCATTAATGATTATGTCTGTCTCTGCCACGTCATTGTGAAAAGAGTAAACGCCCGATTTAGACCAGTTTACCCTGAGCCCCGACACTGCCTCAAACGTACGAAATTGTTCGGATATAGCTGGAGGTATATCATGTAGGTCTTTTACATATAAAAGCAAATCGTCCGCATATAGGGACACCGCATGTAGCCCATCACCCAGAGAAATGCCCCAGTCTGTGCCGCCCTCCCGGAGCAGAACTGCTAATGGCTCCATGGCAAGGGAGAAGAGCAGCGGGGACAGTGGGCACCCTGCCTAGTACCCCGCCTGACACATATTGTGTCAGAGATTAGCTTTCCCGTGCGAGCCCGCACCGTAGGGCGCTGATACAATAGCCGCACCATTTGTATATATCCATCTCCCAACTCGTACTTGCGTAATACTGGTGCTAGATAGGGCCACTCCAAAGAGTCAAAGGTTTTTTCCAAATCCAGCACCAGACAGCCGGAATGTGGCCAGCGGTCTAAGGCATATCTCTGGATTCTGAACAGAATGCATATATTAAGAGAGGTACTTCTAGTTGGGACAAATCCGTTTTGGTCATGATGTATCAAAGTTTTTACCAATGGGGCTATACGTTTAGCTAGAATGGAGGCAAATATTTTATAATCTGTGTTTAGCAGCGCCAGCGGGCGGTAGGAGCCTAGGGAGTCAGGGTCTCTGCCTGGTTTTAAGAGGGAGATCAGTAGCGCCTCATTTTGCATAGGTGTGAGTGCCGAGTCGTCTAAGGCCGCTGTGTATACCCGCAGCAACTCTGGTATTAATATGTCCAAATAAGCTTTATAAAATTCGATCGGCAACCCATCTGGACCCGGAGATTTGCCATTCGAAAGGGAGAAAATATTTTCCCTAATTTCCTCTGGCAGTAATAGGACCATCCAGTTCCTCTTGTTGGCTCGGCGCTAGGTGCGGCAGTGTAAGGGTGATGAGAAAGGCCTGTATGTCTGCGTCTGTAGTTTGCAAGTAAGACTTGTACATTTCGGTATAGTGTTCTACAAAAGCGCTGTGTATGTCGCGCTGCACATGTACAGTGACGCCTCGCGTATTTCTTATGGAGGTCACGGGCGTGGTCACTACATCCTGCCGTATCAGCCACGATAACAATTTACCTGGATTGTCCCCCATATGATGTGTTCGCGCCGAATGTGCCACATAGTTTAAATGGCGGAGCCGCTCTAGCAATCGAGAATGCTCCTCTCTATCCCGCACCAATGACGCTGTGGAGCCCCCCAGTGCCTCCCCCTCCCCCTGGAGCAGCTTGTTTTCAAGCTGTGTGAGCTCAACCTCTAGCTGCTTTCGCATACCTGCCTGCGCGCAGAGGCAGTCACCCCTGATCACCACTTTAAATGCATCCCATTCCACTTGTGGCGTCGTGGCCGTGCCTACATTGTCTTCAAAATATTGAGCGATATTAGTGGCTAGTAGGTTACGAAAAGGTGCATCTAATAGGACGTCCGGTTGCAACCGCCAGGTGGGGATCGGCGGCCTGGAGTGTACCCAGACCACTTCTAGCACATGCGGATTATGATCTGAGTGCGTCCTACCTAAATAATAGACCGCGGTGACATGTGGAAGCAGCTCTTCTGAAAGCATGTAACGGTCTAATCTCACATGTAACCCGTGAGCACCTGAGTAGTAGGAGTATACTTTATCATGGGGGTTGCGATGTCTCCAAACGTCCTTCAAACGCCACTGCGTTGCCCAGTGAGTCAACGCCTTCATAGCATTGCGTGTGCTCGTACCCGGAAGGGATGGGAAGGAGCGGTCTAGAGAGACGTCCAGCACGCTATTGTAATCTCCCCCCAAGAACATGGGAATATTATGCCATGGCGCTAGCACTCGTGATAGATTGTCAAAGAAAGCAGCTTGTTCTGTGGTAGGGGCATAAAGCGATGCGATGACAATCTGCCGGCCATCTAGAGTGCCTCTAACTGCAACATACCTGCCCTCTGTGTCCACCAATGAATCCGTGATTTTAAACGGAACCCCGGTCGTACCCAGAGAAGTGCACCTCGTGCGAATGCAGAGTATCCTGTAGCGTGTAGTTGGCCGCGCCAGCACGATGCAGGCGCGCTATTTCAGTTTTAGCTAGATGTGTGGTGCAGCGGCCAGGGCAGCTGATTTCGGAGCACAGGGCTCACGGTTCGATCCCGGCTCCGGCGGCAGCTCAGCTCAGCACCATGTGACTCTGGGCAATAGCTCACTTAATTTCCACGACGGCCCCCAGCGCCTTGAGACCCGGAAGGGTGAGTAGGTCGCGCTTTACAAATATGGATTTACAAATATGGATTTAGATTTAGATGTGTCTCTTGAAGGAGAGCTATTTGTATATGGTGTCGTTTAAGATACGAATATACTTGATATCTCCGCGATGGTGTGTGCATGCCTCTCACATTCCATGTACCGATTTTAAATGAAACCATGTCGTTTGCAATCCACTGATAGGAAACGTGCACATGGCAGCTCGACAAACATATGTGGTGCAAGAAACCTGGCAATGAACGACTCTACCAGCTTTCTGGTTCATGGCATGTTATACTGCATGATCCGGCATACAATAAATGATATCTCAAAAGAAAACCACATCAACAACATACTATCAATAAATTCCAAAAGGTCGAAATGCAACTAGCAATCGTCCAAACCCTCAATAGAGATAACAGTCAAAAAACGATCAGGGGGGGTGTGCTTCGCCCTGCGCTGTGTTAAATTGCAAAGTGTGTGTGTACTGTTTCGCGGAGGCTCCCCATCTTCAGACTGAATACAATGGAAAAGGAGGACTGCTCACATTAACATAATGTCATCCGCTGAACTAAAGGCGCAGGCCGGAGCGCAAATGTCAGCAGCAAAGTTCGTGATTAAATCCCACCCTCCCAGCCCGGATCACATTGGTACCCCCGAGCCCATGTTGACATCTGAGTTCTTACCGGTGACCACCATATGAGACTATACAATAAATGACTGCACTCCTCTACACTCAAATCACAGTACCTCTAGCAGCATTGCAACCAGCAATGAAGTCCCGCAATGCTCCTACTATATCATCAGCTGTTTGCGGAGTGACATCCGGTCGTTCACATGAGTCTTGTGAAGTCTGCAGGCCATACACTCGATCATCATCACTTGTTAGTTCATTATGGCTGGAGTTGGAAGCATCTTCAGTTATCAAGGAGCCACTGATTTCCGCCACCGCCTGTAGAGCCTCCCGCTGTCCGCTGAGGATCAAATCTGAGTGTCTCCCCGCGGTTGATGACTGTGGCGCCCGCATCCCCGCAGACCGTCGCCCGCCCCGGCGGCGTCGGAAGGGGGCCCGCGGCTTCGGCAGTTTCGCCACAGTGGCTGGGTCTCGAGGCCCCGCGTCTTTGAAAGTGTCCAACCAATCCTCCGCTTCTTCCAATGTGGTAAAGAAATGCGTTTTGCCGTTAGCAACCACTCGCTGGCGCGCCGGAAATAGCAGAGAGTATTGCAGATTGCTTTGCTGGAGACGTTTTTTTACCGCCATGAATGAAAATCTCTGTCTCTGCACTTGTATGGTATAGTCCGGGAAAAACATTATTTTATGATTATTTATTTGGACATCGTGTAGCTTTCTGGTTTCTTGCAGGATGGAGTCCCTGTCCCTCTAGTTGAGAAGCCGGATAAGAAGGGGCCGTGGATTCGAGCCTGTGGGAGGGGGTCTCGTTGGGACTCTATGCGCGCGCTCTATGACAAAGTGGGGTGAGAGGCTCCCCTCAGGCAGCAGATCTCTGAGCCAGTTTTCCATGTAAGAGGTGGGCTCCCTCCCTTCCTTGCCTTCCGGCACACCCACTATGCGCACATTATTCCGTCGTGCCCGCCCTTCGGCATCTTCGGCCCTCTCCTCCAGGAACTCCACTCGATTTAATAAGTTCTGCACATGTTTGTCCGTTTGAGTCACCTGCGGTTTGATGTCAGCAAGTGTGGTATCCAATACGGTGGTGCGATCCGCCAGTTTCCGGTGAGCCCCATGTAGGTGAGTGAGGTCTATGGCCACCTTATCAATTTTGGACTCCAAGGAGGTGCGAGTTTGATTGATGTTTTCTTCCAGCCTCTCCACTGCAGCAAGTACCGCATCCAGCTTGTTTGCAGTTTGGTCCGTGAGCCCTTGCTTCGCCATCTTGTCTGATTTAGGCTTGGTTGAGGGTGATAGGGCTTGTGCTCCTCCCGTTCCAGTCCGTGCGCGGGTACCACCCGACATGAGTTGCAGAATATGCCCACAAAGTGTCGTGCCCTGTGTGGGATTGTCCTGACACGATGTTCCCAGGCCATAGGTCCCGCAGTTTCTTGTGTTTATGCTAATTGGAAGCACACAGCAAGTGCCTCACAGCTCAGGACGTCATCAATAGGTCCCCTCGCTTATATTTGGGCTCTTACACTGCTATGTGACCGCTTCTCACTCGGGGCTTAGAGGCACTTGTAAGATAGCCACAACACGTGTCAGTGCGGTGTGGAGCCTGCCTTGGCGATGATTGCGTGCTCAGAAGAGCGGTGTCGTCATCCAGCCAAGAGCAATCACTCCCGCAGGGAGCAACCCAGGGGCATAGGCGGCCTTCTTTAAGGTCAGGTGTGTGCTTGGGGGTGGGCGAACCAACTGTTTTACGCAGCCCGCACCGAGTGGTGCCCCACAATGTCCATATGGCAAGGAACCATCAGTGCTGTGTGGTATGAACTGCGCGTGCCCCCGCAATCTGGCTCTCCAGCAAGGCCCATCTGAGGGATAGCTCGTGCGGTTCTTGCGTGCCTCTTCGGGTGCAGCACTCTGGGTCCAGGCGCGTACTGCCGCAAAAGGAACACCGGCAATCACAGCAGTGAATTGAGGCCTTTGTCCGCTATGGGCATTAGTGGAGTCCGCTCCGGAACAGCGCTGGGTCCCTCGCGCGACACCAGTTTGGGGGGACCCCCTGCACGGGGTGCGTCGATCACTTGTTGAGGCAGGCACAGACGCTTTCCATGCGTCGTCTTGCAGCTCACGCAACTGTGCCAGCAGCCCCGCAGGCAGGGTGAAGCTTCAGGCGCACGCTGTCGGGCCCGCACCGCCGCTAACGATGTAGTGCTCTTCGCATCGGGAGTGTCCAGTGCCACAGAAGGGAGCCCGGTAAAACAGTGCAGTAGATAGCGCAGCAGGTGAATGTGGATGCCCAAAACTGCAACGGGGCTGCAGTGGCTCACCTTTCAGGCGCGCCGCGAGGACAACCCCGGCCTGGGTGAGCCGCCTCCATCTGCGCTCGGTGATGGTGATTTCTCCGCCGGGGTGGGTCAGGGCGGCAGGGACAGGCAGGCGGCTCCACACCAGTCGCGGCAACGTCCTGCAGCTCCCCAGTGGTCGCCGGTTGAGGTTTCGGCAGGGAGGGCGACGGTAGTACGCTCCGGGTTAGGTATGCAGTCTGCGCCATTTTTTCGCGGCCTTGTGGGCGGAGCCAAGCCAAGGGCTCGCGTAGCCGATCTCCCCCGCACGGCAGCAGCTCACCAGGGGGCCCACACTACCATGGGACTCAGTGCGGGGACCGGGCAGGCTGTAATCGGCAGCAGAGCTTTAGGTTATAATCGTGACAGTGTGGAATCGGGCGGGAGTCCCAGCGGATGTCTGCAATCGGAGAATTGAGCATGTTTAGGGGAGCCTCCGACGGAGCTCTACCCAGACATGTCTGCCTCCATTGCAGTCGCAGCCATGCCCCATTACCGTTTGTCCTGATGATGACCATTTAGTTTCACTATGGTCGAAACGCCGTTGACGCACATATGTGGCCGAAATTGAAGAGGACGCATTGTTTGCTTTGTGTTGTTTCAGTTTTGTCCTGAACTTCTGATTTTTGTAAACCTTTTTTCCTAAGCCACTTGTCTGTTTACACATTGCACTGTTTATAGGTCTTTGTTGGTGTATTGTGTTGAGCGCCTTTAGTCTTATATGTTTTAAGATTGAATTATTTATCATTGTTAATAAAACTTTTTCTATGCATTGTATATATTTAAACATGGGTTTTCTCTTTTTTCTCCTTTTTCTCTTTCCTTTTTCCTTTTCTGTGTCTTCATTGGTATAATTTTCCATATTTTTCATATTATAATGTTTCCTTTAGGTTTTTAGATTTTTTGTTTAAAATTTGATGCACGTATTGTGCCAATTGGCATCTCTGGCCACAGGTCAGCCCCTGGTAAATGGTACCCCAGGTACCCAGGGCACTGTGACCAGGGTAGACCTCTAAGGGATGCAGCACTTATTGTGCCACCCTTAGAGGCCCTGTACCTTTACACTCACACACTGCCTTTGCAGACTGCGTGTCTTAGTGCAGAACAAAGTGAAGAGTCGACATGGCACACATCCCTGTGTGCCATGCCTACAACCCACTGCCCTGGAATTGATCAGTCACACCTCTAGCTGGGTGCCCTATACCAGTGGTGAGGGTACAGATGCATGAGCCATGTACCCTTAGAGTGTCTAAGTCCATTCTTAGTTATCAACAACAGGAGCTGGTCTGAAAACCTGAACCAGGGGCAAACAATACTTGGATCCTAACAAGGGTTCAAGTTAACACAATACGTGCATCAAATTTTAAACAAAAAACCTAAAGAAAACATTATAATATGGAAAATTATACCAATGAAGACACAGAAAAGGAAAAAGGAAAGAGAAATAGGAGAAAAAAAGAAAACCCATGTCTAAATATATACAATTCATAGAAAAAGTTTTATTAACAATGATAAATAATTCAATTTTAAAACATATAAGACAAAAGGCGCTCAACACAATACACAAAAAAGACCTATAAACAGTGCAATGTGTAAACAGACATGTGGCTGAGGAAAAAAGGTTTACAAAAATCAGAAGTTCAGGATAAAACTAAAACAACACAAAGCAAACAATGCGTCCTCTTCAATTTCGGCCACATATGTGCGTCGACGGCGTTTTGACCATTGTGAAACTAAATGGTCATCATCAGGACAAACAGTAATTATATGAGCGTCCGTACCAGTTTCAATAAAACATCTAAAAACAAAAATATATAAACATGGGTATCAGACATTCAAGGGTTATATTACAGCAAAAAATGAGAGACAAAATCCCTCTCTATTTAGAAAAAGGAGAGAAGAAACAAAAGATAACGCGCCTGGAAATGACTACCACCACCAAGAGGAAGTGGAGAAAAGACCCTTAAGCCATCTTCAGAACCTATATGTGTGAAAAGAATAGATTAATGTGCCAAAATGTCCCATAACTCCAAAACAAGGAGATGTAATAGTCGATTCACCTATTGTTAAAGTAGACCCAACCGAAGGTGCAACGATCGTATGGAGTCCACCCGGAAAATGACTCTGTAGAATGAAGCTATGAAACCAAAAGAGGAATGAACAACTATTAGTGGCCCTATCCACCTATGCAAAGGGACAGAGAAGGCAAGAGTGTCACATGCCATACTCACATCAAGAGGAAATGCTGAATTATAATCGCAGGAGCTTATGCATAAATTCAAAGGCTCCAAGATTAGGTGAAATAATGGAACAGCCTATTCCTTCAAATAATTTTAAGACTGAAAAGGATGAAAGAAATTAGATAAATAAGTATAACACCTTGTAGGTGTAGATGACACAATACAAAAATCCATTCCAATACTAAGCATCTTATACTTACAGCCAAATTAATTGGCTGAAGGCTTAAACATCAGTGCTAGTAGATCACATAATTACAGGCCTTTATTCATGAGTAAACTAAAGAAAGAAGGGGGAAAAATATATATATATTTATTTTTTAATTTATGAATTAGAAAAATCAGCAAGTTATCCAAAGTCTCAGGATGTTACCTGTCAGTTGCCTTTAATAAATTGGCACCAACATATGGGTCACTGGCTTAGTCCAGCCCCACGGGTTCTGAAATGGAACCAAATATGATATTCAAGCTTTTAACTACATTGAAAAAGTCAAAAGTCAAATTCCTGAGTTTAAGCTGAACAATTTTCAATGGGCAAACAATACAGCTGTAATCAAAATAATGAAACATGGATAGAGGATAAGCGCCTAATTTGCTAAACCTCTCAAATAAAAGTGTAAAAAACCTTAATAAATATAGATTCGCAAACAGTATACAAACAATGCTGCTGTAACCCAAGGAATGAGAAATTAATTAGAGATAAGCTCATTAAATGCTAACCATGTCAGATAAAATTAAAACAGCAACAGCTAACACAAGGTAAGTACCTCAGTTCGATGTCAATCAATTGTTGTTGTAAAGTAGGGGGAATCAAGCTATGGATCTTGTATTCCTATTAAAAACTGATCCTAAAAACAACACTAGTGATTACTATATGCACTGTGTATGCGCCAATGCAATTTTGAGCAGAAAAGCGCAGTACCATCGTGCCATACTGTACTTGGAATGAAGGCTGTGATCCCTGCAAGGAGACATGCTCATATGCATCTCATCCTGAAGAAAAACCCTTGCAACCAAGGCAGGCTATGTCTATTACCAAGTCTCAGTAACAGAGCTTGGAGCTATAATTCCAAAAATTAAGGGGGAAAAAACGCCAAGCGTCTTACCTGGAGCACGCTGTCCACACGAATAACTCCTGTAAGGGTATTCGAGCCCAGAACCCAAGAGATTAAATAACACGCCCATGCGCGAGGTCACTTCCTGAAAAGCTTATACAGAAGTGAAGAAGGACTTACACCGCCCTAGGACAGTGTCGGCCATCTTTAAACGGGTCAATGATACTCCTAAACTAAACGAACTCAAAGATTGGAACTACTTGTGTCTATGGGTTCCCACACGAACAAATCACTTTCTGTTGTCAGATCAAAAAACGGCGCAAGAGCATATTGTGAGAAGGTGGCTTGGTATATGCTGTCCACTAGTTAAAGTGGGCACCCTGTACCAATCCACACGACCCTTATGATGTACGAGGTCAAAGATAACCTTTATGAAAGCTATCCTAGTGGTAGCTATGGAGAGCAGCCTTCAGGCTTAATCTTGAAGGAATGTAAAGCAGCTTGTTTTACCAGAATATCACCTCCTGAATGACTAAATGAAGGAGATCCACACATTAGTTATATAAAAATATGTATTTATTAATATATCACTCTCTACTATCCTCTACACGAGGGTAGAATGCCAAGCACACAATACTGGATCAATAGAACAGTTGTAAGTAGCACGATACACAGTGGGCTCCAGGGGGAGACCGAACCATATACTAAAATAGTGGTATAAAAATCACGACTTGACTAGACACAGCACCTAGAGCACGTAGAATCGCTGGTACCCCAAGGAACCACCCAAGGTGATGACACAGGAGACCCACGGAGGACGGGTGCAGTGAGGAAACACGACCGCGTGCTCCGTACAACTCTGTGGGAAAGTCGCGGTTGCAAAGTTAAAGTTTAAGGACCCTTCTAGGAGGACTTCGAGCAAACCCTTCGGAACTTAAGAGTTTAAAGAGCCACCCCACCCGTGGATACCGTAGTATCAGAGTTACCTAACCCAGGGAAGCCGGGTGAATAGGTCTGAAGTGGCATCGGAAACTCTCGTCGTTCTCTATGGAAGGAAGTGAAGAAGTACTGCTGCCGTGAAGGTGAAAAGGGTCCGATGGAATCCAAGCCTGGATTCTGGATGGAAGGAACCTGAAAGCAGAGGGGACAGAGTCTGGGTCACATCAGAGTGACCAAGGGCTCGGGAGACGAATGCCCACCGATGTTGGGTGCTTCAGGTGCGAAGAAGGGATGCTTGACTCTGCAGCCACGAGGACCAGGAGATGTCGAGGATGACCAGGAGCCGGAGGTGAGCTGTCCCATGACGGATATCCAGTGCTGAGGGGTCGGTGTCCGCAGGAGCACCAACAAGCCTTGGCAACAACAACCCACGCAGGAAGGACAAACAGGTTACGGAGTGGACCAGCAAGGTCCAGGGGACTCTCCAAGCAATGGAGAGTCAGGGCACATCTGGAGCAACCAGAAAAGCCCAAGACCAATCAAGATGACACTCAGGGAGACCCACAGGCCGAAGGACCAGGAGTCGCTAGGGGACCTCGAGCAAGTCTGCAAAGGACCAGCCCACGGAGCACACGGTGTGGGGAGGCCAGGGTTCTTTGGTGCAAATACTGCCCAGGGTCAGGACCACACGGGGTCCAATGCACAAGCTCAGGAATCAGCAACAAGCATATGCACTTGCAAATGGACGCAGTGCACAGGGGTTTGGGTTACGCAGCCCCCACGAGGGATACTTGCCTCAAACTCGGTGAGACGGCAGATCACCCTCAGGGACCTTCAGGAACCCACGTCCTGTGTTGCTGAAATCTTTGGAGTCCGCAGGAGCTCAGGAGCAGCTACCGGTCAGTTGCGCTTTAGGTGCCTGCGAAGAAGGGGAGTGACTCCTTCACTCCAAGGGAGATTCTTCTGTTGTCTTAAGTGCCCCACAGGTCCTGCATGGAGCCTGTATGGAGTCACGGCACAAACTAAGCTTTGGACGGAAAGGGGGACGAACTCGAGCCCAGTCGAGGTCCAGCCAAGTCCAGGTGTCCAGACGGTCGAAGGTCAGTGGTTTCTTCTTTGTAGAATCTTGTCCACGTAAAATCCAATGTCCTGTAGCCAGGTAACTCAATTTATACCCATGGGAGGGAGTTGGACAGATTCAGGGGGCCCTCCTAGGGGAGGGGCAGGACAGAGGGGTGGCTACACCCATGTCCTTTGTCCAGTTTCGCGCCAGAGCAGGAGCCAATGGCTCCCAGAACTGGTTTGAGCTGGACTATGCACAGGGACACCAAATGTGCCCCCAGTGCAGACTTTCAGGCACTCTCAGAGTGCACCCACCCAGCCCCAATACACTAAACCCTGTCAGGTAGGTGGTCACACCTCCTTGGGACAGGATACCTATTGTGCTGCCTTCCTCTGCTCGAGCTTGGCTCAGCAGCAGGAGGGCAGAAACGTGTCTCTGGCTGGCAGCATCCATTTTGTGCTGTCCGGGTCGAGAAGGCTGGTAGACCGGTGACCCCACGAAGCTCGCTTCTGAAGGGTGGAATCATACCTCCCACACCAGTTACTGGTGTGGAGGTATGATTTCAAGGTGTTTGACACCAAACTCGATATGTTTCTATGCAGCCGTTTTCGAGATGGCATTTACCGCGAGGTTATAATGCACCTATACCTATATGTCCGGCTGAGTCACAGACAACTCGGGAGAATGGTCTCCGAAGGCTGCAGAGGGGCTCTGCTCATGCAGGGGCACCTTCTCACATAAAACCCAGCACCCTGCCTTCAGGATTGTTAAGGCCTGCTATAGGGGTGACTTATAAGTTTTAAGTGTAGTGACCATTAGATATAGTGAACCTATATCTAAAGTGAGTGGTGCAAGCGCCATCTTACATAGGCTGCAGTAGCAGACCTAGAGTTCCATTTTGCATGGCCTCTCATGGGTGGCATAATACATGCTTCAGCCCATGGGAGGCCTCTGGAGTACCTATGCCCTGGGTACATGGTGTACCATATACTAGGGACTGATAAGGGTACCCCAGTATCCAATCTGGAGTGTACCAAAGTACATGTATGTCAATTTAAGGGAGAAAGCAGATAGGCTGGGGTCCTGATTAGCAGGATCCCAGCCAGACTAGTCAAAAACAGTGAGACATCAAGCAAAAAGTGGGGTAACCATAAGAAGCAGATCCTACTTTCCTACACAACCCCCCCAAACGAAAGGACATTAAACTAACCTTGACCAGTTGAGTCTTCATGTTCTAAGTGGAAATATCTGGAGAGTCCATCTGCATTGTCATGGTTACTCCCAGGTCTATGTTCCACTGTATAGTCCATTCCCTGTAAGGAAATGGATCACCTCAAAAGTTTGGGGTTTTCACCCTTCATCTGTTTAAGCCATAAGAGGGGTTTATGGTCTGTCTGAACAATGAAGTGAGTGCCAAACAAATATGGCCTCAGCTTCTTCAGAGCCCAAACCACAGCAAAGGCTTCCCTCTCAATAGCTGACCAATGTTTCTCTCTGGGGGTCAGCCTTCTGCATATAAAAGCTACTGGCTGATCCTGACCCTCTTCATTCAGTTGTGATAACACAGCCCCTACCCCCAACTCAGATGCATCAGTTTGAACAATGAATTGTTTGGAATAGTCAGGACTTTGCAGAATGGGAGCAGTTCACATGGCCTGCTTCAGGTCATCAAATGCCTTTTGACAGCTAACTGTCCACTGAACTTTCTTAGGCATTCTTTTGGAAGTCAAATCATTCAATGGGGTCACTATGGATCCATATCCTTTGACAAACCTCCTGTAGTAACCAGTCAGACCCAAGAAAGTTCTGACCTGAGTCTGGGTAGTTAGAGCAACCCATTCCATTATGGTCTGGATTTTGCTCTGCAATGGTTGAACCTGTCCTCCACCCACAAGGTGGCCTAGGTATACAACCTTACTCTGCCCTATCTGGCACTTAGTGGCCTTGATAGTGAGGCCTGCCTTTTGCAGGGCCTCCAAAACATTTCTCAGGTGGACCAGGTGATCCTCCCAGGTGGAGCTAAAGACAGCAATATCATCAAGATAAGCTGCACTATAGGCTTCCAGGCCTGTGAGAACTTTATTCACCAACCTTTGAAAAGTGGCAGGTGCATTCTTCAAACCAAAGGGCATTACCACAAATTGATAGTGCCCACTAGGGGTTGAGAATGCTGTTTTGGGCTTAGCATCAGCTAGTCTGATTTGCCAGTAGCCAGCTGTGATGTCAAATGTACTCAGAAACTTGGCTGAGGTTAAAGTATCTATAAGTTCATCTGCCCTTGGAATAGGATGAGCATCAGTCCTAGTGACTGCATTGAGCCCCCTGTAGTCTACACAAAACCTCATCTCTCTTTTACCACCCTGGGTGTGAGGTTTGGGTACCAGGACCACTGGACTAGCGCAAGGGCTATCTGAGGGTTCAATTACTCCCAATTACAACATCTTTTGGACCTCAGTCCTGACATGGTCAGGTTGTCTGTAAATTTTGTTCTTTACAGGTAAGCTCTCCCCTGTGTCCACTTCATGGGTACACCAGGTGGTCTGACTGGGGGTCAGTGAGAACATGTGCCTGTACTGATTGAGGACTTTCCTGCAATCAGTCTGTTGCTGCTCAGTGAGGCTGCCTGACAAGGCTACACCATCTACTGAACTATCATCAGGGTTCTGTGAGAGGAGGTCAGGGAGTGGGTCACTCTCTTCCTCCTGTCCCTCATCAGTAGCCATGAGCAAGCCCATGTCTGCCCTGTCAACATGTGGCTTGAGTCTGTTCACATGGAGCACACTGTGAGGGCTCCTGGGAGTTCCAAGGTCCACCAGGTAGGTAACCTCTCCCTTCTGCTCAAGTATGGTGTGGGGTCCACTCCATTTGTCCTGGAGAGCTGCTGGGGCCACAGGCTCCAACACCCATACCTTCTGTCCTGGCTGGTACACAGTAAAACAGTCTTTTGGTCATGCCAAGCTTTATGTAATTCTTGGCTAGCCTCAAGGTTTTTGGATGCCTTCTTCATGTACTCAGCCATCCTGGAGCGGAGACCAAGTACATAGTCCACTATGTCCTGTTTAGGTGGTTTGAGAGGTAACTCCCATCCCTCCTTCACTAGACACAAGGGACCCCTAACTGGATGCCCAAACAGAAGTTCAAAAGGGCTGTAACCAACCCCCTTCTGAGGAACCTCTCTGTAGGCAAATAGAAGGCAGGGCAACAGGACATCCCATCTTCGCCTAAGCTTCTCTGGGATGCCCATGATCATGCCCTTCAGGGTTTTGTTGAATCTCTCAACTAACCCATTGCATTGTGGGTGATAGGGTGTGGTGAATTTGTAATTCACGCCACACTCCTTCCACATAGCAGTTATGTAACTTGACATGAAGTTTGCACCTCTGTCAGTTAACACCTACTTAGGAAAACCCACTCTGGAAGAAATTCCCTGGAGCTGTGGTGGTTCTAAGGGGTATTGCCTCTGGATACCTAGGGGCATGGTCCACCACCATTAGTATGAATCTGTGCCCAGATGCAGTTGGAGGATCCATGGGACCAACAATGTCAATCCCAACCCTCTCAAAGGGAACCCCCACCAAAGGTAGTGGTATCAGGGGGGCCTTTGTGGTACCCCCTGCCTTACCACTGGCTTGACAGGTGGTACAGGAGCGACAAAACTCCTTTGTGTCCTCTGACATGTGATGCCAGTGAAAGTGAGGGACAAGCCTGTCCCAGGTCTTACTTTGGCCTAAGTGTCCTGCTAAAGGGATGTGCCAGTGATAATAGGAAACCCCTAAACTTCAGAGGTATGACCAACCTCCTGGTGGCACCTGGCTTGGGGTCTCTACCCTCTGAGTAAAGGAGTCCATCATCCCAATAGATCCTGTGGGACCCACTGGCACTCCCAGCAGCCTCAGCAGCAGCTTGTTGTCTGAGGGGTTCAAGAGAGGGGCAGCTGTGCTGCTCCTGACTCAGCTCTGCCCTGGAAGGGCCCCCTGACCCCAAGAACTGAACCTGATCAGGTCCAAGTTCCTCTGAGACAGTTCCTTCACAGGGACTTGGATCATCTTCCTCAGGAGCCTGATCCTCACTCTGAGTCTGGGGGTACGACACTGCCTTATCACTACTGCTCCTTCTCTTAGAAGGCACCTGGTCCATTTTTCCAGGATCCAGGGCCTGTTCAGTGGAAGACATTTTTGCCTGTGACCTGGTCACAGCAAACACATCTGCAGAGATGCCCAACATTGCTGCATGTGTCCTGAGTTCCACCTCAGCCCAGGCTGAAGTTTCTAAATCATTGCCCAATAAGCATTCCACAGGGAGGTCTGAGCTAACCACAACCTTCTTAGGACCAGTTACCCCTCCCCAGCTGAAATTCACAACTGCCAAGGAATGGTCTGTGCTGACATTGCTTGCATTGGTCACTTGGTACATCTCACCAAGTATGATCTGGTCAGGTCTCACAAGATCCTTAGTCACCATTGTGACACTGGCTCCTGTGTCCCTGTATGCCATGGCCTCCTGTCCATTTATTAAAGGCTGTTGCCTGTATTTGCCCAGGTTACTGGGACTGACAAATAAGGAGGCAATATCCATGCCTCCATCACAGACTAGAACAGCCTGAGCTGGAGTTCTGACTAGGCCAGAACCCACCTCAGTTCCCAGGGTCAACCCTACTAAACCCTTGTTTACAGTACCACCACTTGTAGCTGCACTAGGGGGAACAGTTGCCTTAGGGGCAGTGGTGTTGGTAGGAGGATCCTTGGCTTTGGCACAATTGGCATCCCTAGGCCAATGTGTCTTTTCCTTACACAGGTAACACCAAGGCTTCTTTCTGCCTTTCCCTTGTTGGATTGTGAACCACCCTCATATGCAGGTTTTTGGGGCCCTGAAGAAGACTTCTGGTCTTTACCCTTCTCCCCACCCTTATCTGCTGGTTTAGAATCAGACTTCTTTTGGTCACCACCTTGGTTCTGAGTTTTCTGCTTCACCCTGGTTCTGACCCATCAATCTGCCTTCTTTCCCAATTCTTGGGGAGAAGTCAGATCAGAGTCAACCAGGTATTGATGCAACAACTGATTTTGGCAATTATTAAGGATCTGTTCCCTCATAATTAAATTGTACAATCCCTTGAAATCATTCACTTTACTGCCAAGTAACCAGCCTTCCAGAGCCTTACTAGCACAATCTTCAAAGTCAACCCAATCCTGAGTCTGTGCTTTCTGGGTGTCTCTGAACTTAATCCTGTATTGCTCAGTGGTTAAGCCAAACCCATCAATGAGAGCACTCTTCAGCACTGAATAATTATCAGCATCCTCTTCTCTAACAGTGAGGAACTTATCTCTACCTTTGTCAGCAAAGGAGAGCCACATGATAGCTGCCCACTGCTCTTGGGGGACCTTCTGTACCTTACAGGCCCTCTCCAAGGCAGTTATCCATTTGTGGATGTCATCCCCACTATGGTAGGGAGGGACTATCTTGCTCAGGTTCCTATGGTCAAAAGTATAATCCTTAACCCTAGGGACACTGTTGCTGCCACCATGGGACTCTAGTCCCAATCTCTTTGTAGCCCTCTGGAGCTCTACGGATTCCCTGTATAGTGCCAATTGCTCTTTCTTGAGCCTGAGCTTGACTTTCTCAAGCTCTAGAAATTGGCACTGTCTATCATAAGAGGATTCCCTCTTATTGGATATGGAAGTCCCTACAGAAGTTCCTGAGTGTCGAGATTCTACAGAGGGAGATCTGGATCTCCTAGGTAAACTCTGTACTCTTCCTGGTGGAGAAAAGAGAGGGCCACTGGGGCCTTCTCCCCCACCTATTGGAAGATCTATGTTGTCCAGGTTGGAATCATCTTGATCCCCCTGGTCAGGGTTTAATTCCAGGTCAAAGAAGGTTTCACTTCCTGGTCTTTCCTATTTCCTGCACCACCCACTCTATCTACCTCATCAGACCCTGGGGTCTTTGTAAGATCATCTAAGAGTAACACCTCAATGAGACGTTGGGTGTTTGCATTTCTCCCTGTCCTCAACTTCCTAGACACATACATGGCTTTCAATTCCTGGAATGAGAGGCCATTGTACCTAGTTGGCAGAGAGCCACTGGCTTCTCCTCTAGAAGAAATACTAGTGTTATGTGGTGTAGGCACCTACCTAACCTAGTGGAGACTAAACTCTCTTGAGTTGGAGAAAGGGTGTGCTAGACCCTTGACTTGCCCAACTCCAAGTTCAGTAGAACTCACGTATTCAAATCTTGAAGTATTATATGTGCCTAATACTTTTAGTGGTTTTCAGTTAATCACTCAATGAGATTTATCTGGTAAAACAATAGCAAGCTTGAATCCCAACCGCTGCCCACCAATGTGAGTAGGTGGCTTGGTATATGCTGTCCACTAGTTAAAGTGGGCACCCTGTACCAATCCACACTACCCTTATGATGTAGGAGGTCAAAGATAACCTTTATGAAAGCTATCCTAGTGGTAGCTATGGAGAGCAGCCTTCAGGCTTAATCTTGAAGGAATGTAAAGCAGCTTGTTTTACCAGAATATCACCTCCTGAATGACTAAATGAAGGAGAACCACACAGTAGTTATATAAAAATATGTATTTATTAATATAACACTCTCTACTATCCTCTACACGAGGGTAGAACGGCAAGCACACAATACTGGATCAATAGAACAGTTGTAAGTAGCACAATACACAGCAGGCTCCAGGGGAGACCGAACCATATACTAAAATAGTGGTATAACAATCACGACTTGACTAGACACAGTGCCTAGAGCACGTAGAATCGCTGGGACCCCAAGGAACCACCCAAGGTGATGACACAGGAGACCCACGGAGGACGGGTGCAGTGAGGAAACACGACCGCGTGCTCCATACAACTCTATGGAAAAGTCGCAGTTGCAAAGTTAAAGTTTAAGGACCCTTTTACGAGGACTTTGAGCAAACCCCTCGGAACTTAAGAGTTTAAAGAGCCACCCCACCCGTGGATACCGTAGTATCAGAGTTACCTCACCCAGGGAAGTCGGGTGCATAGGTCTGAAGTGGCGTCAGAAACTCTCGTCGTTCTCTATGGAAGGAAGTGAAGAAGTACTGCTGCTGTGAAGGTGAAAAGGGTCCGATGGAATTCAAGCCCGGATTCTTGATGGAAGGAACCTGAAAGCAGAGGGGACAGAGTCTGGGTCACATCAGACTGACCAGGGGTCGGGAGACGAATGCCCACCGATGTCGGGTGCTTCAGGTGCGAAGAAGGGATGCTTGACTCTGCAGCCACACGGACCAGGAGACGTCGAGGATGACCAGGAACTAGAGGTGAGCTGTCCCACAAAGGATGTCGAGTGCTGAGGGGCTCGTGTCCGGCGGGAGCACCAACAAGCCTTGGCAACAACAACCCACGCAGGAAGGACAAACAGGTTACGGAGTAGACCAGTAAGGTCCAGGGGACTCTCCAAGCAATGGAGAGTCATGGCACGTCTGGAGCAACCAGGAAAGCCCAAGAACAATCAAGATGACCCTCAGGGGGACCCACAGGCCGAAGGACCAGGAGTCGCAAGGGGACCTCAAGCTAGTCTGCAAAGGACCAGCCCACGGAGCACACGGTATGGGGAGGCCAGGGTTCTTTGGTGCAAATACTGCTCAGGGTCAGGACCACATGGGGTCCAATGCACAAGCTCATGAATCGCCAGCAAGCAAATGCACTTGCAAATGGACGCGGTGCACAGGGGTTCGGGTTACGCAGCCCGCACACGGGATACTGGCCTCAAGCTTGGTGGGAGGGCAGATCAACCTCAGGGACCTTTAGGAACCCACCTCCTGTGTTGCTGAAATCTTCAGAGTCCGAAGGAGCTCAGGAGCAGCTACCAGTCAGTTGCGCTTTAGATGCCTGGGAAGCAGGGGAGTGACTCCTTCACTCCAAGGGAGATTCTTCTGTTGTCTTAAGTGCCCCACAGGTCCTGCATGGAGCCTGTATGGAGTCACGGCACAAACTAAGCTTTGGACGGAAAGGGGGACGAAGTTGAGCCCAGTCGAGGTCCAGCGAAGTCCAGGTGTCCAGACGGTCGAAGGTCAGTGGTTTCTTCTTTGTAGAATCTTGTCCACGCAAAATCCAATGTCCTGTAGCCAGGTAAGCCATTTTATACCCACTGGAGAGGGTTGGACAGATTCAGGGGACCCGCCTTGGGGAGGGGCAGTACAGAGGGGTGGCTACACCCATGTCCTTTGTCCAGTTTCGCGCCAGAGCAGGAGCCAATGGCACCCAGATCTTGTTTGAGCTGGACTATGCACAGGGACACCAAATGTGCCCCCAGTGCAGACTTTCAGGCACTCTCTGAGTGCACCCACCCAGCCCCAATACACTAAACCCTGTCTGGGAGGTGGTCACACCTCCCTGTGACAGGATACCTATTGTGCTGCCTTCCTCTGCTCGAGCTTGGCTCAGCAGCAGGAGGGCAGAAACATGTCTCTGGCTGGCAGCATCCATTTTCTGCTGTCCGGGTTGAGAAGGCTGGTACCGGGTAGACTGGTGACCCCACGAAGCTCGCTTCTGAAGATTTGAATCATACCTCCCACACCAGTTACTGGTGTGGAGGTATGATTCCAAGGTGTTTGACACCAAACTCGATATGTTTCTATGCAGCCGTTTTCGAGATAGCATTTACCGCGAGGTTATAATGCACCCCTACCTAAATGTCCGGCTGAGTCACAGACAACCCGGGAGAATGATCTCTGAAGGCTGCAGAGGGGCTCTGCTCATGCAGGGGCACCCTCTCACATAAAACCCAGCACCCTGCCTTCAGGATTGTTAAGGCCTGCTATAGGGGTGACTTATAAGTTTTAAGTGTAGTGACCATTAGATATAGTGAACCTATATCTAAAGTAAGTGGTGCAAGCGCCATCTTACATAGGCTGCAGTAGCAGACCTAGAGTTCCATTTTGCATGGCCTCTCATGGGTGGCATAATACATGCTTCAGCCCATGGGAGGCCTCTGGGGTACCTATGCCCTGGGTACATGGTGTACCATATACTAGGGACTGATCAGGGTACCCCAGTATCCAATCTGGAGTGTACCAAAGTACATGTATGTCAATTTAAGGGAGAAAGCAGATAGGCTGGGGTCCTGATTAGCATGATCCCAGCCAGACTAGTCAAAAACAGTGAGACATCAAGCAAAAAGTGGGGGTAACCATAAGAAGCAGATCCTACTTTCCTACACATATCATCAGAGAGTATTTCTCGGTAAGAAAGAACTTACACTACTCTGCGCGAGGTCACTTCCTGTACAGCTTATACAGAAGTAAAGAAGGACTTACACCACCCTAAGCCAGTGTCGGCCATCTTTAAACGGGTCAGTTATACTACTAAACTAAACGAACTCAAAGGAAAGAACTGCTTGTGTCTATGGGAATCACTTTCTGTCGTCAGATCAAGAAACCGGCGCAAGAGCATATCATTAGAGAATATTTCCTAATAAGAAAGAACTTATGCCACTCTGGAAACAATGGAGGCCATCTTAAAGTATGCAATTATACATAATGGGGTGCATAGTTCACTGTTAGTAAAATATGACTTTAAATACCAAAGATTCAATGTGCATATTGAATGCAACATGGATGTATATTCATGCTACGGCATAATGTATATAAATCGCCAAAGAGATAGCCAACTCGCATGTAATTCCAGAACATTCAGAACTTCAAAAAAGAAAAAATAAGAGAAAAAAATAAAAAGGAATAAGGAAAATGAAAAAGAAGAAACCTTTTATTTGGAAACTCAATGCTGTATATATCCACCCAAGAATGGTATCATTGCCACACCATATACAGTTGTGTATATATAAGTGAATTCCGATCAATATAAATTCAATATAATATATACACATAACATCGCAATATTTCATTGTGTCTAATATACAGCATGTACATTTACATAGAAAGCATTTTCACCTTAAGGGGGCTACAACCATCTCATGCAAAGAGCCCTGTGGAAGTCATACAGGAGTGGGTAATTCTTAATGCAGAGCAGTTACAGTATAAAAGGGAGATGCACAGCATTTACATTTACAGTCGAAGTGAGATACAAACGTTTCATGCATTACACCAAAATCAGAACATACAGGAATGGGTAATAAAAGAAATATAGCCCTCACAGTCGAAGAGAGAAACAGACATTTCATGTATTACACCAAAATCAGAGCATGCAGAAATAGGCAATGAAAGAAATATAGCCCTCAGACCATAACCAGCATAACAGTTGGATTCAAAACTCTACACTTTCAAACAAATACTTGTGCATTGCACTCCTCCAGAGTATTCAAACCATTGTTGATACTATCACATTGCAGGATCCAACGGCATTCAGTTTTATTCAGTATACCAGCAATGCTACCTCCCGTGGCTGGTTTCTTTATCACTTCAATGACCTGTCAGCGCAGGTCAGAAGGAGCATGGTTATTTGCCAAAAAATGGAGTACTAGGGGGGCATGTTCAATTTTGCATCGAATCTGGCTCTTGTGTTGGGCCAAACTGTCCTTTATTCGCTGGGTGGTTTGGCCCACATAAATGAGATCACATGGGCACCAGATGGCATACACCACATTCTGTGAATTGCAATTTGTATGTTCACGAATGTCGTAACAGATGGTACCATGAATAAATTGTTTTGTATTGAGACTGGAGTCACACATCACACAAGTGCCACACCTATAGTGGCCCACAATCTTATTCAGACCCCAGAGAGTGGTTAAATCAGGGGGTTCAGTGCTCGGTAAAGCAGCCCGGACTAAATGGTCACCTATGTTTCTTCCTCTTTTAAAGGAAAATATAGGTGGTTCCTTTGTGATGCCCGTCGATACAATGAGGGGCCAGTGCTTTTTAATGATGGAGGAAATCTTGTTGCTTTGTCAAAAGTCGTAACACATGGTATACGATTCATTGTCTTTGGTGGTTTCGGAGAGAGCAAAAATTTGCGATGGTTATACGACGCTCTCTTCAGAGATCTTTTATACGTTTCTTTGGATAACCACAATGTGTCAATTTTTTCACAAGGATCTCTGCTTTCCAAAAGTAATCTTCCTTAAAGTGACAGTTCTGCGAATGCGCAGAAACTGCCCAAAGGGGAGGCCACCCTTCAAGCCCCTAGGGTGATGGCTAGTGTATTCCAACAGCGTGTTGCGAGCAGTTGGCTTTGTAAACAGTTTGGTCGCCAGTTTCCCATCATATGGGATTAAATCAAGAAAATCAACTCCTTCATTGCTACAGTGAGATGTAAATTTTAGATCAGGAGATCTTGAATTGAGCCAGTTTAAGAAGGAAGTCAAGTCCAAAGAATTACCAGTCCAAACGAACATAATATCGTCAATATAATGTCGCCAATGGTGTACGTTATCAAAGTAAGGGTTGTTATCAGAATCATAAAGAAGGTGCGTTCGAAATCATCAACATATAGAATTGCAAAATTGGGGGCATAAGAAGCTCCCATTGAAGTGCCCTTAATCTGCAAATAATGATGTCCATCAAACAGAAAATAATTACGAGTCAGGGAGATGGTTAACAATTCAACAATAAAATCAGTCGGAATCACAACCGGACCAGGTCTTGTGTCAAGGGCTCTTCTGATTACTTCAATGCCATCAATTTGCGGAATATTAGTGTATAAGGACTCGATGTCCAAACACACTAAAAGTTCCATTATGGGGTTGAATTGTATCAGTTCAAGTTGAGAAATAATATCTCCACTGTCCCTCACATAACTTCTGGTGCTGATAGCCAAATCTTTTATAAATACGTTGATGTACTTACAGAGTGGCTCCAGGACTGACCCACAGTTTGAGTTTCCCAAAAAAAAGGATTCTTCTTTTTCATTTTCCTTATTCCTTTTTGTTTCTTTTTTCTTTTTTGAAGTTCTGAAGGTTCCGGAATTACATGTGAGTTGGCGATCCCTTTGGCGATTTATATACATTATGCCGTAGCATGAATATACATCCATGTTGCATTCAATATGCAATTGAATCTTTGGTATTTAAAGTCATATTTTACTAATAGTGAACTATGCACCCCATTATGTATAATTGCATACTTTAAGATGGCCGCCATTGTTTCCAGAGTGGCGTAAGTTCTTTCTTATTGGGAAATATTCTCTAATGATATGCTCTTGCGCAGGTTTCTTGATCTGACGACAGAAAGTGATTCCCATAGACACAAGCAGTTCTATCCTTTGAGTTCGTTTAGTTTAGTAGTATCACTGACCTGTTTAAAGATGGCCGACACTGGCTTAGGGTGGTGTAAGTCCTTCTTTACTTCTGTATAAGCAGTACAGGAAGTGACCTCGCACAGACTGTTGTAAGTTCTTTCTTACCGAGAAATACTCTAATGATATGCTCTTGCGCCTTTTTTTGATTTGACAACAGAAAGTGATTCGTTCGCGTGGGAACCCATAGACACAAGTAGTTCTAATCTTTGAGTTTGTTGAGTTTAGGAGTATCATTGACCCGTTTAAAGATGTCCGACACTGTCCTAGGGCGGTGTAAGTCCTTCTTCACTTCTGTATAAGCTTTTCAGGAACTGACCTCGCGCATGGGCGTGTTATTTAATCTCTCGGGTTCCGGGATCGAATACCCTTACGGGAGTTGTTCGTGTGGATAGCGTGCTACAGGTAAGACGCTTGGCGTTTTTCCCCCTTAATTCTTGGAATTATAGCTCCAAGCTCTGTTACTGAGACTTTGTAAAAGTCATAGCCTGCCTTGGTTGCGAGGCTTTTTCTTCAGGATGAGATGCATATGAGCCTGTCTCCTTGCAGGGATCACAGCTTTCATTCCAAGTACAGTATGGCATAATGGTACTGCGCTTTTATGCTCTAAATTGCATGGGCGCATACACGGTGCATATAGTAATCACTAGTGTTGTTTTTAGGGTCAGTTTTTAATAGTAATACAAGATCGATAGCTTGATTCCCCTACTTTAGGACAACAATTGATTGACATCGAACTGAGGCACTTACCTTGTGTTAGCTGTTGCTGTTTTAATTTTATCTGACATGGTTAGCATTTAATGAGCTTATCTCTAATTCATTTCTCATTCCTTGGGTTACAGCAGCATTGTTTGTATACTGTTTGGGAATCTCTATTTATTAAGGTTTTTAAACTTTTATTTGAGAGGTTTAGCAAATTAAGCGCTTATCCTCTATCCATGTTTCATTATTTTGATTACAGCTGTATTGTTTACACATTGAATATTGTTCAGCTTAAACTCAGGAATTTGACTTTTGACTTTTTCAATGTAGGTAAAAGCTTGAATATCATATTTGGTTCCATTTCAGAACCCGTGGGTCTGGACTAAGCCAGTGACCCATATGTTGGTGCCAATTTAGTAAATGCAACTGACAAGTAACATCCTGAGATTTTGGATAACTTGCTGATTTTTCTAATTAATAAATAAAAAAATAAAAAATAAAAATAAAAATTCCCCCTTTCTTTAGTTTACTCATGAATAAACGCCTGTAATTATGTGATCTACTAGCACTGATGTTTAAGCCTTCTGCCAATTAATTTGGCTGAAGTATAAGATGCTCAGTATTGGAATGGATTTTTGTTTTGTATCGTCTACACCTACAAGGTGTTATACTTATTTATCTAATTTCTTTCATCCTTTTCAGTCTTAAAATTATTTGAAGGAATATGCTGTTCCATTATTTCACCTAATCTTGGAGCCTTTGAACTGATGCATAAGCTCCTGCGATTATAATTCAGCATTTCCTCTTGATGTGAGTATGGCATGTGACACTCTTGCCTTCTCTGTCCCTTTGCATAGGTGGATAGGGGCACTAATAGTTGTTCATTCCTCTTTTGGTTTCATAGCTTCATTCTACAGAGTCATTTTCTGGGCGGACTCCATACGATCGTTGCACCTTCAGTTGGGTCTACTTTATCAATAGGTGAATCGACTATTACATCTCCTTGTTTTGGAGTTATGGGACATTTTGGCACATTAATCTATTCTTTTCACACATATAGGTTCTGAAGATGGTTTAAGGGTCTTTTCTCCACTTCCTCTTGGTGGTGGTAGTCATTTCCAGGTGCATTATCTTTTGTTTCTTCTCTCCTTTTTCTAAATAGAGAGGATTTTGTCTCTAATTTTTGCTGTAATATAACCCTTGAATGTCTGATACCCATGTTTATATATTTTTGTTTTTAGATATTTTATTGAAACTGGTACGGACATTCATATAATTACCGTTTGTCCTGATTTTTTTGATTTTTTTATTCTTTAAATATCTTTTATTAAATTTTATCTTTTTCTTATGCAATTGAAATATACAATTGTACACATATTACATACATTAAAAGAAATGCTGTTATGATCCTGTATACCAGAAGCCGGGTATTTCCACCATATAATCACAGCAATATATGCATCCATAGCATGCGTATGTGTATACTTGTGTGAAATATTGTTGACTCTCTCTGCATGCGTGCACTGTTATCTCTATTGGCATATCAATATTTGCATCCCATGTGTGCATCATCCTATCAATTGTTATCAGTATACAAAGACATCTGATTGCCCATAGAGACCAACCGCATACCTGGCACACATCGAAACCCAACGTGCAATGTCTCATATGTGGTATGCATGTATATCATTGAAAATTGTTAGATATCAACATTTTAAAATAAGAACTACAACAAAACAAAAAAAAAAAAGAACGAAAGAGAAGAGAATTATCAAATATCAGATCGATAATGAAATCCTTGTGAAAGGTGCCGCCTGAGTCAAGCTGTAGCTAAGCCGGGTTGCTTGTAGTTAATGCGAGCTGCGTTCCATGTGCTATTCACGACCAAGTAGATGTCAGGGTGTCGTATAGCTGAGTTTGTTTTCATGGAATGTCCCCAGGGCATGCAAGGTCATGTCCCAACCCAACGGTTGTGATAGAGGTCAACGACACGTGCGGTATGGTGAACTCACTAAGCGTTATTTTCAGTATGATCCCCTGCTTGTTGCTCGAAAGGTGTGTGTGTTGCAGCATTAGGATGTATAAGTGCTTTGAGGATGTCATCCCAGGATTGCGCTATGGGGTACTTACGCAGCCCTGCCGTTTCTTCCCTGTGAAGGATGGTGCTTTCCGCCTGTGCCCACACCTCTATGGACTTTTTCCAACTAAATGCCTCAGGGGATCCTTATGTTTCCATCATTTGGTGATTAGCCTTTTCGCAGTTATTAGGCCCAGATCGCGGAATCTAGAGCTTACCCTGTTATCTTTGGTGCAAGCATAAAACCCCAGGATACAGACCTCCCACCTGTGAGGCACCTGGGTGCTGGTGCAGTTCGTGAGTGTCTCTGTAATCGTGTGCCAGTAGTTCAAAAGTAGGGGACAGGACCACAACATATGCAGGAAGTCGGCGCCATTAAGCTGACACCTCGGACAACAGGAAGTGTTGATATTGAAGTACTTGTTTATTTTATCCGGTGAGAGGTACGCTCTGTGTAACATATACGTTTGTATAAGTTTAAACCTTGAATTACGTGCTATGTATGTAGCGCTGGCTAGGACGCATTCCCATTCCTTGTCAGTCCAGGGTCGGCCTCTGTCTTCAGCCCAGCGTGTACGAAGACTCTGCGGTGGTTTTAATACGTGGATGAGCAAAGCCTGCACTAGCCAGTGAATCACATGTGACCCCTCCCCCATAACATGCAAATACTGTAGCAACTGGTGTGTCGGCGGCTCGGTTGTCAGATCCCCCCACGCTAGCGTCAAGGTCCGTATGATAGCCGTGTGTAGGAGGAATTGGCCCATTGGTATGCCACTATCTGCCGCCAGGGTTGCAAAGGGTGAAAGAGTACCTTCTACATACAGGTCTCCCACTGTTTCTACTCCTGCCTCATGCCAGGATGTCAGCGCTATGTCTGTCACAGCGTCTCTGCCTCTGGGCGTTCCAGTAAGTGGCAGTGCCGGGGCGTAAGGGACCGTGTCTTTGGTAAGTTGTAGGCTTCTTTGGTAACATCTATGAGCCAGTTCGATATGTATCTGTGGCGGGCAGGGAAGTCTCGCTAACGGGTGAAACAAACTATATATTTGGGTCTGCGTCCATGGGGGTGACTCAGCTGCTGTATCTGTCAGGTACTTGCAGCTCATCCATTTTGTGACCCATTGTAGCTGGGCAGCCAGGTAATAGAGTTCCATGTTTGGAACTGCCAAGCCACCATGCTCTGGTGGCGCATATAATTTCTGCAGTGCTATTCTGGGCCTTCCCATGTTCCAGATCAGGCCGCGGACCAAGCCTTCCAGCTCTCGAAATAGTCTGACTGGAACGTACACTGGAAGATTAGCAAAGTAATACAACAATCTCGGTAATACTATCATTTTGACTAATGCGATACAACTCATTACATTTAATGGAAGGGTCTTCCAGAACTGTATCTGTGCCTTGACAGATGAGATGGCGCGCACAAGGTTACCGTCCAGTATATCCATTGGGGACCTATATATGTAAATGCCTAGGTATCGGAATGTGGTTGGATACCAGGTGAGGGCAGTTCCATTAATGATTATGTCTGTCTCTGCCACGTCATTGTGAAAAGAGTAAACGCCCGATTTAGACCAGTTTACCCTGAGCCCCGACACTGCCTCAAACGTACGAAATTGTTCGGATATAGCTGGAGGTATATCATGTAGGTCTTTTACATATAAAAGCAAATCGTCCGCATATAGGGACACCGCATGTAGCCCATCACCCAGAGAAATGCCCCAGTCTGTGCCGCCCTCCCGGAGCAGAACTGCTAATGGCTCCATGGCAAGGGAGAAGAGCAGCGGGGACAGTGGGCACCCCTGCCTAGTACCCCGCCTGACACATATTGTATCAGAGATTAGCTTTCCCGTGCGAGCCCGCACCGTAGGGCGCTGATACAATAGCCGCACCATTTGTATATATCCGTCTCCCAACTCGTACTTGCGTAATACTGCTGCTAGATAGGGCCACTCCAAAGAGTCAAAGGCTTTTTCCAAATCCAGCACCAGACAGCCGGAACGTGGCCAGCGGTCTAAGGCATATCTCTGGATTCTGAACAGTCTGCGTATATTAAGAGAGGTACTTCTAGTTGGGACAAATCCGTTTTGGTCATGATGTATCAAAGTTTTTACCAATGGGGCTATACGTTTAGCTAGAATGGAGGCAAATATTTTATAATCTGTGTTTAGCAGCGCCAGCGGGCGGTAGGAGCCTAGGGAGTCAGGGTCTCTGCCTGGTTTTAAGAGGGAGATCAGTAGCGCCTCATTTTGTGTAGGTGTGAGTGCCGAGTCGTCTAAGGCCGCTGTGTATACCCGCAGCAACTCTGGTATTAATATGTCCGAATAAGCTTTATAAAATTCGATCGGCAGCCCATCTGGACCCGGAGATTTGCCGTTCGAAAGGGAGAAAATATTTTCCCTAATTTCCTCTGGCAGTAATAGGACCATCCAGTTCCTCTTGTTGGCTCGGCGCTAGGTGCAGCAGTGTAAGGGTGATGAGAAAGGCCTGTATGTCTGTGTCTGTAGTTTGCAAGTAAGACTTGTACATTTCGGCATAGTGTTCTACAAAAGCGCTGTGTATGTCGCGCTGCGCATGTACAGTGACGCCTCGCGTGTTTCTTATGGACGTCACGGTCGTGGTCACTACATCCTGCCGTATCAGCCACGATAACAATTTACCTGGATTGTCCCCCATATGATGTGTTCGCGCCGAATGTGCCGCATAGTTTAAATGGCGGAGCCGCTCTAGCAATCGAGAATGCTCCTCTCTATCCCGCACCAATGATGCTGTGGAGCCCCCCAGTGCCTCACCCTCCCCCTGGAGCAGCTTGTTTTCAAGCTGTGTGAGCTCAACCTCTAGCTGCTTTCGCATACCTGCCTGCGCGCAGAGGCAGTCACCCCTGATCACCACTTTAAATGCATCCCATTCCACTTGTGGCGTCGTGGCCGTACCTACATTGTCTTCAAAATATTGAGCGATATTAGTGGCTAGTAGGTTACGAAAAGGTGCATCTAATAGGACGTCCGGTTGCAACCGCCAGGTGGGGATCGGCGGCCTGGAGTGTACCCAGACCACTTCTAGCACATGCGGATTATGATCTGAGTGCGTCCTACCTAAATAATAGACCGCGGTGACATGTGGAAGCAGCTCTTCTGAAAGCATGTAACGGTCTAATCTCACATGTAACCCGTGAGCACCTGAGTAGTAGGAGTATACTTTATCATGGGGGTTGCGATGTCTCCAAAATTGGAAGGAGCGGTCTAGAGAGACGTCCAGCACGCTATTGTAATCTCCCCCCAAGAACATGGGAATATCATGCCATGGCGCTAGCACTCGTGATAGATTGTCAAAGAAAGCAGCTTGTTCTGTGGTAGGGGCATAAAGCGATGCGATGACAATCTGCCGGCCATCTAGAGTGCCTCTAACTGCAACATACCTGCCCTCTGTGTCCACCAATGAATCCGTGATTTTAAACGGAACCCCGGGTCGTACCCAGAGAAGTGCACCTCGTGCGAATGCAGAGTATCCTGTAGCGTGTAGTTGGCCGCGCCAGCACGATGCAGGCGCGCTATTTCAGTTTTAGCTAGATGTGTGGTGCAGCGGCCAGGGCAGCTGATTTCGGAGCACAGGGCTCACGGTTCGATCCCGGCTCCGGCGGCAGCTCAGCTCAGCACCATGTGACTCTGGGCAATAGCTCACTTAATTTCCACGACGGCCCCCAGCGCCTTGAGACCCGGAAGGGTGAGTAGTTCGCGCTTTACAAATATGGATTTACAAATATGGATTTAGATTTAGATGTGTCTCTTGAAGGAGAGCTATTTGTATATGGTGTCGTTTAAGATACAAATATACTTGATATCTCCGCGATGGTGTGTGCATGCCTCTCACATTCCATGTACCGATTTTAAGTGAAACCATGTCGTTTGTAATCCACTGATAGGAAACGTGCACATGGCAGCTCGACAAACATATGTGGTGCAAGAAACCAGGCAATGAACGACTCTACCAGCTTTCTGGTTCGTGGCATGTTATACTGCATGATCCGGCATACAATAAATGATATCTCAAAAGAAAACCACATCAACAACATACTCTCAATAAATTCCAAAAGGGCGAAATGCAACTAGCAATCGTCCAAACCCTCAATAGAGATAACAGTCAAAAAACGATCAGGGGGGTGTGCTTCGCTCTGCGCTGTGTTAAATTGCAAAGTGTGTGTACTGTTTCGTGGAGGCTCCCCATCTTCAGACTGAATACAATGGAAAAGGAGGACTGCTCACATTAACATAATGTCATCCGCTGAACTAAAGGCGCAGGCCGGAGCGCAAATGTCAGCAGCAAAGTTCGTGATTAAATCCCATCCTCCCAGCCCGGATCACATTGGTACCCCCGAGCCCATGTTGACATCTGAGTTCTTACCGGTGACCACCATATGAGACTATACAATAAATGACTGCACTCCTCTACACTCAAATCACAGTACCTCTAGCAGCATTGCAACCAGCAATGAAGTCCCGCAATGCTCATACTATATCATCAGCTGTTTGCGGAGTGACATCCGGTCGTTCACATGAGTCTTGTGAAGTCTGCAGGCCATACACTCGATCATCATCACTTGTTAGTTCATTATGGCTGGAGTTGGAAGCATCTTCGGTTATCAAGGAGCCACTGATTTCCGCCACCGCCTGTAGAGCCTCCCGCTGTCCGCTGAGGATCAAATCTGAGTGTGTCCCCGCGGTTGGTGACGGTGGCGCCAGCATCCCCGCAGACCGTCGCCCGCCCCGGGGCGGCGGAAGGGGGCCCGCGGCTTCGGCAGTTTCGCCACAGTGGCTGGGTCTCGAGGCCCCACGTCTTTGAAAGTGTCCAACCAATCCTCCGCTTCTTCCAATGTGGTAAAGAAATGCGTTTTGCCGTTAGCAACCACTCGCAGGCCGCCGGAAATAGCAGAGAGTATTGCAGATTGCTTTACTGGAGACGTTTTTTTACCGCCATGAATGAAAATCTCTGTCTCTGCACTTGTATGGTATAGTCCGGGAAAAACATTATTTTATGATTATCTATTTGGACATCGTGTAGCTTTCTGGTTTCTTGCAGGATGGAGTCCCTGTCCCTGTAGTTGAGAAGCCGGATAAGAAGGGGCCGTGGATTCGAGCCTGTGGGAGGGGGTCTCGTTGGGACTCTATGCGCGCGCTCTATGACAAAGTGGGGTGAGAGGGTCCCCTCAGGCAGCAGATCTCTGAGCCAGTTTTCCATGTCAGAGGTGGGCTCCCTCCCTTCCTTGCCTTCCGGCACACCCACTATGCGCACATTATTCCGTTGTGCCCGCCCTTCGGCATTTTCGGCCCTCTCCTCCAGGAACTCCACTCGATTTAATAAGTTCTGCACATCTTTGTCCGTTTGAGTCACCTGCGGTTTGATGTCAGCAAGTGTGGTATCCAATACGGTGGTGCGATCCGCCAGTTTCCGGTGATCCGCATGTAGGTGAGTGAGGTCTATGGCCACCTTATCAATTTTGGACTCCAAGGAGGTGCGAGTTTGATTGATGTTTTCTTCCAGCCTCTCCACTGCAGCAAGTACCGCATCCAGCTTGTTTGCAGTTTGGTCCGTGAACCCTTGCTTCGCCATCTTGTCTGATTTAGGCTTGGTTGAGGGCGGTAGGGCTTGTGCTCCTCCCGTTCCAGTCCGTGCGCGGGTACCACCCGACATGAGTCGCAGAATATGCCCACAAAGTGTCGTGCCCTGTGTGGGATTGTCCTGACACGATGTTCCCAGGCCGTAGGTCCCGCAGTTTCTCGTGTTTATGCTAATTGGAAGCACACAGAAAGTGCCTCACAGCTCAGGACGTCATCAATAGGTCCCCTCGCTTATATTTGGGCTCTTACACTGCTATGTGACCGCTTCTCACTCCGGGCTTAGAGGCACTTGTAAGATAGCCACAACACGTGTCAGCGCGGTGTGGAGCCTGCCTTGGCGATGATTGCGTGCTCAGAAGAGCGGTGTCGTCATCCAGCCAAGAGCAATCACTCCCGCAGGGAGCAACCCAGGGGCATAGGCGGCCTTCTTTAAGGTCAGGTGTGTGCTTGGGGGTGGGCGAACCAACTGTTTTACGCAGCCCGCACCGAGTGGTGCCCCACAATGTCCATATGGCAAGGAACCATCAGTGCTGTGTGGTATGAACTGCGCGTGCCCCTGCAATCTGGCTCTCCAGCAAGGCCCATCCGAGGGATAGCTTGTGCGGTTCTTGCGTGCCTCTTCGGGTGCAGCACTCTGGGTCCAGGCGCGTACTGCGCAAAAGGAACACCGGCAATCACAGCAGTGGATTGAGGCCTGTGTCCGCTATGGGCATTAGTGGAGTCCGCTCCGGAACAGCGCTGGGTCCCTCGAGCGACACCAGTTGGAGGGACCCCCTGCATGGGGTGCGTCGATCACTTGTTGAGGCAGGCACAGACGCTTTCCATGCGTCGTCTCACAGCTCGTCTCGCAGCTCACGCAACTGTGCCAGCAGCCCCGCAGGCAGGGTGAAGCTTCAGGCGCACGCTGTCGGGCCCGCACCGCCGCTAGCGATGTAGTGCTCTTCGCATCGGGAGTGTCCAGCGCCACAGAAGGGAGCCCGGTAAAACAGTGCAGTAGATAGCGCAGCAGGTGAATGTGGATGCCCAAAACTGCAACGGGGCTGCAGTGGCTCACCTTTCAGGCGCGCCGCGAGGACAACCCCGGCCTGGGTGAGCCGCCTCCATCTGCGCTCGGTGATGGTGATTTCTCCGCCGGGGTGGGTCAGGGCGGCAGGGACAGGCAGGCAGCTCCACACCAGTCGCAGCAACGTCCTGCAGCTCCCCAGTGGTCGCCGGTTGAGGTTTCGGCAGGGAGGGCGACTGTAGTACGCTCCGGGTTAGGCTATGCAGTCTGCGCCATTTTTTCGCGGCCTTGTGGGCGGAGCCAAGCCACGGGCTCGCGTAGCCGATCTCCCCCGCACGGCAGCAGCTCACCAGGGGGCCCACACTACCATGGGCCTCAGTGCGGGGACCGGGCAGTCTGTAATCGGCAGCAGAGCTTTAGGTTATAATCGTGACAGTGTGGAATCGGGCGGGAGTCCCAGCGGATGTCTGCAATCGGAGAATTGAGCATGTTTAGGGGAGCCTCCGACGGAGCTCTACCCAGACATGTCTGCCTCCACTGCAGTCGCAGTCACGCCCCATTACCGTTTGTCCTGATGATGACCATTTAGTTTCACTAGGGTCGAAACGCCGTTGACGCACATATGTGGCCGAAATTGAAGAGGACGCATTGTTTGCTTTGTGTTGTTTCAGTTTTGTCCTGAACTTCTGATTTTTGTAAACCTTTTTTCCTAAGCCACTTGTCTGTTTACACATTGCACTGTTTATAGGTCTTTGTTTGTGTATTGTGTTGAGCTCCTTTAGTCTTATATGTTTTAAGATTGAATTATTTATCCTTGTTAATAAAACTTTTTCTATGCATTGTATATATTTAAACATGGGTTTTCTCTTTTTCTCCTTTTTCTCTTTCCTTTTTCCTTTTCTGTGTCTTCATTGGTATAATTTTCCATATTTTTCATATTATAATGTTTCCTTTAGGTTTTTTGATTTTTTGTTTAAAATTTGATGCACGTATTGTGTTAACTTGAACCCTTGTGAGGATTCTAGTATTGTTTGCCCCTGGTTCAGGTTTTCAAGGCTGCCCCTGTTGTTGATAACTATTTCAGTACAGCTGCTTGCTGTGAGGGCTTATTTGCCTTGACATTTTGCCTCAACTAGTATGGCTAATGTCGATATTCCAACCTATTCGGAGGAATATATTTCTAAAATTAAGAGTGGTCCCTCTCTATTAGGACCCTCAGCTTTGGCACCTGTTGTGAGTGAGTCACAAGCTTTGCTAGATGAATTAGAGCAATGCCGAAAGAAACATGTTTGTACTACTCTCCACGCTTTGATGATGACGGAATACCTCAAAAAAGATGTAATACCTGTAGTTTGCAAGTACATAATGTCCCCGTAATTTTCACCAATGACCCCAAATTTAGAAAAGGTTTTAGTCATATAGGGGTAACTTGCTCCCGCCATTAGCTAGTCCATGGCATCGATACAGCTTTGGAGCATAGCAAGAAAGAGCTGGAGATTATTGCTGATCTTGAAAGACGCCTGAGTGAGGGTGATGTGGTTGCCGATGCCAAGGCTGCGCTTGAAAAAGTAAACAAAACCATCACTGAGTTTGAAAAAATCGAACGTACTAAAAAAACAAATAAAATACAAAAGGATATAGCCAATTTCGATCAAGTAAAGGCTCATACTTATCTCTTGGACGATTACTATTCCCAACCAAAACAACAGTACTCTGAAAATGACCAAACCTGGGGCCGTTTCAGGAGAAATGCGGCCATTACTTTTTCTGAATCATCTGCCAGTTCGGCTGATGAATCAGATAACATCCCTAACCTAGGCCAAGGCCCCTCAACTTCAGGATACAATCCTTTTTTAGAACAACGCGGTCGTGGGAGAGGCCGTGCAAAAACAAGACCCCCCCAACAATGGAACTTCCAGGCGGGAGAACGGCAAACCCGCCGGAAGTTCTATCAGTAGGGTCCACCACAATAAATTACATATGTGATTTGGAGCTCATTCCCTACTCTACTCCTGACACCAATCCCATTTTTAATCTGGCAGACCACACTTTGTCCTTAGCCGAAACTACCCTTTTGAGTAAAGGACTCAACTTTGTGCCTACTGAAAAGACTTGTCTTTTTGACATCCAAATGGAGCTCTTACAGTTTTTTCGGAAACTACGCAGTATAACATGCCACGAACCAGAAAGCTGGTAGAGTCGTTCATTGCCTGGTTTCTTGCACCACATATGTTTGTCGAGCTGCCATGTGCACGTTTCCTATCAGTGGATTACAAACGACATGGTTTCACTTAAAATCGGTACATGGAATGTGAGAGGCATGCACACACCATCGCGGAGATATCAAGTATATTTGTATCTTAAACGACACCAAATACAAATAGCTCTCCTTCAAGAGACACATCTAAATCTAAATCCATATTTGTAAATCCATATTTGTAAAGCGCGAACTACTCACCCTTCCGGGTCTCAAGGCGCTGGGGGCCGTCGTGGAAATTAAGTGAGCTATTGCCCAGAGTCACATGGTGCTGAGCTGAGCTGCCGCCGGAGCCGGGGATCGAACCGTGAGCCCTGTGCTCCGAAATCAGCTGCCCTGGCCGCTGCACCACACATCTAGCTAAAACTGAAATAGCGCGCCTGCATCGTCGCTGGCGCGGCCAACTACACGCTACAGGATACTCTGCATTCGCACGAGGTGCACTTCTCTGGGTACGACCCGGGGTTCCGTTTAAAATCACGGATTCATTGGTGGACACAGAGGGCAGGTATGTTGCAGTTAGAGGCACTCTAGATGGCCGGCAGATTGTCATCGCATCGCTTTATGCCCCTACCACAGAACAAGCTGCTTTCTTTGACAATCTATCACGAGTGCTAGCGCCATGGCATGATATTCCCATGTTCTTGGGGGGAGATTACAATAGCGTGCTGGACGTCTCTCTAGACCGCTCCTTCCCGTCCCTTCCGGGTACGAGCACACGCAATGCTATGAAGGCGTTGACTCACTGGGCAACGCAGTGGCGTTTGAAGGACTTTTGGAGACATCGCAACCCCCATGATAAAGTATACTCCTACTACTCAGGTGCTCACGGGTTACATGTGAGATTAGACCGTTACATGCTTTCAGAAGAGCTGCTTCCACATGTCACCGCGGTCTATTATTTAGGTAGGACGCACTCAGATCATAATCCGCATGTGCTAGAAGTGGTCTGGGTACACTCCAGGCCGCCGATCCCCACCTGGCGGTTGCAACCGGACGTCCTATTAGATGCACCTTTTCGTAACCTACTAGCCACTAATATCGCTCAATATTTTGAAGACAATGTAGGTACGGCCACGACGCCACAAGTGGAATGGGATGCATTTAAAGTGGTGATCAGGGGTGACTGCCTCTGCGCGCAGGCAGGTATGCGAAAGCAGCTAGAGGTTGAGCTCACACAGCTTGAAAACAAGCTGCTCCAGGGGGAGGGTGAGGCACTGGGGGGCTCCACAGCATCATTGGTGCGGGATAGAGAGGAGCATTCTCGATTGCTAGAGCGGCTCCGCCATTTAAACTATGCGGCACATTCGGCGCGAACACATCATATGGGGGACAATCCAGGTAAATTGTTATCGTGGCTGATACGGCAGGATGTAGTGACCACGACCGTGGCGTCCATAAGAAACACGCGAGGCGTCACTGTACATGAACAACTATTAGTGCCCCTATCCACCTATGCAAAGGGACAGAGAAGGCAAGAGTGTCACATGCCATACTCACATCAAGAGGAAATGCTGAATTATAATCGCAGGAGCTTATGCATCAGTTCAAAGGCTCCAAGATTAGGTGAAATAATGGAACAGCATATTCCTTCAAATAATTTTAAGACTGAAAAGGATGAAAGAAATTAGATAAATAAGTATAACACCTTGTAGGTGTAGACGATACAAAACAAAAATCCATTCCAATACTGAGCATCTTATACTTCAGCCAAATTAATTGGCAGAAGGCTTAAACATCAGTGCTAGTAGATCACATAATTACAGGCGTTTATTCATGAGTAAACTAAAGAAAGGGGGAATTTTTTATTTTTATTTTTTTATTTTTTATTTATTAATTAGAAAAATCAGCAAGTTATCCAAAATCTCAGGATGTTACTTGTCAGTTGCATTTACTAAATTGGCACCAACATATGGGTCACTGGCTTAGTCCAGACCCACGGGTTCTGAAATGGAACCAAATATGATATTCAAGCTTTTACCTACATTGAAAAAGTCAAAAGTCAAATTCCTGAGTTTAAGCTGAACAATATTCAATGTGTAAACAATACAGCTGTAATCAAAATAATGAAACATGGATAGAGGATAAGCGCTTAATTTGCTAAACCTCTCAAATAAAAGTTTAAAAAACCTTAATAAATAGAGATTCCCAAACAGTATACAAACAATGCTGCTGTAACCCAAGGAATGAGAAATGAATTAGAGATAAGCTCATTAAATGCTAACCATGTCAGATAAAATTAAAACAGCAACAGCTAACACAAGGTAAGTGCCTCAGTTCGATGTCAATCAATTGTTGTCCTAAAGTAGGGGGAATCAAGCTATCGATCTTGTATTACTATTAAAAACTGACCCTAAAAACAACACTAGTGATTACTATATGCACCGTGTATGCGCCCATGCAATTTAGAGCATAAAAGCGCAGTACCATTATGCCATACTGTACTTGGAATGAAAGCTGTGATCCCTGCAAGGAGACAGGCTCATATGCATCTCATCCTGAAGAAAAAGCCTCGCAACCAAGGCAGGCTATGACTTTTACAAAGTCTCAGTAACAGAGCTTGGAGCTATAATTCCAAGAATTAAGGGGGAAAAAACGTATACGTATAATTGCATACTTTAAGATGGCCGCCATTGTTTCCAGAGTGGCGTAAGTTCTTTCTTATTGGGAAATATTCTCTAATGATATGCTCTTGCGCCGGTTTCTTGATCTGACAACAGAAAGTGATTCCCATAGACACAAGCAGTTATATCCTTTGAGTTCGTTTAGTTTAGTAGTATCACTGACCCGTTTAAAGATGGCCGACACTGGCTTAGGGTGGTGTAAGTCCTTCTTTACTTCTGTATAAGCTGTACAGGAAGTGACCTCGCGCAGAGTGGCGTAAGTTCTTTCTTACCGAGAAATAATCTCTACTGATATGCTCTTGCACCGTTTTTTGATCTGACAACAGAAAGTGATTTGTTCGCGTGGGAACCCATAGACACAAGTAGTTCTAATCTTTGAGCTTGTTTAGTTTAGGAGTATAATTGACCCGTTTAAAGATGGCAGAAACTGTCCTAGGGCTGTGTAAGTCCTTCTTCCCATCTGTATAAGCTTTTCAGGAAGTGACCTCGCGCATGGGCGTGTTATTTAATCTCTCCGGTTCTGGGCTCGAATACCCTTACGGGAGTTATTCGTGTGGACAGCGTGCTACAGGTAAGACGCTTGGTGTTTTTTCCCCCTTAATTCTTGGAATTATAGCTCGAAGCTCTGTTACTGAGACTTTGTAATAGACATAGGCTGCCTTGGTTGCGAGGCTTTTTCTTCAGGATGAGATGCATATGAGCCTGTCTCCTTGCAGGGATCACAGCCTTCATTCCAAGTACAGTAGGGCATGATGGTACTGCGCTTTTCTGCTCTAAATTGCATGGGCGCATACACGGTACATATAGTAATCACTAGTGTTGTTTTTAGGGTCAGTTTTTAATAGTAATACAAGATCGATAGCTTGATTCCCCCTACTTTACGACAACAATTGATTGACATCGAACTGAGGCACTTACCTTGTGTTAGCTGTTGCTGTTTTAATTTTATCTGATATGGTTAGCATTTAATGAGCTTATCTCTAATTAATTTCTCATTCCTTGGGTTACAGCAGCATTGTTTGTATTCTGTTTGGGAATCTATATTTTTTAAGGTTTTTTACACTTTTATTTGAGAGGTTTAGCAAATTAAGCGCTTATCCTCTATCCATGTTTCATTATTTTGATTACAGCTGTATTGTTTGCACATTGAATATTGTTCAGCTTCAACTCCGGAATTTGACTTTTGACTTTTTCAATGTAGTTAAAACCTTGAATATCATATTTGGTTCCATTTCAGAACCCGTGGGGCTGGACTAAGCCAGTGACCCATATGTTGGTGCCAATTTATTAAAGGCAGCTGACAGGTAACATCCTGAGACCACGAATAACTTGCTGATTTTTCTAATTAATAAATTAAAAAATAAATGTCTTTTTCCCCCCTTCTTTCTTTAGTTTACTCATGAAAAAACGCCTGTAATTATGTGATCTACTAGTGCTGATGTGTAAGCCTTCTGCCAATTAATTTGGCTGTAAGTATAAGATGCTTAGTATTGGAATGGATTTTTGTATTGTATCATCTACACCTACAAGGTGTTATACTTATTAATCTAAGTTCTTTCATCCTTTTCAGTCTTAAAATTATTTGAAGGAATAGGCTGTTCCATTATTTCACCTAATCTTGGAGCCTTTGAATTTATGCATAAGCTCCTGCGATTATAATTCAGCATTTCCTCTTGATGTGAGTATGGCATGTGACACTCTTACCTTCTCTGTCCCTTTGCAAAGGTGGATAGGGCCACTAATAGTTGTTCATTCCTTTTTTGGTTTCATAGCTTCATTCTACAGAGTCATTTTCCGGGCGGACTCCATACGATTGTTGCACCTTCGGTTGGGTCTACTTTAACAATAGGTGAATCGACTATTACATTTCCTTGTTTTGGAGTTATGGGACATTTTGGTACATTAATCTATTCTTTTCACACATATAGGTTCTGAAGATGGTTTAAGGGTCTTTTCTCCCCTTTCTCTTGGTGGTGGTAGTCATTTCCAGGAGCGATATCTTTTGTTTCTTCTCTCCTTTTTCTAAATAGAGAGGGATTTTGTCTCTCATTTTTTACTGTAATATAACGTTTGAATGTCTGATACCATGTTTATATATTTTTGTTTTTAGATGTTTTATTGAAACTGGTACGGACGCTCACATAATTACAGTTTGTCCTGATGATGACCATTTAGTTTCACTATGATCGAAACGCCGTTGACGCACATATGTGGCCGAAATTGAAGAGGACGCATTGTTTGCTTTGTGTTGTTTCAGTTTTGTCCTAAACTTAACTTCTGATTTTAGTAAACCTTTTTTCCTCAGCGGCTTGTCTGTTTACACATTGCACTGTTTATAGGTCTTTGTTTGTGTATTGTGTTGAGCGCCTTTTGTCTTATATGTTTTAAGATTGAATTATTTATCATTGTTAATAAAACTTTTTCTATGAATTGTATATATTTAAAAATAGGTTTTCTCTTTCTCCTTTTTCTCTTTCCTTTATCCTTTTCTGTGTCTTCATTTGTATAATTTTCCTTATTTTTCATATTATAATGTTTTCTTTAAGTTTTTTGATTTTTTGTTTAAAATTTGATGCACGTATTGTGTTAACTTGAACCCTTGTTAGGATTCTAGTAAGTCCATTCTTAGACATTGTAAGTGCAGTGCTGCCATTAAGAGTATATGGTGCTGGGAGTTTGTCATTACGAACTCCACAGCACCATAATGGCTACACTGAAAACTGAGAAGTTTGGTATCAAACTTCTCAGCACATTAAACCCACACTGATGCCAGTGTGGGATTTAATGAAAAATGCAAACAAAGGGCATCTTAGAGATACCCACTGAAAAACTACCTACCACTGGTGTCCAGGCGGAGTGGCTGCTTTCAGCTGCCACCACCAGACATGTTTCTGGATCCCTGGGTCAAGAGCCTGCTGCTCTCGGGGGCCTGAAACAATGCACATCCTGGGACGAGGTGCCAAGCCTCCTCCACCAGGATGGGCAGGGTCCACGAAGGGGAAGCTTCAAAGGCTTGCCACCTTTGTGAGCTTCCCCAGGCTACTTGCTGCTTTCAGCAACTGGTCCCCACTGGTTCTGACCCCCACCTTGGGTGGGAGAACCGGCGGGAAAAACAAGTGAGGAAGAGAGGTGTGCCCACCTCTGCCAACTCCACCCTTCAGGTGGGGGAGGCGAGGTGAAGCTCAACTCTCAGTCCCCGCAATCTTGCAGATGGGGGACCCAGCCAACCAGAGGGAAGCATATGCCCCCCTCCCACTGGAGGGTGGCATAATAGGGGGCGTACCCACCCCAAGGAAGGGACCCATTGGTCCCAACCTTTACATACCTGTAATGCCCCAAAATCTCGTATTTAAGGGCACCCCGAACCTTGCTTCCTCAGACAAGAAACCAGAAGAAGAAAAAAAGAAGAAGGACTGAACAGCCGTGCCGAAGCTAACAGGAGGAGGACGCCCACTGACTTGGCCCCAGCCCTATCGGCCTGTCCCCACCTCGAACCTACAGAAGCAAAACTCTGGTGTGTCCTGCAGCCAGCAGTCTTAAGAACCCCGAGGACCTGCCCTGCCTTCAAAAGAAAAGACTCTGTCTCTCGTGAAAACCGGATTTGTTCAACAACAGACTCCAAGTCCGCCGAAGTCCGTGAGTCTGCACCACTCTGCACCCGACGCCTCGGCCCGAGTTCAAGTGGCCCAACACCAAGAGGAGGTCTCCCCGGCAATCCTGACCCAAGATCCGGTGACCCCTGACCTGCCTCAAGCCTCCAGCCAACGCCTGCAGCCTCAAACCGGAAGGTCCCCCCAACTGCGACCAGGAGCTGGTAAGAAGATCTGACCTTAAAAGGCACCCCTGCACCCACAACAAAGTACTTACCTGTTAACCGATAACACTATTTTCCTCCATAGGATAACATTGACTGTTTTTCTATGAAAAGTTTCTAAGTGTGGAGTTGGAAAATCTATGAAAACCTTTAAAACTGTAACTAAATGCAAAAACGCTTTTACTTACCTGTTTACAGAAAATGTCCCAGTGCAGTAACCAGGTATACTGCACTGTGTAAGAAAAGTAATCTGTAAAGTAATTTACTTGACGTTCTACTAAAAAGCCTATACAAAGTATATGTAGTGTATTCCCAAAAGCATTGCATTATCAGTAACTACTGTAATCCAAACAAAGTGCATATACAATTGCAATTCAAACTGTTTACAAACTGCATTACTACTGTAAAGTATTTATTGCTTACTAGAACCAGGCTTGCTTGGTTCTAGAAAATAAAATAACTAAAAGAATATTTTTATACAAAACCAATTGGTCTGAAGTTCAGTCTTTGAGTGTGTGACATCATTTGCTGATTGAGTGTGTACAACAAATGCTTAACACTACCCTCTGATACAGCCTTACTGCTCGACCACACTACCACAAATAGAGAGTAAGGTGCTATTTACTTTTACCTCTGTCTACCTTTGGGTTCCACTGGACTCTGTGCACACTATACCTTACTTTGATATAGTATATACAGAGCCAGCTTCCTACATTGGTGGATCAGTGGTGGGATATACAACTTTGCATTTGTTGGACTAACTTGGTTACCACCTGATCACATGACAGAACTCTTAAATTGTCTTTAGAATTCTGATTTTTTCCAAATTGGCAATCTTTTTGCAAAATTTCTAAAAGTCTTGTTAGGGCCTTAGTTAAGTCCCTTTAGAATTTTAGAAAAATACAAGTTCACTTTAGCTAGGATTAGAGGGGCTAGAAATCTTTTTTTAACAATGTCTCATAACAAAAACCCAGATGTTAGTAAAAATAACCATAATGACATAGAGGACCAGGTTGAGGAGCTTGACCTCACCCCTTACCTTCACTTGTCTTTCAAGGAGGTAAGGTCCCTATGTAAAATTAAAAACATAACCAATGGGTCCCATCCCACCAAACAAAAGCTCCAGGAGCTGTTGGCTGGGTATGCTAAGGACCACCCATGTGAAAATGGTGAAGACCAATCAGATGATGAAGAAGATGGAGGGGATGAGGATGCTAGCCACCCCCCCTCCCCCACTTCATAGGGAGAATAGGGCCCAAGTGCCCCTGACTCCAAGTGTAAACCTCTTAGTACCTAGAAGCCACACAGGTGGATCAGGTACTACTGAGGACATTGAGGACAGCCTCAATGAAGAGGACAACCTGCTAGCAAGGTTGACCAAAAGATTGGACCTAGAGATCAGACTCCTGGCTCTAGAGAGAGAGAGAGCACAGAGGGGCCTAGCACCCATCAATGGTGGCAGCAATTTACTTAATAAGGATAAAGAGCAATCTTATGATCCTAAAATTCCCAAAGGGATTGTCCCTAAATATGAAGAGAGTGATGATTTCACAAAATGGTTCACAGCCTTTGAAAGGGCTTGTGAAATGAGAAAAGTGAAGAAGTCACACTGGGGGGCACTTCTTTGGGAATTGTTCTCTGGTAACTGCAGAGACAGACTCCTGACCCTTTGAGGGGCAGATGCTGGGTCTTATGACCTCATGAAGAGAGCTCTGATTGAGGGATTTGGACTCACAACTGAGGAATATAGAATTATATTCAGGGGGCTTACAAAACCCAAAACCAATGCTGGATTGACTTTGTAGACTACTCAGTTAAAACACTAGATGGTTGGTTAACGGGACACAATTTGTTTATGAAAGAACATATTTTAAGTAATTGCACTAATGAAAAGTTGCATCAGCATTTGGTAGATCTAGGTCTAATTTCTCCCCAAGAATTGGGAAAGAAGGCAGACCTTTGGGTCAAGACAAGAGTGACAAAAACAACCACTGGGGGTGACCAAAAGAAAGGGGTTACAAAACCTCCCCAGGGGAAAGGTGGTGAGAATCCCCAAGATAAAAAGCCTGAGTCTTCAAAAGGGCCCCAAAAACCTGCACAGGGGGGTGGGTCCCAAAACTCTTCCCAATCTACTAATAAGTACAGGGGAAAGAACTTTTATCCTGCAAAGGCCTGGTGTAACAACTGTGGAAAGTTGGGACACTTAACTGGAGATGCTACTTGTCCTAACAAGAAGCCCCCTAGTCCTAGTACAGCTACTCCTGGTGTAGCCAGTCTCCAGATGGGATCAACAGTGTGCAAAGAGCAAATCGGGTTGCACACTGAAGCAGTTCTAGTTTCAGAAGGGGAAGTTGAGTTTACCACTGTAGCTGTGTGGCCACTCAATTTAAAGAAATATTTGCAATACCCTTGGATTAATGGAGCTAGGATAGAAGCTTTGAGGGATACAGGTGCCTGTGTCACTATGGTGAGAGATACACTGGTTTCCCCTGAGCAATACTTGATTGGGAGAACTTACCCAGTCACCAATGCTGACAGTGTTACCACTAACCATGCAATGGCTATGGTGACATTAGACTGTGTTGCGGGGATTCTGCACATACACAGAAATATGTGCAGGAAAACAGGACCTCGGTGTATAGGGGTTGTACCTTCCTACCACCTTAGTACCCAAAATCCCCAAACCGACTAGCTATAGTGTCTCATTTGTTCTCCTACATAATCACGAAGCTACAAATGATTAGACAACCCAGAACACAACACTCCCGACTCTCTCAGAAATCGCGGTAGCAAGACATACCCTTTCGCTCACTCACTCGTACTTGTCCACAATAACAATTGTCAGTCATTGTTATAGTTCAAAATGTTTATTTTAACTATCCTGCTCTATAGTGCAGTATACGAGCCAGTATCAGCAGCGAAATGCATAAACCTAAAACAGTTAGCATTGTTACAATTCCATAGAATATAAAGGGGGATGTCATCATATACAGACAGTGGGAAAAGGACTATAAGGCCCAACCACCCTACCCTTGGTAAGGTTGAGTTTTATTATATAAAGGAAGATCTCTGGGCTTTGGCAGCAGACCCCATACCTTAGTGCCTAGATGGAAGTTTCACATCATAGGAACAGCATAGCTCTTCTCCCTGGAAAGGTCCCTCTCCAAGTGTGTGTTTTTACAACATGCATCCCCGTAATATCAAAGCACGAGTTTCCAGCAGTGCAGCTGTGTTAGCATGTTTTGTCTAGGTGCTAGGGACTGACCAGAACAGAATAACAAAGGGCATTGTTTATCGACCTTGCACATTGTGTTCAGACTAAACTCCAGGAACTAGCAGAGAACGTGAAAAGCAGACAGTTCTCATGTGAAAGGCATAAATAAAGTCATGTAGTAACGTGCGCAAAAGCAGCATCATGGCAGCAGAGCTCGTGCCAACTTAGCAAGGTCAACAATTACCCTAATGGCCATATAACAACTGGGGGGGAGGGGGGTTACTGGCCTGAAACAGGTAGCGGTCTCTCCAAAGCTTCCAGCTGCATGTCTGCTTGGCAATGACCTGGAAACATGGGCTGAGGTAGAATTGAAAACCCATGCAGCAATGCTGGGCATCCCTGAGATGGTGTGTGTAAAAACAAGAGCACAGAGCAGAAAACAGGGTGAAAAAGAAGTTTTGGAGCCTGAAAGTATGGCCCAACATTCCAAGAGAAAAGGTAAGAAGACTGGGAAACCAGTTTCTGTACAGCAAAAGGATCAGGACTCCTCTCCTCAGGGAGAGGACTTGGACACCCCAGAGGAAACTGAGCCCATGGAGCTTGACCCTTACCAGGTTGAACTCTTAGGCCCAGGAGGACACTCTAGGGAAGAGCTGTGCGTTGGACAGCAGGAATGTCCAACTCTTGAAGGCGTGAGGCAGCAAGCTGCTGCACAGGAAAAGGGAAATGTCAGTTTATTGGGAAGAGGGACTACTGTACACTGAGGCCAGAGACCCCAACCTTGGAGCCACTAGGAGACTGGTAGTGCCTCAGAAATACAGGGCGTTCCTCCTAACTTTAGCTCATGACATCCCCCTAGCTGGACATCTGGGCCAAACCAAAACCTGGGAAAGGCTAGTTAGCCACTTTTACTGGCCCCAGATGTCTCAGAAAGTAAAGGAGTTTGTCAGCTCCTGTGTCACCTGTCAAGCCAGTGGCAAAACAGGTGGACACCCAAAGGCCCCCTTGATACCACTACCTGTGGTTTGGGTTCCCTTTGAAAGGGTAGATGTGGACATAGTGGGTCCACTTGAACATCCCACAGCATCAGGAAACAAATGAATTCTAGTGGTAGTGGATCATGCCACTAGATATCGTGAGGCAATTCCCCTCAGGACTTCTACAGTTCCTGCAGTAGCCAAGGCCCTCATTGGTGTCTTTACCAGCGTAGGGTTTCCTAAGGAGGTGGTTTCAGACAGACGTTCCAACGTCATGTCTGCTTACCTCAAACACATGTGGAAAGAGTGTGGAGTGCAGTACAAGTTTACTGCACCCTATCACCCACAAATCAATGGCCTTGTTGAAAGATTCAACAAGACATTGAAAGGCATGATTATGGGGCTTCCTGAAAAACTCAAAAGGAATGGGATGTCCTCTTACCATGCTTACTTTTCGCTTACAGAGAGGGGCCTCAGAAGGTAGTAGGGTTTTACCCCTTTGAACTTCTGTTTGGCCATCCTGTGAGGGGACCACTCTGTCTTGTAAAAGAGGGTTGAGAGAAGCCTCTCCAAGAACCCAAACAATATATTGTGGACTATGTGCTTGGCCTAAGGTCCAGAATGGCTGAGTACATGGAAAAAGCATCCAAGAATTTTGAGGCCAGCCAGGAGCTTCAGAAGCACTGGTATGACCAAAAAGCTGCACTGGTAGAATTTCAACCAGGGAAAAATGTGTGAGTTTTGGAGCCAGTGGCACCAAGGGCTCTCCAGGACAGATGGAGTTGCCCTTATCCCATCTTAGAAAAGAAAAGTGAGGTCACCTACTTGGTTGACCTGGGCACAAGCAGGGCACGCAAAAGGGTGATCCATGTGAACCGCCTTAAGCTTTTCCATGATAGGGCAGACATCACCATGCTGATGGTGACTGATGAAGATCAGGAGACAGAGAGTGAACCTCTCCCTGACCTCCTCTCATACAGCCCCAAAGACGGGTCAGTGGTTGGAGTTGTCTTTTCAGACACCCTCACTACCCAACAGCAGACTGATTGCAAGCAAGTCTTGCAGCAGTATGCAAAGCTCTTTTCCTTGACCCCTGGTCAGACAAACTGGTGTACCCATGATGTGGACACTGGTGACAGTTCACCTGTCAAGAACAAAATCTATCGACAGTCTGATCAATTCAAGGAAAGCATCAGAGCTGAAGTCAGCAAGATGCTGGAGTTAGGGGTTATTGAACCCTCTGAGAGCCCCTGGGCCAGCCCAGTGGTTCTAGTCCCCAAACCTCATCCACAGGGTGGAAATAGAGAAATGAGGTTCTGTGTGGACTATAGAGGGCTCAACTCTGTCACCAAAACAGATGTTCACCCTATCCCAAGAGCAGATGAGTTGATAGACAAATTGGGTGCAGCAACATTTCTAAGTACCTTTGACTTAACTGCAGGGTACTGGCAGATTGGCATGGCACCAGGAGCAAAAGAAAAGACAGCATTCTCCACACCTGATGGTCATTAACAGTTTACTGTTATGACCTTTGGTTTAAAGAATGCCCCTGCCACCTTCCAAAGGTTGGTGAATCAAGTCCTTGCTGGATTGGAGTCCTTTAGTGCAGCTTATCTAGATGATATTGCTGTCTTTAGTTCCACCTGGCAGGATCACCTGATCCACCTTGGGAAGGTTTTAAATGCCCGGCAAACTGCAGGCCTAACTATCAAGGCATCCAAATGCCAGATAGGGCAGGGAACTGTGGTATACTTGGGCACCTTGTTGGTCGAGGCCAAGTGCAACCCTTACAGCCCAAGATCCAGGCTATCCTGGAATGGGCAACTCCAACAACCCAGACCCAAGTCAGGGCATTCCTTGGCTTGACTGGGTACTTCAGAAGGTTTGTGAAGTGATATGGGTCCATTGTGGCTCCCCTCACAGAACTTACCTCCAAGAAGATGCCCAAAAAGGTAAACTGGACAGTTAGCTGTCAAAAGGCTTTTGACACCCTGAAAGAGGCAATGTGCTCAGCACCAATTCTCAAAGCTCCAGACTATGCCAAGCAGTTCATTGTGCAGACTGATGGCTTTGAGCTAGGGATAGGAGCAGTCCTATCCCAGACCAATGATGAAGGCCAAGACCAACCTATTGCTTTTATAAGCAGAAGGCTTCTCCCCAGGGAGCAGCGTTGGAGTGCCATTGAGAGGGAGGCCTTTTCTGTGGTTTGGTCCGTGAAGAAGCTGAGACCATACTTGTTTGGTACTCACTTCCTAGTTCAAACTGATCACAGACCTCTCAGATGGCAAATCCAGATGAAAGGTGAAAATCCTAAACTGTTGAGGTGGTCTATCTCCCTACAGGGAATGGACTTTGTAGTGGAACATAGACCTGGGACTGCCCATGCCAATGCAGATGGACGTTCCAGGTTCTTCCACTTTGAAAATGAAGATTTTCTAGGGAAAGGTTATTCTCATCATCTTTCGTCTGGATTGTGTGAGAAAGTGCCCTCTTTCTGCATTGTTGCCCCCACTTTTTGCTGAACTGCTGATGTGCTTTGACTGAGTGTGCCCTGGGCTCCTGCTAATCAGGTACCCAGGGCCTATGTTCTTTCCCTAAAACTGCATTGAAAACAAAACCTAATTGGCATCTCTGGCCACAGGTCAACCCCTGGTAGATGGTACCCCAGGTACCCAGGGCACTGTGACCAGGGCAGACCTCTAAGGGATGCAGCACTTATTGTGCCACCCTTAGAGGCCCTGTACCTTTACACTCATACACTGCCTTTGCAGGCTGCGTGTCTTGGTGCAGAACAAAGTGAAGAGTCGACATGGCACATCCCTGTGTGCCATGCCTACAACCCACTGCCCTGACATAGATCAGTCACCCCTCTAGCTGGGTGCCCTATACCAGTGGTGAGGGTACAGGTGCATGAGCCCTGTACCCCTATAGTGTCTAAGTCCATTCTTAGACATTCTTAGACATTGTAAGCGCAGTGCTGCCATTTAGAGAATAGGGTACTGGGAGTTTGTCATTATGAACTCCACATCACCATAATGGCTACACTGAAAACTGAGAAGTTTGGTATCAAACTTCTCAGCACATTAAACCCATACTGATGCCAGTGTGGGATTTAATGAAAAATGCACACAGAGGGCATCTTAGAGTTGCCCCCTGAAAAACGACCTATCACTAGTGTCCAGGCTGAGTGGCTGCTTTCAGCTGCCACCACCAGACAGGGTCGAGAGCTTGCTTCTCCAGGGACGAGGTGCCAAGCCTCCTCCCGTAGGATGGGCAGGGTCCACGAAGGGGAGCTTCAAAGGCTTGCCGCCTTTGTGAGCTTCCCCAGGCCACTTGCTGCTTTTAGCAACTGGTCCCTACTGGTTCTGACCCCCACTTTGGGCAGGAGAACCGGCAGGAAAAACAAGTAAGGAAGAGAGGTGTGCCCACCTCTGCCAACTCCACCCCTCAGGTGGGGGAGGCGAGGTGAAGCACAACTCTCAGTCCCCCCCATCTTGCAGATGGGGGGACCCAGACAACCAGAGGAAAGCATATTCCCCCCTCCCACTGGCGGGTGGCATAATAGGGGGTGTACCGCCCCCAAGGAAGGGACCCATTGGTCCCAACCTTTACATACCTGTAACACCCCTAAATCTAGCATTTAGGGGGCACCCCGAACCCTGCTTCCTCAGACAAGAAACCAGAAGAAGAAAAGAAGAAGAAGGACCGAACAGCCGTGCCGAAGCTAACAAGAGGAGGACGCCCACTGACTTGGCCCCAGCCCTACCGGCCTGGCCCCACCTCGAACCTGCAGAAGTAAAACTCCGGTGTGTCCTACAGCCCGCAGCCTCAAGAACGCCGAGGACCTGCCCTGCCTTCAAAAGAAAAGACTCTGTCTCCCGTGAACACCGGATTTGTTCAACAACAGACTCCAAGTCCGCCAAAGTCCATGAGTCGGCACCACTCTGCACCCGACGCCCACGGCCCGAGTTCTAGTCACCAGCCCACGCCTGCAGCCTCAAACTGGAAGGTCCCCCCAACCGCGTCCAGGAGCTGGTAAGAAGATCCGACCCTAAAAGTCACCCCTGCACCCGACGCCCCACAGCCTTGGGTGGCCCAACCGATGGTGCTTACCAACCCCCAACATCCCAACTTACCTCTCCAAGTGGTGGTGGCACCCAGAAGACCTTTGTCCACGAGCCTGCAGTGTGTTTGCAAACCGGAGACTCCCCATTGAAAGCTACAGGGCTCCCGACGCCAAAACAACACTCTGCACCCGGCCACCCCAGTGCCGCTGAGAGTGCACCTTTTGTGCTGGCTCAAACCCCCATTTGTCCTGAGCTTAAGTCCAGGAGCTTTGCTCCCACAACCGAGGGGCCTGCTCGTCAGCAGCCACCAACTTGAGGCCCCCTATCCCTCATTGGATAACATTGGGCCTCAGCACTCTGCACCCGGCCGCCCTAGTGCCGCTGAGGGTGTAACACAAGTGCATCCTTGACCCTGGGGGACCCCTGAGTATAACCCTAGAATACCAACTCCCACAACAAAGTACTTACCTGTTAACCGATAACAGTATTTTCCTCCATAGGATAACATTGACTGTTTTTCTATGAAAAGTTTCCAAGTGTGGAGTTGGAAAATCCACGAAAACCTTTAAAACTGTAACTAAATAACAAAAACGCTTTTACTTACCTGTTTAGAGGAAATGTCCCAGTGCAGTATCCAGGTATACTGCACTGTGTAAGAAAAGTAATCTGTAAATTAATCTACTTGACATTCTACTAAAAAGCCTGCACAAAGTATATGTACTGTATTCTCAAAAGCATTGCAATATCAGTAACTACTGTAATCCAAACAAAGTGCATATACAATTGCAATTCAAACTGTTTACAAACTGCATTACTACTGTAAAGTATTTATTGCTTACCTGTACCAGGCATGCTTGGTTCTAGAAAATAACATCAATCAATCAATCAATCATGGGTTTGTTAAGCGCGACTACTCAAGGGTCTCAAGGCGCTGGGGTGGAGGGGAGGTGCAGGATCCAGTCCATCAAGAAGGAGGTCTATCGAAGAGCCATGTTTTGAGGCCTCTCGTGAAGATGGGGAGTGATGTCGTCTGTCTGAGGTGGAGCGGGAGGGCGTTCCAGGCTCTGGCCGCGAGGAAGGAGAAGGAGTGGCCTCCCGATCTGGACTTCCTGGTGCGGGGGACCACGGCGTGGGAGAGCTGGGCTGATCGTAGTGTCCTTTGGGGTGCGTGGAATTTGAGTCGGCTGTTCAGGTATGCTGGTCCGGTGTTTTGGAGGGCTTTGTGTGTGTGGGTGAGAATCTTGAAGGTGATTCTAGCCTTGATAGGGAGCCAGTGGAGTGTGCGCAGGTGCTGGGAGATGTGGCAGTGTCGTGGCTGGTTGAGGATTAGTCTTGCGGCGGCGTTCTGGATGTTTGGTAGCTTGCGGGTGAGGTTTTTGTTGATTCCTGCGTAGAGTGCGTTGCCGTAGTCAAGTCTGCTGGTGACGACGGCGTAAGTGACGGTCTTTCTGTGTTCGAGGGGGATCCATTTGAAGGTCTTGCGTAGGAGGCCGAGGGTGTGGAATCAGAAGGATGCGACGGAGTTGATCTGGCGGTCCATTTTGAGTTTGGAGTCCAGGATGATTCCGAGGTTGCGTGCGTGGTCTGTGGGGGTGGGCGGGCTTCCTAGTGCGGGACATAACTAAAAGAATATCTTGACACAAAACCAATTGGTCTGAAGTTAAGTCTTTGAGTGTGTGGCATCATTTGCTGATTAAGTGTGTACAAAAAATGCTTAACACTACCCTCTGATACAGCCTTACTGCTCGACCACACTACCACAAATAGAGAGTAAGGTGCTATCTACTTTTACCTCTGCCTACCTTTGGGGTTCCACTGGACTCTGTGCACACTGTACCTTACTTTGGTATAGTATATACAGAGCTAGCTTCCTACAATTGTGGAATAGGAGGTCGGGGTAGGCTCACTTTCTCCTTCCATCAGCGGCCATGGTCATATCCGCCCTGTTAAACAACGGCTTCAGGTGGTTGACATGGATCACCCTGTGTGGGTGTGTGGGGCTACCAAGGCCCACCAGGTAGATGACCTCAACTATCTCTTCCAGTTCCATGTAGGGCTCAGTCCATTTGTCCTGGATGGCAATGGGAGCCACAGGCTCCACAAGCAACAGGTTTGCCCTGGCTGGCATTCTACCAAGGTTGCACTTTGGTCATACCAGTGCTTGATAAGCTCCTAGTTGTGCTATAAGTTCTTGTTAGCCCTCTTCATGTAGTCAGCCATGCACGAACACAGGCTCAGCATGTAGTCAACAACTTGTGTTTCTTCAGAAGTTTCTCCCACCCTTCTTCTACAAGACCGATGGGACCTCTGATAGTGTGCCCATATGAAAGTTCAAAGGGGCTGACGCCAAATCCCTTTTGTGGTACCTCCCTGTAGGCATATAAAAGGCATTGGAATGGGACAGACATGGGAGTAGGACATCCCACTTCCCACTTGGGGTTCGTTCCTCAGACAACTCCATGATCATACCATTTAAGGTCTTATTCAATCCCTCCACACAACCATTGGTTTGACGGTGATAAGAGGTTGGTGAACTTATAAGTCAACCCACACTCATAGCGTTCAAGTACACGCGCATAACGTTTGTCCCTCTGTCTGAGATTATTTCTTTGAGACACACTACTCTGGTAAAGATACCACCAACAAAGGCCCGGCCACCAAGGACACAGTCACCATCCTCAGAGATGTGGCTTCAGGGTACCCAGTGGCATGGTCGACCACCATCAGGATGAACCTGTTCCCTGAAGCAGTTTTGGGGTCCAAGGGACTGACAATGTCAATCCTCACCCTCGTAAAAGGAGTCCCAACCAAAGATAGTAGCATTAAGGGAGCCTTGGTTTGCCTTCCTGCCTTGCCACTGGCTTGACAGGTGGTGCAGGAGTGACAGAACTCCTTCACCTTTTGAAACATCTGGGGCAGTAAAAGGGGTTGGCCAACCTGTCCCAGATTTTGGTCAGCCCGAAATCCCTAGCCAAGGAAATACCATGGGTTATGTTTAAGAGGAAGGTCCTGTAGTGACCATCAATCCCCTGATTGCCCCAGGCTTTGGGTCCCTAGCATCAATGTACAAAACACCTTCCTCCCAGTAGATCCTATGGGTTCCACTGGTATTTCCCTGATCCTGGATTTCAGCCTGGTGAAGAAGGCCTTCAAAGGTTCTCTGTGCTTGACAGAATTTCTCTCTGGAGAGTCCTCCTGCTCCATGCAACTCAAAGAGTTCTAGCAGGTCTTGCAAGAAAGAGTCTTCCCCTTTAGGCTCAATATCCTCCCCAGAGGGTCAGATTCCTTCTGGGCCTTGGGAAGTTTGAGACTGGTTTTCCATGCCTCTTGCCCTCATCTTGGTTGTGGGAATACAGGCTATTATTCCAGACTTAAGGCTCCCTTGACTTCCCTGACAGGTGTTCTGGGGGCTTGTGGCCTCACACACCCACTCAGGTAGACCCAACATTTCTACGTGAGTCTTCCTTTACACCTCAGCAAAAGCAGAGGTTTCTCGGTCTTTTCCTAACAGACACTCCGATGGAATGGCTGGGCTCACAGCTACCTTCTCTAGGCCAGTACCCCTCCCTACTCTAAGGTGACCATTGTCATGGGATGAAACAACCCCTCATTGTCAGTGTTGACTACCCAATGGAGAGTATCTGCGATAATCTGCTCTGGGAAAATTAGCCAGTCCACCACTGTTGTCATTCTTGCTCCTGTATGCCTCAAAGCCCTACCTTGGCCCCATTGATGAGTGCCCATTTCCTGTACTTCACCATGTTGGAAGGTAAGGCACCAGTGTTTCTACATCCATCCGACCCACAGAGACTAAGGTGGCTTCAGTCCAACCCCTGGTTTCCCTGGGCAAACTTCCACCTCAATTCCTACACTTGCAACCCCTTGGGAATGCCCACCATTGGGAAACTTCTTGGAACAGACTATGTCTCCCTTCTTATGTCCTGGCTTGTGATAGTCCAAGCACACCCAGCATTCATGGGGTCACAAGGTTTCTTCCCTTTGGAACCTCCCCACTTGGGTTTGGACCAGGCACAGGACTCGCCCTCTTCAACAGACATTTGGGGGATTTGTGAACGCCTTGTATTTATCATTGTTGCTCCCCTCTTCCCTTGAAAGGGGGCTGAATCTACTTCCTTAGGGTCAACTCCTGGAATTTTTTAGACATCTTAATGCACACCTACAGGTCAACTGCCTTACCAAACTGGGACTTCGGACCAGACAACTTGGCATCCACTAAATGCTGGTATAACTCTGAATGACAGTTACTTATGATGTGCTTATTCATTATCAGATTATAAAGCTCATCATAAGTAGTGATTGTATTGTCTTTCACCCAGCTCTCCAATGCTTTCATTAGGACGTCTACAAGGTCAACCTAGGTGTGTTATTGATTAGTACTCTTCAGGTGTAAAAACAAACGTCTGCACAAGGGCATCTATCGTGAGAGTCAATGGGTCAGCTGCACCCTCTTTTAGAGTCAGGAGTGCATCCCTCCCCAGTGTTAGTACTAACTCCCACAGTAAGGATCCCCAGTGCTGTTGGCCCACAGTGCCAATTATTAATGCACTTTCATGGGAGCCAGTGATGGAGTTGTCCATGGCAAGAAAACTTCTAAAGGCACCACCATTTGATTATGATCTGCCCATTATCAAAATATAAAAGAACAGCATCTTCCAAAGGGTGTTCGACTGGAGCAGAATCAGCTATATTGGCTTTCACCTATGCTTTGTGAGGCCTAAACTGTCAACACTTCCCAGTATTTGATGCCAAGTAATCTGTACTGAATACTGGAGAAGTGCAATGGATGCAAGAGTAATGAAAGTGTATACATGTGTAGTAGTTCTAGTGCTCTTAGGCCCTGATTACGACTATAGGTGCTAATCATCTTACTTGATAAATAACGATATGACAGGCTACGTAATTTATTAGGTCCACTAAATCGCACCTATTATGAGTTTTGGGGAATGACTTGCGGATTTATGTGTTTAACACACCAAAATCCGCATGATACAGTAAATACTGCATTCTTTTCCTCCATTAAATTACACAGGTTTGTACTTCCGAAACTTAACGAAGGTTGAGGTATTTAATGCATCTGATAATTTACTGATACGTCAAGTACCTCCAACTCGTAATTCTGACCGTGCCTAAACAGGGGTTTATGCACAGATCAGAATACGCAACTGATTTGTAAGCAGGCTCACATCTTTAGTTTTATCAGTGGCCAGGAAAAATTGATGGCTCATATGGCACCATTTTCACTCTTGCAAACACAAGGAGATGATGGATGGAGTGCTGAAACTTTTCAGTCACTCACTCCCAGACACAGATCTGGGTTGAATCCATCATCGTTCTTTAGCTCACTTCGCCACCCCAGTTCAGACCCAGCCATATGCAAATCAGACTTGACCCTGTACTCATGGGAACAGTCCAGCCCGAACTGCCAAGCCAGGTCTTCCCTGGACTGGAAACAAGCATCCTGGGACCGGTTTCAGTTTAACACCCCTCATCAGCCAGGCTAGCTTGAATCAAATGGCAAAGTGAGCAAGGGGCCCACGTCTGCGCATACCCTGCCAACTTAGGGCGATCAAAGTAAACACATGGAGATGCTGGATGGAGTGCTGAAACTTTTCATACACTCACCCCCAGTCACAGGTCTGGGTTTAATCCATCATCGTTCTTTAGCTCACTTCGCCACCCCAGTTCAGACCCAGCCATATGCAAATCAGACTTGACCCTGTGCCTCATGGGAACAGTCCAGCCCGAACTGCCAAGCCAGGTCTTCCATGGACTGGAAACAAGCATCCTGGGACTGGTTTCAGGGTAACACCCCATATCAGCCAAGCTAGCTTGAATCCAATGGCAAAGTGTGCCAGGGGCCCATGGCTGGGCATACCCTGCCAACTTAGGGCAAACAAAGCAAACACAAGGAGATGATGAACAGAGTGCTGAAACATTTCAGACACTCACCCCCAGTCACAGATGTGGGTTGAATCCATCATCGTTCTTTAGCTCACTTCGCCACCCAAGTTCAGACCCAGCCATATGCAAATCAGATTTGACCCTGTGCCTCATGGGAGCCCTCCAGCCCAAACTGCCAAGCCAGGTCTTCCTTGGACCGGAAGTAAGCATCCTGGGACCGGTTTCAGGGTAACACCACTCATCAGCCAGGCTAGCTTGAATCAAATGGCAAAGTGAGCAAGGGACCCACGTCTGCCAATACCATGCCAACTTAGGGCGATCAATGTAAACACATGGAGGTGCTGGACGGAGTGCTGAAACTTTTCATACACTCACCCCCAGTCACAGGTCTGGGTTTAATCCATCATCGTTCTTTAGCTCACTTCGCCACCCCAGTTCAGACCCAGCCATATGCAAATCAGACTTGACCCTGTGCCTCATGGGAACAGTCCAGCCCGAACTGCCAAGCCTGGTCTTCCATGGACCGGAAACAAGCATCCTGGGACCGGTTTCGGGGTAACACCCCTCATCAGCCAGCATAGCTTGAATCCAGTGGCAAAGTGAGCACGGGACTGACATCTGGGCATACTCTGTCAAGTTAGGGCAAACAAAGCAAATACAAGAAAATAATGGACGGAGCACTTAAACATTTCAGACACTCACCCCCAGTCACAGATCTGGGCGGAATCCATCATCGTTCTTTAGCTCACTTCACCACCCCGGTTCAGACCAAGCTGTATCCAAATCAGTCTTGAACCAATGCCTCATGGGAACAGTCCAACCCGAACTGCCAAGTCTCATCTTCCCTGGACTGAAAACAAGCATCCTGGGTCTGGTTTCAGGGTAAAACCCCTCATCAGCCAGGCTAGCTTGAATCCAGTGCTGAAGTGAGCAAGGGACCCACGACTGGGCATACCCTGACAACTTAGGGCGAACAAAGCAAACACAAGGAGATGATGGAAGGAGTGCTGAAACTTTTCAGACACTCACCCCCAGTCACAGATCTGGGTTGAATCCATCATTGTTCTTTAGCTCAACGTCCATCATCTCCTTGTGTTTACCATTTTCACTCTTGCCATAAGGTATTGTTATAAATAGTCTTATGAAACTCAATGGACAGTGACTTAATGCGAAATAATTACTTTTCCATTCCTTCTACAGATGTCAATTTCTACCTGACCTTTGAAATGCGGAGTACTCCAGTACTGCAGAAGATCCCATCCTTCAAAATAGAGAATCATGAAGTCTATGATGGTAAAATAACAGAACAAGAGTCTTCCCACTCAGCGTACCTGAAAAAATTATGACTATATACAACTTATCTTTGTGAATATGTATATAAAAAGCAACACACATTTTGTCACATGGCTCATGGGGGCATTGTCGTCTTCTTTAAGTTGGCATGAGCATGCTGCAGATTGTCCACTGCTTTGCGCACGTTACTACAAAAGTTTATTTTGCAAATGCTTCTTTTGACGTTTTCACATGAGAACCTATCACTGTGTTCACACTCTGCAGGTGCCTGGGATTTAGTCTTAACATTGTGAGCAAGGTCAAACAACAATTCCCCTTGGTATTCTGTTCTGGTCAGGCCCAAGTACCTAGACAACACATACCAATGCAGAATTTGTTTGGGAATATGTACTTTGGTCTGATTAGATTACACAAATAGGTAGCAGACACTTGGAGAGGGACCTTTCCAGTGCGAAGAGCAGGCAGCACTTATGATGTAGATCAACCATCTATAGACTGAGGTACGAGGTCTGCAGATAACGCCCAGAGATCTTGTGATCTATAATCATTCTGCTTCTACACCAGGTGAGGGAGATTAGGCTAAACTGTCTTTTTATAATGACAGCTCCTTTCATGATTTACGGACTACTTGCTATGCTGACCGTTTTTTTGTTATGCATTTTTCTGCTTATTGTGGCACGTATACTGCATATTAGAGCACGTTAGTTAAAATAAATATTTTAAACTTGTTCGTGTCTCTGTCAGATCTTATTGTGGACAAGTACAAGAGTGTGAGCGAAAGGGTGTTTCTTGCAACCGCGATTCCTGAGAGAGTCAGGAGTGTTGTGTTCTGGGGTGTCTAATCATTTGTTCCTCTGTGAGTGAGCAGGAGGGCAAGTGAGACACTATATCTAGTCGGTCCTGGGCTCATGGGCACTAAGGTGGTAGAGTCCTAAGTTAAGGATCTGGGTTTCTAGTAAAGTGATTACTTTTTCCCCTCTCTCGTTCTTCTAGGCCACATACTGCTGCAAATAAATGACCATGGATCACCATTTTAAAGGCCTCCCAGAGGCTGACAAGGGCTTCCATCTCGTGTTAATTGAGGTCAAAGTAGTCCCACATAGGGGGGCGCTAGAGGGCGCACAGTAAGATGGCCACACCTAAGTGAGGCTCGGCCCGGCTGAGCTCCTATCCGCCTATAATCTGCCTGTTAACTGCTGCATCCAAGCCTCCTGCGCCCCCCTGCCCCGTATTGTGAAGCCCCCTGGAATATCCTGGGCAGGTTTGGGCCACTGAGGAGCACCGCGACACCACGAACGCTGAGCTGATCGGATCCGGCGGTGCCTTTACAAAATGGCGGCGGCCACCGGACCCTGAGAGCGGACTCTGCCTGCTGCTGTAGCCGCATCTGGGACTGGAGGTGTGCGCTCCTTGCTGCGGAGCCTGTGCAGAGTATAGCGCTGCCAGAATCCTACCAGTGGCATCCCCAGGAGCGGGCGACTACGAGGAGGAGTGCCGGTCTCTGCGAGGAGCTCCGGCCTTGCCCGTGTGGTGCTGGCACTAGAGAGACCTGCCACGCTGTGGGGGACTGCGACACGGCCTGGTGCGCGGAGCGCTGCTGGCGCAGACTGCGGTGAGTGGGGGCGGCTCGTCTCCGGCTGGTGGCTGCGGAGGCGGGCGTGGGCCGGGGTACGTGCTGCGGCCTGCGAGCTGTGACTGGTTGTGTGAGGCGTGGCGGCTGTACCTTCCCCCTCGAGCTGCATTGCTGAATCCGCCGCATACGGCCTGGCCTGGGCTGCTGGCGCCGGCGGACCTGTGGGGCGAGTTCTGGTGTGCTTCGGCCCTACGTGGCCTCTGGATATCCTGCCGAGCTGCTGCTGACCGCACGCTCCTCCCTGGGGCGCCACGGACTCTCCTGGGGGCTGCATTGCTGACGGGCTGATTCTGCCCACACGGGCCTACATCGGGATGCTCCCCGCCCCATAGCAGTGCATGTGGTTGCTGCTGCACTGCTTTTCTGCCTGGATTGGGCCCTGGCCTTGTGTGGTTACCTGGTGATCTGGTGGGACACGCTGCCTTCTCGCCATTGCTCCGCTTTGGGCCCTGTTTTACTTGCCTTGGTTTCTCTGTGTTCCCCGAGGAACTGGCCGAGGGCGGATGGCCTACACCCTGAGACTGCTGAGTCTCATTATTACACACGCTGATTGTAGAGGGGCTCTAGGGTAAAAAGGAGGCTCTCACCTGCGATTTGATGCGCTTCAGCCTGCTGGTGCGGCTCCGTCGTTGGTCCCTGGAGCTCTGCTTGCGCCACGTTGCTGGGCCTGGAGGGGATACTTGGGACAGCCCTCTCCGTTCCTATTAGAGGGCGTGCGGTGGGAGGCTGCTCCGTGGGACGGAGTGCATGTGACGCCTCTATATCAGGATCTGCCATTATTTTGTCCTCCTTGGTGTGCCCATGAAAGTTTCTTCTCCTTGGTCTGGCCTGGGACTGACTGCCGGTGGACACTGGGCTCCTTGGGAGGGGCACCCGCCCTGGCCCCGTACTGTGGTGTTTGAGTGGCATGGTTGCAGGCAGAATGGGGAGGACAGATAAGTCTCAACCTCGCCTCACCTTTGAAGCGCGTAAGTTCTCCAAAATCCCACACAAAGCTGCCTCGGACTCTGAGGCGGATGCCCAGGAAGGGGGCCCTTCTACATTAGAGACAACGCTGTTGGCCATGCAACGTAGCCTCCAGTCCATAGAGGGCACTATGGCAGTGGTACATCAGCGCCTTGACCACATGTTGTCCCAACTCGAAAAGCAAGGCGCCCTCGTGGGGGAGGTTGAGCAACGTGTGTCTGCAACTGAGGATGGTCTGAGTGAGGTGGCAGGGAAAACACTCAATATGGAAAAGGTTCTCTCCCTCATCCAGGCCAAGAATGAGGACTTGGAGGCCCGTTCCCGCCAAAATAATATTCGCATAACGGGACTGCCAGAATCAACGAACGTGGGCAAAATGGAGACTTTCGTTGAGAACCTGATCAAAGACATTTTTGGCACTGAACTGCTCTCCGCAATGTTCATTATTGAGAGGGCCCACCGCTCCCTTGCGGCCCGGCCGGTCCCGGGAGCTCCACCCCGCCCTGTTATTGCACGGGTGTTGAATTATAGGGATCGAGGCGTCATCTTGCGCATGGCCAGGGATAAGGGCACTATTGAACACCAAGGCAATACACTCTCTTTTTTCCCTGATTTTACTGTGTCGGTGCAGGCTGCACGCAGGGAGTTCGGGGCTGTTAAAAAGTTCCTACAATCTGAAGGTCTCCCTTATGCCATGCTATATCCCGCTCGCTTGAAGATAGGCCCGGATGGAGACTCAAAGATTTTCACTAACCCCAAGGCAGCGCTAGAACATGCCAAACACCTCAAGAGACGACGGCGTGAATCACAGACACTGTCCGAATCTGAGAAACAGTAGGAATGTGGGGTGCACATAGGACTTAAAAGAGCTGCAGGGGCATTATGAAATCACGGATAGGACCCGTCTTAGCCTGATTGAGTTGGGCATTTTTAAGCTGAGAATTATATTTACTGAAATTGAGTCCTTCCCAGCTCCTCTTACTCCCACGACACCACCTATCCCTGAAACTCACCAGTGCGAGGAAGTTAATGGTCTCTCAGTTTATTACCTGAACACTCGGTCCATGGTGAAACATCGACTCGAAATTTTTCAACTTCTACAGGCGGAAAGACCTGACTTACTCCTCCTCACAGAAACATGGCTCACTGAAGACTCTGCCCCTGATATCTTAGCGGCAGTACCTGACAACTACTACATTTTGCAAACTAACCGGCCCTCAAGGAAAGTGGGAGGGGGAGTTGCCGCAATTATCAACAAGGACTACCAGTTTAAGCCATTAAGGGTTACTGGCCTTCCCTCTGTTGATGGTTTAGTCTTCAGACTTGAATCCCCCCAATTGTCCCTTACCTGTGTCCTCTTGTACAGACCTCCATATCATATGCCCACCTTTTCACAGTCATTGGGCGAAATGATCTCTCATCTAGCCATTAATCATGCCAGACTCCTTATTATTGGTGATTTTAACTATTGGCCTAATGACGAACAGGAGAGCACCAGCTCAATTGAACTGGCAGATCTCCTTTCTGGAATGAACTGTATTCAACATGTGCGTGAAGCAACTCACATAAAAGGACACACGCTGGACCAAGTCTGGACAGCTAACCTGAAGATTTCGACCCCTCAGGTCTCCCCTTGTACTTGGTCGGATCATCACTTTATTGCATTCACCATCTTCGAGGTTTGCCCCACTAAAGCCCAACTACCTAAGAACAAGTTGTCTAGAAGCTGGAGAAGTGCTAACATTGATCACCTTTGCTCACTTCTAACCACTTCAGCCCCGCCTCTGCTGGAGCCATTTCAAACTCAGGCAGAGAGTATTAAAACTTGGCTTGAATCCGCCTGTGATTGTGTTGCTCCTATGAAAACCATTAAAACTATGAGATCTCATGATGCGCAGCGATGGTTCTCTGATGACCTCAAAACTAAGAAGCTGGCGCTGCGTCAAGCTGAACGCCGGTGGAGACACCAGTATTGTGAAGAAGAAAAGATAATATACTCTACTTTACTGAAAGAATACAAGAAGTCTATTACTCAAACTAAGGCAGACTACTTTTCGAATAAGATTCTTAACTCAGCAAATAAATCTAAAGAAATCTTTTCTATAGTAAATGAGCTGTCTACATTAGACAGAGTCACGCCTAAATCAGCCCCTTCACAGTCCTTGTGTGACTCCCTCAACCTATTTTTTATGGAGAAAATCGTGGCAATCAAGACCAGTATCCCTATTCCCATTTCTCCCATAGTTGCCTCCGATACCTACAAGAGCCCATCTCAACTTGCTCAGATTCCCCTCATCTCCCATGAGATCTTCCTGGGTCTACTAAAAAAGGTCGGATCTGGCTCTCCGACTGATTGTTGCCCCCCTCATGTTCTTCAGGAAATCTTCGCCAGATGTCCAGACCCTCCACTTTTGCTCCTCAATAACTCACTCAAGTTTGGCATAGTCCCCAATCTCTTTAAAAGTGCGGAAATTATCCCCATTCTAAAGAAACCGGGTGCGGATCCTTCCATTCTTAGTAACTACCGCCCCATCTCGCTGCTACCCTACCTTGGAAAAGTATTAGAAGCTCATGTGTCAAACCAACTTAGTCTCTTTGTTGAACAGTCTCATGTTCTGGCCCCTCACCAGGCTGGTTTCCGACCCGCCCATTCTACCGAGTCAGTCATTTTGACAGTCCTAGACGAACTCAGAGGGGGGACAGATAGAGGCCTCACCCAGGCCTTGGTACTCCTGGACCTGTCTGCAGCATTTGACACGGTCGACCACAACATTCTGATCGATCGTGTCAACAAGGCCGGGATCCAGGGCCTGGCTCTGAAGTGGCTCTCTTCATTCCTCAGAGACCGGTTTCAAGCGGTGCGTCTTGGTAATTTTTCCTCTACCAAGATAGAACTGACTTGTGGGGTTCCCCAGGGCTCCTCTCTTTCTCCGCTCCTCTTTAATTTGTACCTACTTCCTTTAATCTCTTCTTTGCGAGAAAGGAAAGTGGGAACATATAATTACGCGGATGACCTTCAATTGGTCTTTGACAGCAATCTCTCATCATCCTCTGTGTCTCATTTTCAAGACACGATGATTTTTATAAGTGAATGGATGAATAACAATCAATTGAAGCTTAGCCCCGACAAAACTGAGCTTATCCTTACTGGAGGGTCTGCCAACCCATGGAAATCCAACTTTTTGCCGTCTACCCTGGGTAGTCCCCCTCTACCGGCCAGCTCAGTCAAAAGTCTGGGTATAGTGATAAGCAACGATCTGACCATGAAAGCTCAGATCGGCGCCGTCGTCTCCGCTGGTTTCTTCCAACTACAGAGAATAAAGAAGATCAGCAAATTCTTGACCAGGGAAGCCTTGACTTTAGCTGTTCTGGCATTGGTTATTTCCCGCCTGGACTATGCCAACTCACTTTATGTTGGCATCCCGGCTTACCAATTAAGACGCCTTCAGTTGGTCCAGAATCAAGCTGCCACACTGATTTTTTCGCAACCTAAATGGCAACATGTCAAGCCACTGATGAAAAGCCTTCATTGGCTTCCAGTGGCCAAGCGCAGTGCATTCAAGCTAGGATGTACTATTTTTAAAGCTCTTCATGGCAACAGCCCAGCTTTTATCGCTTCTAAGATTCTTCGCTATGTCCCCTCTCGCAATCTGCGTTCCTCCCATCAGAATCTATTGGTCACTCCTATTTTTAAACGCAAGAAACACGGAGGTTCCAGATTTATGGTCTTAGCCCCTCTGTTCTGGAACTCGCTCTCTATGGAGATGAGGTCCTTAACCTCTCTTACTCTATTCAGAAAACAGCTGAAGACCTGGTTGATCGCACAGGCTTATGGAACCTAAGCCATCCATTCCCGATGCCATCTTTTCACTCTCCCAGCACCAAGAAACCTTTTGGTGAACGTGCGCTTGATAAATGCTTTTAACATAACATAACATAACATACTTTGTCATGTCATGTAGTTCTACTGGGCAGCCCTGTCTCTCAATTGTTGAAAGTTTTAACTTTTATGCATTCCAGGTTTATCCTCCCTGCATAGGTGGACGATATAGAGATACTTTCATTACTCCCTGCAGTGCACTACTGTTTTGTATGGGGCTTTATGCTGTACAATGATCAGGCACAAATGTTGTTGAGCTCAGCCACCTCCTTGTTGTTAGGAGGCTAGTAGTACTCTGACGTCCCCAATGGGACTACCCCACTTACAATCTACACTGGTTTTCTATGTTTGGGGTTGGGACAGGGAGGGATGGGATGGCTTTGGCAAAGTTGGGGACGCTGAAGTGGGAGGGGGGTGGGGGTGGAGGGGGGTACCGGCACTTTCAGTCCTGTTTTTGGTGTATTCACCCTTTCATTTGCAGGAGCAGGCATGAACTTTTTTATTCCCCTACCTGACAGGTCTATAAGGACTCTCTGGACTTTATGAGTGGTAAAGTGCGACTGTTAACTTGGAATGTCCGAGGTCTAAACTCCCCCAAAAAGATTCGCTCCATTTTTGCTTCTCTGGACAGAATGGACGTCCAGATAGCCTTCTTACAGGAAACCCACCTCTCGAAACTGTCTGAAAGGAATGTCGGGAATCGGTGGGCGGGGGTGCTTGTGATGTCCTCGTATTCCAGTTATGCCAGGGGGGTGATGATCCTGGTCAAACATGGGGTCCCATTTTCGGTTCTTCACACGGACATGGATGACTCAGGCCGGATTGCGATATTACATGGGCAATTGGGTGGAGCGAGTGTGTTGCTGGTGAATGTGTACGGCCGGAATATCGACGATCCTGCCTTCTTTTCTGATGTATGGCACCGCATCACTAGCTTCCCGGAGGCGGAGGTACTCTGGGGCGGTGATTTTAACGCTTGCCTGGATAGGACTGTGGACCGCAAGGGTTGCGAGACTCCGTGGCCCAGGCAGTCTTCTGAGGTGCTGCTGGGACTGATGGATGCCGGCCGTCTGTGGGATGTGTGGTGATTGCGGCACCCTGGGGTGCGTGAGAGCACCTTCGTTTCCTCGGTTCATTGGACCTGGTCCCGCTTGGATTTCTGGCTGGCCACTGAGTCTGCGTGTACCTGGGTGACGGATGTTCGTCATTTGGCTCGGACGCTCTCCGACCATTCTCCTGTGCTCTTGAAGCTGCAGGTTCCTGCGTGCCAGCGACCTCCCTTCAATTGGCATCTGCAGCCATCCTCGTTATCGTAAGCGTGAGATTGGGGAGTCTATTCGCAATTTTTTCAAGGAGAACGAGGGCTCGGTTGATAGCGCAGGCGTCCTCTGGGAAGCATTTAAGGTGACTATTAGGGGGGTGTGCATGGGGGCGCAAGCGGGCGTCTTGAGGGACTTGCGGCGTAGGATTAATAAATTAGCTGCAGAAATCTCCGCTCTAGAACGATCCTACGATTCGGACCCATCCCCATTGACACTCTCGGCGATCTGGGATTTGGTCACTGAACACAACGACACAGTCGATCAGGAGATGGCCCATAAGTCTAGACGCAGTAAGGCTCGTTATTATGGCGAGGGGGGCAGACCTAGTCGCTCACTGGCCCAGAGGCTGGCTGATCCACGTAGCCAGGACTACATTAAAGAGATTCTTGATGAGGCGGGTGAGGCACATTACACCACGGCGGATATTAGTGGGACCATACTGGACTTTTATGCCAATTTGTATGCACATAGGGCCATGGTACCACAGGCTGAGATCCATGAATACCTAGAGGACGTTGCTCTTGGGTGGCTGTCTCCGAATCATAGGGAATATCTTATACAGCCTTTTGACGAGGAGGATGTCAAGCTTGCTATTATGTCCCTCCCCACATGCAAGGCTGCGGGATTGGACGGACTCCCTAGTGAATTTTATAAGTCATATGCGGATGTGCTGGCCCCCAGACTTCTTAAGGTCTTTGCGGAGGCATATGAAACAGGTCGCCTCCCGGCCTCCTTAAGAGAAGCCCTCTTGGTTATGCTATTGAAACCGGACAAGGCAGCTAATCGCTGCGACTCCTACAGGCCCCTCTCCATTATTAATATTGACGCTAAGATTTTGGCCAAGATGATTGCTATTCGTTTACAGCCCTTGGTTCCCCTGCTGGTGCTTCCTGAGCAGTCGGGGTTTGTGCCCGCCAGGTCCACCACGCACAATTTACGCACACTATTTGCCACGCTGCACTATTTCGATTCCGACTTTCAGGCCGTTGCTGTGCTGCTTGACGCAGCAAAAGCGTTTGATTCCCTCCAATGGGATTACATGTTTACAGTCCTCACAAGAATGGGTTTTCCGCCATTCTTCCTCCAGTGGATTAGAGTCCTGTACACAGAGCCGGCAGCCAGGGTTCGTGTCAATGGCTGGGCGGCGTCGGCCTTTCCTATTGGAAGGGGCACGCGGGAAGGATGCCCCTTGTCGCCGATGCTTTTTGCTCTGGCTTTAGAGCCTCTCGCTTGCAAGCTCCGCCAGTTGCCTGCGTCTGCGGCATTGCGGTTCCAGCAGCGCCCACTTATAGTCTCGCTTTACGCGGACGACATGCTCTTATACGTCCGCGAACCTGCAATCTACCTTCCAGCATTGCTTCGCAAATATGTGAAATTCGAACGTTTCTCCGGCTTAGGGATCAATTGGGCTAAGTCGACTGTATTCCCTCTTACGGCTGGCACTCACGAGATCACATTGGATTTCCCGTTGTCCTGGACCCAGGACCCGGTGAAATACCTGGGTATTTGGCTGCATAGGGACCCGGAGCAGGTCATATCCATGAATTATGGCTGCACCATCTCTCAACTTACGGACAGGGCTGCGCGCTGGGCCCGGCTGCTCCTCTCGCTTGCAGACCGCATAGCGGTGATCAAAATGTCAATCTTACCCAAATTATTGTACCTATTTGTGAATATTCCTATCCGTTTGAATCTCTCTCTCTTTAAAACGCTGCAGTCTGCCCTGTTGTCATTTGTCTAGGGGGGGAAAAAGCCTCGATGTAGCTGGAATACTCTTGCTCAACCATTTGACCATGGCGGCTTTGAGGCACCAGACATGCGTCTCTACTATTTATGCGCCCAAGCGCAATTCGCGCACTATTGGTTTTATCCGCAGCGGTTCCTACCCCACACAGCGATAGATGCGGATGCTATCCTCCCACTGCCGCTTGTGGCGGCAGCCCTTTCGGTTGGTGACGGGGGCCCTCGGGCAGAGATTAACCCAGTGCTATGTACCGCCTGGGCATGGCGGGCCCTTGCCCATAGGGCACAGCTCGACTACCTTTATTCTCCAAAACTGCCTGTAGTGGCGCATCCTGATATCTCTGCGGTGCAGGAGCATTCTGCCCTGCGCACGCTGCAGGAGGTCGGGGTTGTGCAGATGGGTGACCTGTACAAGCAGGGCCAGTTCCGGTCACTACAGGACATTCAGGCGGGTCGGGCTCCCTGCCCAATGCTGTGCTTCACATATGTCAGGGTGCGGCAGGCGGTCAGGGCAATCTACCCCAATTATCCAGCGGTGCCACAGCCATTGCGTGCACTGCAGGCGGTGCTGGCTGATGAGGAGCATAAGGGTCTGATCACTAGGCTATATGCTGCATCCCAATGTGAGAACGATCCAGAAGAACACCCTTCATATCTTAAATGGAACGCAGCCTTGGGGCACACCTTACCACTTGAACATTGGCAGTTCTGCTGTACACTGACTGGGCGCCTCACTGCCAATTGCAATTTGCGCATCATCCACTTCAAGTTTTTACATCAATTGTATTACACCCCATTGCAATTGCGGAAATATGGTTTGTGTGACAGAGCCTGTATCGTGAGGTGTGGACATGCAGATGCCGACTTTTTGCATCTATCGTGGCAGTGTGCGGGGTTAGCTGCCTTCTGGGTTAAAGTTGTGAATATGTTGACGGAAGTGGTGATGGAGTGAGTGCGGTGTGAGCCCGAGGTGTGCCTGCTGGGAGATGTGAAGTCCCTGAAGCCGTGTAACCGGCGACTGGTTGCCGTGGCGACATTACTAACCAAGCGAGCCGTGGCACAATGTTGGGGTGCCAAGCACCTCCCTACAGCTCAGAAATGGGTCCGGGACCTAACCATCTGCAGGGAACAACTGGAGACATATGCGGAGGACCTGCCTGAGGCTTCTCGCCCTAAAGATTTCTGGGCCCCACTGTCGATGTATCTTTTGAGTCATCCCGATCTGTGAAGTGTCCTGCTCCTTGCTTTTTGTTTTCTTTCCTTCTCTTTTCGTTTTGCGTCTTGATGGGGATTGTCGCAATTTGATTCATGTGATGTGTTATTATATATGCCTGTCAATAATGCTCGAGAGTCTCTGTTTATATGATGCTACATCTTATTGCGTGCCGGGGGGGGGGTTTGGGGCGGGGGGTAGTTGGCTCTCTGAGCTGTTGTTCATGTTTGTGCTACCACTTATCGCTGCATTTATACTTAAAAAATGCTTGTGTTATTGCGTGCCTAGAAGACGGTGATGGCTCCTCTTTGGAGCATGAGTATTGTACCTGCAAGTTTTTCAATAATCAAATAAAAAAAAAAAAAAAAAAGTAGTCCCACATAACTGTCCGGAGGTGGTTACTAGGGACTCCTCCTTAAGCCACTAGGCATTGAAGCACCAGATTTCTTGCAACCCGGGTTCGGTCGTCCGAGCTGTATTTCCACCGGTGCGTGGTCCGAGAGACCTCGAAGCAGAATACAAGATCCTGTGACCATAGGCCCTTCTGCTACTTTTTAAAAATGAAGTCTAGGGACAAATGTGCATTCTTCCCATTTAATGCCTGATTACAGCTATCAAATGGTAAGTGGAGTGGAAATTCCCTTTGCAGGAAGCTAAGAGGTCCAACAATGCTCCCTCCTTGGGCCTTCTCAGATAGAACTTGGAAACAGAAGGGGTGGTTGAAGACCACTCTTAATGTTCCCTTCATTATTATGTTATCGTGTGCAATTATTTGACACCCCAAAACCCATAGCAGTTCACAACAAAAGTATACATCAGCCCCTCAATCTTAAAGCTTGGGCTAAATAGGATGATAATCTCTCTCTGTAATTAGTAGGTTGAATCTAGTTGAATAATTATTGCTCTTTGACCTGCCATCAACCAATTTAAGAGAATTATCAGCCATTGTTCTGCCCTACTTTATTGTGACAGAATTATCAACTTTAAGTGATTTAGCCACTACCGACCTGCCCACACCTGTAGTTATAAAATTTAGTGATGATTGGCATGTCCATATTTATATGATAAACATTATTATGATATTGTTGTTCACTGTACTGCTTTCACCAATAATATGAGATTCATTAATAATTGAATGTACTTATATAAAGTAATCCGAAATAAACAACCCCCATCAAGGGGTGTAGTCCTTCTGCGCAATGTTATATGGTGGCTGGAAATGCCTACAAGGAATATGTCAGTTTGTAGTGGTGAAACAAAAGAAGCAAAGAAAGGTCCAGCAAAAGGTTTTCATTGGCGTATGTGTGGCTTATTGCTGGTTATAGTGATATGCCACAAAAATGTTTGCTCATGTAAAACGAGTTAGTGTGAAGATTGATCTCCATCACATTTAATTGTTATCCCATCAGTTCTGAGAAAGCATCTAGAGATGCTAGATATGGCTGACTGTTACCCCATGAGACATTTTGAACATACAGCCACCCACTCTCTATTTGACAATCTAGAAATTATTGATGCTTGGACATAGGATGACCATGTACAGACCATCAATACTAGGGACATCTGTGCAGTTTACAATAGAAATGTTTGAGCGAAAGATATATGGAGGATTTTCTTAGAACCTTAGGTTTTACAATAGAGACCACCCTTCAGGACGCGCACAGGGTGTAATTATAAGGACGGCTGCACAAGAGAAGAAAAACTGTGCCACCATGTCCATGTTTGAAATTTTCTGGCATGTTCCGCAAGTGAATTGTGTCTTTAAGAGGACACTCTGAATATTGCACCATCATGGTAGTTCCACTTCAGCTTGTGTTTTTTCCAGCTATTGTGTACAAGAGAACATGCATGTAGGTATCTGGTTGACTGGGGGTTATAAATCCACACCCTGCCATACAAGGACATCTGCACTGTAACAGTACTTGAGCTCTCATCCACTCTTGGAGTTCTGCACTACCCAACATCAGGTGTGCTGTCCCTGCTGAGGCAGTCTGTCCTCTGGCTCCCAGTACACATAGCTTAGCTATTTGCTGTCAGACCCTCCTCTACTCTGTAATAGCAAAGGGATGTGTACATTATACCATTTGATAGGCATTATACTTTAAAGGAAACTTGCTCTTTTCTTGCCCCTGGTAAATCTATCCTCTTTGAACCAATAATTTGCACTTCGTCAGGCGTGTCTACAAGATGCTGTTTTCCTCGAGGCCAGATTTGGCCTAGCACTTTGATAGAAGCTCAGGCAATATGACCTGCCTGTAGAAGAATACGTAGCTATATTGATCAGTGCAGAGCAGAACAGACCTGAGAGCAGGACGACCGGTCACCTGCATTGAACATTGATAGGCTGTCCGGTTTTAGGTTTAAACCTATAATAACTGATAAAACCCCACTGAAAGAGAAATAGCCCTCACCAGTGAAAACATATAAACACTGAAAAAACACCTGCACAACCACAAACTAAATGCCTGAAGGGGCCAATACAATGTAACTTTGTTATGCAAGTTAGTGTCATGTGGTTTGTGGCCTCATGGTCTGCCCTGCTAAGTTGGCCTAGGCCTGGCTGCCATGCTGCCTTTTCTGCGCACGTTACTTTGTGACTTTGTTTTTCCAGCCTCTGCTTGTGCCCGGCTATATTAGGACTGTCTGCATTTCTGCCTTTCACCTTTTCTCCTGTTCCCTGTGGGTTACATCTGCACAACATGTACAAGGTCGAAAAACAACGTCCCTCGTTCTTGCTGATCTGGCCAGTCCCTCGCACCTAGACATAACACTACGTACAGCTGCACTGGAGAAATTCATGTGCTTTTTAATATTGTGATTTCACTGTTAAAGGCACTTGGAGAAAAACCTTTCCAGAGAGAAGAGCTGTGCTTGTCTGATGATGTAAACCTTGCATCTAGATATCGAGGTATGAGGGTCTGCCTGACAAAGCCCAGAGGTTTCCTGTTTATATAATAAACTAGCTAATAGCACGGGGAGGGTGGTATGGTCATGTAGCCCTATATCCAATGCTTTATGAAATGCTTTCCCCGTTTGTATTCTATGGAATTGTAACTATGCTGATTATTTTATCCTTATGCATTATGCTGATAGTACTGGCACGTGTACTGTATCTTAGAGCACGATAGTTGAAATAAACATTTAAACTATACTGTGTCTCTTATTGCGCACGTTGTGGACAGGTATGAGTGAGTTATGAAAGGGTGTTCTTGCTCCTGCGAGTCCTGAGAGAGAGATACCGTGTTCTGGGTTGTCTAATCATTGGTAGCATCGCTGCTCATGAGACGCTAAAGCTAGTCGGATTGGGGTTGTGGGTGCTGAGGTGTATGGTTGGCTCACCACTATACTCCGAGGTCCTATTATCCTGTGCATAGCTCTATGTATGTGCAGAATCCCTACAACATGGCGGAACCAACGAGTGGGCTGCTTATCTGCGAGACGCTTGAGTAGTACTTGTGCTTGTCCACAACCCCTTCACAGACGCTTCCGGAAGCGTGTGTGAAGGTGATACCTCCTATATTGACGTTTTTATAGGTTCTTTCAAGCTTGAAGTTGTTAAAAGGTTTTTAAATAAAACCCTATATTGTGCTGCCTCCTATTAGAGCCCCGCCTGGAGTTGCAGCGCATCCAGCTGGGCCGGGCGGTGTAACCATAAGTCCCATCATGGTTAATTCGGTGATGGGCAAACGCCCACAAAATAAGGATGATTTGCCTTATTGGCTTGCAGAAAAATTTGACCAGCTGGAGGCGGTTTTTCCAAATACTTCTCCTGTGGAAAAACACAGGATTTTGACGATTAGTTTGCCAAAAGACTCGATTCCCGAATTGACAGAATGCAACAACTGGGGTAAGGTATTCGCAGCAGTATATGCAAAGTGTTTCGGCACTCCTTCCATGACGGTTCTCCCCTCTGTAATTAAACGCGTGCAGGATGAGCATGGCCCTGAAGCGGCTGTGGAATTAGGGATGAGACTGGTGGGAGTGTTCGATGGAGTAGCTGATTTGATCCTTGCGAATGTCAAGGGCGATGCAGTTAACTTTCAAGTAGCTAATGCTTTGGCTTTGATCCCAGAACCGGACAGGCCGCGCGAATTACCGAAAATTATTGCCCAGGCTTACAAAACAATTGGCAGCAATAGCCTGGGAGTCAAGCCTTTTGCTAAAACGCAAACACAATCACAACCTCAACCGAAATCTCAATCTGAGAAGGATGAGAAGCCGTTCTTTACTAAAAAGAGCTGGAGACAGAAAAAGCAGGGTAAGCAACAGAAGAAGCTAGGGTCGCGAGGCGCATCCCCGGTTTCCGTCTCTTCTGAACGCACTTATGATTTGCGCAATAGGGCGAGAATTAAATCTCCAGAGAGATTTCAAGTCCCTGATTCGCGTTCTCCTCGTTCTTCACAGGCACCAACAACCTCCCAGGCTGGTGGAGGAGATCGCCAGGATAGAGGCAGGGGTCGTGAGGCTCCTCGGGGACGAGACCAACCTCGACAACAAGTCCGAGGGAAACCAGACGAATTTCCACGTTCTCATCCACAGTTTCAGAAGAAGAAAGTTGCAGCTGTAACAGCGAGATATGCCACAGACGGTGAGAACGAGACTCCTGAATTGGACGTGGGCAGTGACGCTCCTAGACAGCGCCGCGGAAGTTACCATAGTGCGGGAGGCACTACGTCCTCATGTGGAGGCGACAGCAACTGATGCATTCATTACTGTTGAGACAGCAGACACCAGAGTGGCACCCCCTGACAGACTATATAATATTGTCATTCAAATTGAAGGTGACATACAGCGTGTTATTAAAGGGATTTCTTGGGAGAATCTGACCTCTTCGTACGACATTCTGTTGGCAGAGGCGGATTGGCCGCCCCCATTCGTACTTGCTGCGCGTAGAGGGGAGGAGGTAATCCTTCCGAGCTTTTCTCGTCATGTCCCCAAGGACAAAGCGGAGGCTCTCGCAGCCGAGTGGGCTGCGTCCCTGGCTCCGGCGTTATACCGCAACCACGTGGGCTGGGATGAAGACTCTCCCCCATGATATTCCTTTGCGGTCGCTGAAACAGCCACAACCCCAATATCCCATCAAGCGGGAAGCTAAAGGTCCCATCTCCGAAATTCTAACACAGTTGGAATATCAAGGAGTGATTGAAACATGCGTATCACCGATGAATAATCCCCTTTTCGCGGTTTCTAAACCCGACGGATCGTACCGCCTAGTTTTGGATTACCGACATTTGAACTCTCATTGTCGGACCTTTGCGGTACAAAATACACATAGTTCTGCGCTTGTAGACAGTCTTGTCTGTAAAAAATATAAAACGACACTGGACTTATCCAATGGATTTTACACGCACAACTTGTCCCCGGAGTGCAGCCAATGGAGCGCTTTCACTTCCGGTGGTAAACAAATCAAATTCCGGCGTTTACCTATGGGCTACAAGAACAGTCCAGGTGTGTTCGCCGCCCGTGTTGTCTCCTTGTTAGACAACATAGACCCAGATGCGTGTTCGTACGTCGATGATATCTATCTGACAGACGACGAACTGTGGCCGCATCTTTCCCGAGTGGACCGCATTATTCTTGAATTTGCGGTCTTAGGTTACAAATTCAACTTTGCCAAATCACACATTGCTGAATTTACCGTTTTGTTTTTGGGCTATGAGCTCAACAATGAAGGTAAGGGCTTAGCCCCCCATTTTTTGGAGAAATGCGCACTCTTGTGCCCGCCAACTACTCTGAAGAAGCTTCAGTCTTTACTGGGTTTTCTAAACTTCGGGCGTACTTACATTCCCGAATATGCCCAGCGTATCAAGCCTCTTTATGCCTTGATACAACCTAACTTTTCGAAGTCATGCTGGCTTCCCGAGCATTCCTCTATACTGCAGTCTTTGCAGTCAGATTTACTTGAATCTAAATTCTTGTTGACTCGTGACAACCACACAAACCTGGTGATTAGAATCGTTCCAGGGGCAGTGGGTTTCACATACTTAACCTTTAACGAAGGTGACACAGTACCGATTGCATACAAGTCACATCTTTACACTTCAGCAGAAATGCGCTTTTCCTCTGTGGAGAAAGTTTTGACTGCAGTGCAGATGGCGATTCTAAAGGAACGCGCACTGGCACAGGGAAAACGCATTTTGGTGGTAACACCATATCCTGCCCTTGAGGCAGTGACAAAAGCAAGTGTACCGAACTCTAAAGCTTTGCACCCCCGTTGGATACAATGGGCAACATCTTTGACGTCCCCGGATGTCACTTTCATCTTTGATTCTTCTCTTCCGACACAGGAGTTTTTACAGTATGAATTTGTTCATCCTCCTCCTCTGTCTTTGCGAGCGCTTGAGGAGTACGAATGTATTATCTATACCGATGGTTCGGCACAACCGGCCACGGGTTCCAAGCATGCTTATTCCGCGGCATGTGCTAATGTAGCAGGTGCCATGGTGAACGGCAAGTTCAAATCAACTGTAGTGCACACACAGGCACTAGGAGACACTACCGCACAATTGGCCGAGCTGCGTGCTTTGGTGCTCGCACTTGAGTTCGCTAATCCAGATGTGACGACTCTTATTGTATGCGATTCTTACTACTGTGTTCAATCTTTCAATGACAATCTCTTCTTTTGGTCACAAAATGACTATAGAGATGCAAAAGGCAGCACAATTAAGCATAAAATGCTTTGGGTTCGAGTAGCAGATTTGAAACAACGTCTGCCTCTCACACAGGTGATTCACACTCTTGGCCACCAGCGTGTTGGCGCACACGCTGTCGGTAACGGTTTGGCAGATGAAGCTGCCAAATCGGCAGTAGCCACGTGCTCAGTCGCAGCAGTTACAAGATCCATGACTAGGATAGATAATGATATTCTGGCAGCTATTGCTGCAACAAAGGAGGGTGCTAATTACCCACGGGGTTTCCCTTCCAAATACTCTTATCAATTAGGTCCCGAACAGGCTCCTTTCGTAAGAATTCCTGACGTTGGTGATCGGCTGATTCCCAACGCGGACCGCAGACTTTCCTTGATAACGGCCGCTGGTGGCGTGGTTTATACAAACAAACCCGTACTTATGTGCTTTCTTGTGACGTTTGTCAGCAGATTAAGCCTTCCACGGTTACACGACCACCACAAACACCGCTCTGCATTTCAAACAGACCTTTTGCGTGTGTTTACCTGGATCACTGTGGTCCATTCTCTTCAGACACTGCATATAAGTACATCTTGGTTGCAGTGGACTCGTGCACACGTTTCATCTGGGTTTGGCCACAACGGAGTGCTGACGCTCGAAATGTCATAAGGGATTTGCGTGTCTTTGTGGGAATTTTCGCCTGTGGCACCTTCCATTCGGACCAAGGTCCAGCGTTCGCCTCTAAGGCTTACAAGGACGCAATGGGTTCACTGGGGGTGCGGGTGAAATTTTCGTCTCCATATTGGCCTGAGGGCAATTCGATTGTTGAACGAATGAACCGTGACTTAAAGCAATCCTTGACAGCTAGGGTCTTAGGTACTGGCAGGAACTGGCTGGCCCACTTGTATACCGTACAATGTGCACTGAATAATCTCCCTAGAAGACCTCTGGGTGGGCGGATCCCATATGAAATGCTCTTTGGCATACGAATGTTTGTGCCCGACCTTGATGGTCTAGACATGGCGGCGCAATCCGCAATCTTTGATGTAGATAACCATTCTACTATGTTACAGGACTTACAAGAAGCCCGGGACAAACTTGCACATGAACATTTACCTTCAGCCACAAACGCTGCGCTGCAGATTCCGGTTGCCGGCTGGCTTCCGAAGATTGGGGATCTGGTTCGAGAAAAGGTGGAGAACAAAAAAGAATTTGGCCCCTCTTATCGTGCACCGGTTCCAGTCCTTGGCTTGAAGGGTACTCGTACAGTCATCTTACCACCGCTTCCTGGTCGCAAAGAGAACAGATACATCTCAGTGGAAAATGTCAAGCTACAACATCTGGCCGATCCTGAATAGTGTAACACCAGCGGTCTCTTGTCCAGTCATTTCCCGGACAAAGGTTTGTGGCCCTCCAGCCCAAATGGTCACAGATGTTGCTATCGAGATGGTAGATTTGCCTGATCGCTTACTCGACTACCCGGCCTCCCCTGCAACGAGGAGACTGAGTATACCTACCCCGCCAACAAGTCGGTGGCTCACCTACCAACAACGCCACTGAGCCCAACACGTTATTCCTTTGACTTGAATTCCACCTCATCACTTATCCCGTCCAGATTCAGTATTTTTGTATCCTGGTTCAGAGACAATTTTTTGATTCCTCCATGGACATACATCTGGTTGGTACTTTTCCTGATTTTTCTGTTCATGTCCATTGGCTTTATCACAGTTTTTTTTCTACTCATCAATGGTCATTATTTGCCGGAACGCTCTGCAGTGAACTGTGTCGCTGGAACTTTGGCTCCGCATTCTTCTTCTCACATCATGAAGCGTGACCGCACATTTGTGAACATTTCAGCTTTCCCAGTCGCTGATGGCATCGTATGGGATGCAGTAAATTTCCAAATTCATGGACCTACCGAGATTATTAATGTACCAAATGTCCTCCGTGTTTCAATGGGTGATGTCGTTAAAAGTAATATTCATTCTGACGATTGGGATGTGCATGCCGTTGAATCGTTATTTACTGATTTGAAATATTATGCTGCCTTTAATGCTGAAGATTTGTACATGAATTCTGCAAGTTATGCCGATTTATATTGTTACCAGCATTGGGGCAACCATTTCCTCCATAAACCGAGTGCCCTTCGGGGTCCTATTAATTACACCCAATGGGAACATTGTCCAACCCCTTTGCCTGGCAGCTCCCAAACTCTTAGAAACAAGTTTGCTTATTTTACTGACTTTAATAGATCGAACCCTGGGTCCTATTATTTTAAATTAAACACTTCATCTACACAGAAGATCATGTTGACCCACACCAAGTTACTGTATTCGGGTTCCTTTTTGGCCACCTTGGCTGTGGGTGGTTATGAGCACTGGCGGGACACCATTGACTTGAAGTCTATTTGGGGCTCCAAATCATGGCAGGTGCAAGGCACAGAAGCCTTGCACCGTGCTTGCCTCATCCCGACCCAAATTCTATTTTTAAATCATTAAATCTATCAAACAACGTGTTGGGGTTTGGCTACTTCCAAACAATTAAATGCACCTTCCATTCCTGTGTTGTCTTCCTCCACCAACGCGAGCTTGCATTTAAATATTTCCCTTACAGATTTGCAAGTTTTGTTTCAGAACAATTCATTTAATGTTTCCACGTTTGTTCAGTCACCCTGGTTGGCTTGGCCACGGCCGCAGATGCCTGCCAACTGCGTTTTCATGACTCAGCTCCTGGTTACAAACAGGATATGCCAGACCCGAGGTTTTCTGACTCTCGTACTGTTACAATTTATTCTGTTGGTAAATTATGTAAACAGTGGTTGCAGCACTCTTCATTAGATTCTGTGAAACAGCATTTATCCCTCCTGTCAGGCAACATTGATCTGTCCGGTTTTGTACTGGGGCCTTGTGGCCCTCGACCTAAGAGATTCATTTATGAAACTTACAATGAGCTCTGGAAGCTTTCTCAAATTGAAGCTGCCTCCCGTCTTCGGGAGATTGATCAAGCAAATTTAGAAAAGGTGCTTGCTGTTGTTGACAATAGTATTAATACCCTGTCTTCCCGCATTTACACATTAGAGAATATTGTTTCCTCTGTTGTTGATATTGTACAAGATGATGTTTCTGTGTTATATCATGGTCAAAATCAATTGCGTTCAGTGATGCAGTTTGCATGGACTTTGCAAACACTTAAAATGGGTAAAGTTCCTTGGCATTTTTTAAACACCTCTGCCTTATTTTTGCCTTTTAATTTAACTGAAAAACAGCAGTTCATGTCCATGAAAGATGCCACATACACTCTGTTACATATCGAGAAAATAGAGCCATTACCATTCTCTGTAGCGGAATTGGATTCTGCAGTGTGGCTAGTTCACGGGGTTATCGCTTTGCCTTTTTCTTTATTTGAATTCAGTTCCTGCATGAAACATTATCCTGTTGGCCTTTTTCAGCCTTTAGGCAGTGCCTTCTTGCATGAACTTTGGTCCTTGCCTTTCCTTTATAGATGCCTTAGGGACGGCAAGGAAGTTTTTCTCACAGGCGAGTCATGCGATTCTACTGTGGGTCATTCCCTTATTTGCAAAAACATTAAATTGCACGGAGCTTGTAACGTTTCGGCTCCGAATCTTGCTTGTGTTTTAAAGGGTATTCCTGCTCCTGCTATATCTCCTACTTTCACTGTGCTTGCAAATGGTAGCTATCTGCTTCTGAATAATCAGGACTGCTGTGGCATGCTGGCCGGCATACCCTATATTGTAACAGTTTCCCACAGAGTTGTCTGCTGCAAAAATGTGCTTTTTCCTCCCCCGCACGACATCATAGATAGTTCCATTTGCCCTTCCATTCCTACTTTGAAGGCGGATTTCAATAAATTGAGCAGAATAAAGGCGCTATTATTGAACCAGGAGGTTATGCTCACATCCGCCCGGGAGACATTCATCCTCCAGGTGGCTAGTACCCACAGTGAAATACAGACCCTTTTGAACACTAACCTCCCACAACATTTCGGTGAATTGATTAACCGTGTTTTTAATGCATCACGCACCGAAGGTCTGGTGCACTTTTTTAAAGTTGTGGGCTCTGGCCTTGTTACCTCCTTTCAAACTATCTTTGGTGTAATACCAGCTTTTATTCATTCCATTTTTTCCAGCGTCTTTGGCGGCTTTCCGTTGATCCTCGCCTTAGCAGCTGGTGTATTGCTTTTGGTCTGTTTACTGCGCAATGGCTGCACTTCCTTGGGCCCTTCTCGACCCCGGTCGACTCCTGATGCTCCGTGAACGCATCCTCGCCGGCTTCGGCGTCCTGCCATTGGCGACACTCAGTGTGTCCTTCAGACTTTCTTTTCACTTTGCGTATTTCACTTGCGTGCAACTTGTGATGACTTGCATCCGATGTCCTTTTTCATGGTCGTTGGATTATTGCCTCTCCAATACGTCTCTGTCTCGCCCGGATTTTGTCCCCTTGATGGGCCCCTTAGAGGCCCATGAGCGGGACTGTTCTGGTGCTGGCTATATGGCGCGTGCGGCTGCACTTGGGATTTTGGGGCAATGGGATATCTGTGCGGCTGCTCAGAATCTCCTACAACACAGTTATATTGAGTATCACGCAAGTTGTCCCGCAATGCTGTTCACTTCTCCCTCTTACGAGGAACATGACTGCTGCTTTGATTTATTGGACTGGATGGCGTCTCTTTTTTCTGACGGTTCCAACGATGTCCTCTTGGAAAGTGTGGCGTTTTTCTGCACCTACACGTTAATGGATTGAAGGGGGCCTCCGCTTTCAGCTTCCTGCCACACTGGATTTTTTTTTTCCTACAGACTTTTTATTTTTCTCTCCCATTCATTGTCCTTCATGGGGACCATTCCAAAACAGACGTTTCTGTTCTGCTCATTCTATTTGAACTCTGTCTTCGTCCTCTGTCTGGGCCAATGGACTGTCTAGGGGAGGGTGTCATGTGGTTTGTGGCCTCATGGTCTGCCCTGCTAAGTTGGCCTAGGCCTGGCTGCCATGCTGCCTTTTCTGCGCACGTTACTTTGTGACTTTGTTTTTCCAGCCTCTGCTTGTGCCCGGCTATATTAGGACTGTCTGCATTTCTGCCTTTCACCTTTTCTCCTGTTCCCTGTGGGTTACATCTGCACAACATGTACAAGGTCGAAAAACAACATCCCTTGTTCTTGCTGATCTGGCCAGTCCCTCGCACCTAGACATAACACCACGTACAGCTGCACTGGAGAAATTTGTGTGCTTTTTAATATTGTGATTTCACTGTTAGAGGCACTTGGAGAAAAACCTTTCCAGAGAGAAGAGCTGTGCTTGTCTGATGATGTAAACCTTGCATCTAGATATTGAGGTATGAGGGTCCGCCTGACAAAGCCCAGAGGTTTTCTGTTTATATAATAAACTAGCTAATAGCACGGGGAGGGTGGTATGGTCATTTAGCCCTATATCCACTGCTTTATGAAATGCTTTCCCCGTTTGTATTCTATGGAATTGTAACTATGCTGATTATTTTATCCTTATGCATTATGCTGATAGTACTGGCACGTGTACTGTATCTTAGAGCACGATAGTTGAAATAAACATTTAAACTATACTGTGTCTCTTATTACGCACGTTGTGGACAGGTATGAGTGAGTTATGAAAGGGTGTTCTTGCTCCTGCGAGTCCTGAGAGAGAGATACCGTGTTCTGGGTTGTCTAATCATTGGTAGCATCGCTGCTCATGAGACGCTAAAGCTAGTCGGATTGGGGTTGTGGGTGCTGAGGTGTATGGTTGGCTCACCACTATCCTCCGAGGTCCTATTATCCTGTGCATAGCTCTGTGTATGTGCAGAATCCCTACAACATTAGCAGTAAGAAAGACTAGGCTAACATTATTCTGCTTGAATTTTGTTGTTTAGGGATGCCACTAAAATATTGTTTCTTCTTCCTTTTGCTTTTTTCAGTTTTATGGTCTTTGGTCTAAAGATGCATGGTTTAGAAGCATGTTTTAGGTCTTGTTTAATTATTTTATGAACTGTACAGAATCAGGAAATATCAAAATCATATTTGATATTTTGGCTGCGTTTGATTCTTTCACTGATAGGTAAAATGGCTGGCTTCATAAGAATCTTTCCAAATATGTGTCATCACATTTACCCACAGAGAATGGGTAAAAACCCTTAATACATCAGCCCCCAATTTCTAGTGAGTCAGTATTGATAGTAGGTGAATTGCCAACACCTCAGGCTTTAAACATTCAATGCAAGGTATAGTGACAAGTATGTGTGAAAAGAGCACTATCACCAAGCATTTTAGATGCCGGGTCTGGTGGCTCAGTGGACTAATTCATCCAGTGCAAGGGCCTGTGTTCAACTTCATGGTCACAGGTTCAAATCCCAGCGGGTCCACTCAGCCTTTCATCCATCTGAGGTCAATAAAATGAGTACCATTGAGTTGGGTAACAATAAGCATCTGTTATTCAGCACCAAGAGACCTCGTTGGGGTGAACGTGCGCTTTACAAATACACGTTATGTTATAGTGGTGAAAACATGACACCAGACTTTTGGAAAACATAGAATGCAGTGTCACTTGGAATGCTCTGCAAAAAACGTTCTTCCCAAGTTCAACAAAGATTGGAGTGATATTGTTTGTATTTGCAGTGATTCAGCTACGTATATGAAAAAGTTATGTGATGACCTGTCAAAATTGATACCTGAGCTGAAGTGCTTCCCTGTAAGAGATCCTTGCCACTTGTTAAATGGTATGCTGAAAGCATCTTTACAATCTTCAGAGTTAATGAGAAATGCTATTGACTTTTAGTCCATTCTGGTGCACTATTTTCTTATGCACAGGAACTAAAACGGAAATATTTAGTTGTTTGTGTGGCATCAAAGAAAGTCATCCCAACTGTGTCCCTTAGCTGATGGTTCTCAGTCCAAGGGGCTATGAATGCTATATTATCCATGTGGCATCCGTTTACAGAATTTTTGCTGAGTGATGATGCCAAAGGAAAGAAATGTGAGGATCTTTGGTTGCATATTGATAGTTATGTGAAAAAGTACACTCTACTGCATTCTTAGATTTTTACAGGAAAACATAACTGCTGTAGTGGACATTAAAAAAAAAACTAGAGTCTGAAAACATCCTTGTCTGCCAAGTGATCAGCATAATTGCTGTAGATGTGAAACATCTCCTTGAGAGTAGGCTGGACGACACCTTTAGTGACTTTGGCACTGCAACATGTTCCATGTTAGAGTGCTAGCCACTTGGTAAGCAAAGCAATGTTGAAGCGCAATTCAGGAACTTTTATTTTCCAATGTATGAGAAATGGCTTGCAATGATGCATAGAAATGTCCCTTCACCAACCATGGCATTTGAAGTCAATGAAACCTCACTGGGGCACTCTGTACAAGTTCTAGATCCCTTCGTAAAGGGGAACTTCCTCCCTAGTTTCAAAAGTGCTGCTTCATTTTTGACCCCTTCAATAACTCTGAGGGCATAAGCCCAGTTCAACGCAAATATTGCAGAACCTACCCTGAGAATCACAATCTTCAAGTACACCAGTATTGGCATGGAAAGCTATGCCAGTGGCCAGAGTTAACAAATTGTTTACTGGCTGTTTTGGCGTTGCCCGTCTCCATCGCCAATGTTGATAGGGCATTTTCACAGAAGTATACATGGGAAGGAAAGAGCGAGCGCACATGACCAAGGACTCACTGAAGAAGTATTTTATGGTGTACTACAATAAGTTTAATTTGCAAAAATCAATTTGGACCTCATATACACTATACGTACACTGTCTATATACCATGCGCTATCAGTGCAGAAAGCATGCAATAATAATGTTCCATAAACACTGGAAAAACACTGTTTCTGTTGTTTTTAATGGCTCAAAAATGTGTAACCACTGATAACCACTGTTTTTTTAAGATATTAAAATCACTTGAAAACACGGAAAAAACCCCACCAGAATTTACCAAAAATAGAAACTGAAAACAGGAAAGCCTAAACATTGATTATGAGACCATTTTGGCCTTATGGTTGGTTTCATATGAACTGTGACCATTGCCATGGACAGTGACTACAGGACCTTTGCTACTTCATTTAAATGGTCACATAGAATCTTGATATTGGGAGCAATCGTTTTGCACCCTTAAACATTGCAGTTGACTTAGGTTTGCTCCCTGTTCAATTTTGGGTGATGGGGCTTTGGGTGACTTGATTTTTCCAGATTCCTGGTCACTTGGGCCCAACCCCACTGATCTGCATCCCACTTAAGCCTGGGCAGTGAACTCCGCTCCGCTCACTGAGTTTGCAGAGTTTTCCGCACTCTGCATTACGGGGCACTCACTGAGTTCCGAAAAACTCCGCTAAGCTTTTTTCCTCAAGTTGGCGAGCGTGAGCGGGGAAAATCCACCTCCCGGCAAGATTTTTCCTCATTTGCAAGATTTCTCAATGCGGGCAGTCAGATTGCTCACTGCGAGTGGTCGCGTATGCTCGCGACCGCTCGCATTGAGAAACCGTCCGTTCGCATTGAGAAAGCTGCTGCTCAAGTAAAAAATCTACTCGAGCGCCAGAAAGGAAGCAGCGACCACTTGTGCTGTTTATGGTGCCGTTCTCAATGTTTGCACAGTGCGGACAAACACCCTGCGCTGAAAATCACGGCGAATGGCATTTATCTAATGCACTCCGCCGCTTGCGGAGCTCCGTGTAGCGCAGCAGAGTTTTTTTTGCACTTTGCGGAGTTCCGCTACGTGGAACTCCGTGAACTCCACCCAGGGTTAATCCCACTGAGTGCAGGATTATGGATAATCTGGGGGGGTAAAGGACAACCATAGCATAGTTATAGCTAATTTGAGACAGTCTAGCATTCTGTCAAGCATTTGTCCAGTTTACAGTAATTTGTAAATAGAGATCTTGGTAAACGATTTGAGACCTGGGAATTCCCAAATTACCTGAGCAAGTTAATTCGGGAGGTTGAACACTCATTTTGAAACAGATTCTGTTGACGTGAGCAGTCGTCAGATAGAGTCCTGGGATCACTGCTCCGACAGAGAAAAACCTCTCCAGGTAGACGCTGGCGCCCAGGAAGGGAGGAAGGCAGAGACAGCTCCTCCCTCAGCCAGTAATACCCACGGGACCCCTGCCACAGCAGACCCCTCGGGAAACAAACGCGCAAGGGACACCTCAACTTTTGACACCTGGAGACTAGCCACGGGCTGACTGTCTGGGACAGGAGGGTTGCAAGGGGGCAGGCTGCACAGCTCGTGAGCTTGAGGGTCGCAGAACAAGAGCTGTTTGGGAAAGAAGGGAACTCATGCCCACCTCCTACACATGAACAAAAGCGAGGACCCTTGCGCGCGTGCTGCAGTCTGGAGACAGGCAGCAGAGCAGGTTCTCCTCAGCCCCTCTGTTCATCACTCATGCACTGAAGGAAAGTTGACGGCTGGACAAGACAAGGAGATGGGCAGCTTCTGATGCTCCAAGCAGGGTCTGTCAGGGGAGCGCGGGTTTGGAGGGCTCTTCTGTTTGCTCGAACGACTAAAAGTATATAATGTGATTTTAGGGGGACAGTTGTTGGAACCGGCTTTGAAACAAGCTGCACCGAGCTTCGCCAGTGCCTGTCGCTGCTTCCTTGGGGGTACCTGAGGCCATCAACAGGTGTGAGTCCTGAGGAGTTTGTCTCGTGCTGTGTGCCCGCCCACCTGCTTCGAAAGGTGGCATGAGGACCAGCCGGAAACCCGTGGTGTGGCTCCGCTGCCGGCCCGGTGACAGCAGGGCATAAATCCCATCACTGCTAGGGCCAACAATTGCCCCTCAGGCTGACTCCTGTGGGTCGTTTACCTGCTACTGCCACCCTAAGGGACTACCTGTCCCAGGATTCTCTGCCCAGGAGGAGGGTCCAGGACACCAGCTTTGCACTCAAAAGCGCAAGAGGACTCCCGCGTTACAGGTCGTTTGCCTGCTACTGCCGCCCTAAGGGACTACCTATCTCAGGATTCTCTGCCCAGGAGGAGGGGCCAGGACACCAGTTTCGCACACAAAAGCACCACAGGATTCCTGCGTCATGGGCCGCGCCCACGCAAAACCCGGGCCAAGGGCGGGCCCGTCCTTGCCTGTCATTGCCTGGAAGAGGGCAGGGCCACTACATTTTCGTCCACACTCCGGATCCCGCCTGGGCTCTGCTGCCCTAAATGCAAGGTACTGTGTTCGTGTGCCCTTTTACATCTCATATCTTACTGTGACCCTTGAGATTGGATTGCACCTCTCCTGCACCAGAAGCCAGTTTGCCCAGGACACTAACAGTCTTGTTACTGTATATACACGTGTTTAAATGCCCAGCCTTTGGCCATAAAGCCAATAGGACCCTTAGGCCTGTTTTTAGATATTGGCACTATTTATCTCTAATCTTTTGTTGAACTAAGTTCAGTAATATATTGACGCAGACTGAGAGTGTGATGGTGTGAGTACAAGGCGACACCTGCTGGGGTGGGCATTCTAGACAGTGGGGGTCTATTTGTTCTGCAACATACTAGGGGTCACTAGACCCCCTCAAGTCTAGTCTTACCTCTTCCAGGAAAAAGCTACTTATGGGGAAAAGAATATCTGTGGAGGGGGGAGGGCAGGAGCCTCAAATAAAAACAAGCAAATCTAAGCTCCTCCACAAGACTTCTGGGTACAATTGTGTGCTAGATCGTAATGATGACCTTTTGGTTGAGTGTGAGGAGATGCTAACTCCTTCCAGGATTGCCCCAGTTCGCACACCAGAGGTCATCTCAATTGGCTCTAAATCTAAGGCACATAAACATATCCCTTCAATGTTAAGAAGCCCAGCACACATAGCACCAAACTGACCCAAGCAACCCCTAGTGTTACCACCACGGATGTCGACAACGAGTCCAATCAACCAGCGATTCTCGAAACCCAATCAGTTCCCGATAGCCAGGACAAGCCTTAGACTGAGTAACAGGTTCCTACCACTATTGGATTTAAGTCACGATCAAGATGGCAGCATTGTATCTGACAGACTGTGACGGGGAGGAAACCCCGACAGGAGGGGTGGGGACAATGGGTGAAGACGAGTAGGATTGACAAATTGAAGGTCCAACACAGATTAATCCATCTATCTTCAAAACCATTACTGATCTTAGGTCTGAACTTAGCTCGTTGAAATTAACAATCAAAGAACTTACTGTTCAGGTTAATCTACTCGTAGCTAGTGTAAGAAAGTGCCCTCTTTTTGCAAGGTTGCCCCTACTTTTTGCTAAACTGCTGATTTACTTTGAGTGTGCCCTTGGCTCCTGCCAAACAGGTACCCAGGGCCTATGGTCTTTCCCTAAAACTGCATTGAAAACAAAATGCAATTGGCACTCTCTGACCACAGGTCAGCCCCTTGTAAATGGTACCACAGGTACCAAGGGCACTGTGACCAGGGAAGACCTCTAAGGGCTGCAGCACTTATTGTGCCACCCTTAGAGGCCCAGTACCTTTACACACACTGCCTTTTCAGGCTGCGTGTTTTGGTGCAGAACAAAGTGAAGAGGCGAAATGGCACACATCCCTGTATGCCATGCCCACAAACAACTGCCCTGAAATAGATCAGCCACCCCTCTAGCTGGGTGCACCATACCAGTGGTGAGGGTACACGTGCATGAGCCCTGTAACCGTACAGTGTCTAAGCCAATTCTTAGACATTGTAAGTGCAGTAATGCCATTAGGAGTATATGGTGCTGGGAGTTTGTCATTACGAACTCCACAGTACCATAATGGCTTTACTGAAAACTGGGAAGTTTGGTATCAAACTTCTCAGCACATTAAACCCACACTGACGCCAGTGTGGGATTTAATAAAGAATGCACACAGAGGGCATTTTAGAGATGCCCCCTGGAAAATGACCTAACACTAGTGTCCAGGCTGAGTGCCAAGCCTCCTCGTCCAGGATGGGCAGGGTCCACGAAGGGGAAGCTTCAAAGGCTTACCGCCTTTGTGAGCTTCCCAAGGCCTTTTGCTGCTCCAGCAACTGGCCCCCACCTGTTCTGACCCCCACTTTGGATGGGAGAATCAGCAGGAAAACAAAGTGAGGAAGGGAGGTGTGCCAAAACGACACCCTGCACCCAGCCACCAGCCGCCCCTGGGCCGCTGCGGGTGTACTTTGGGTTCTAACTCAGATACCCCTGTGCCCTGAGCCTAACACCAGGAGCTTTGCTTTGCTCCCACAACCCTGTGGCCTGCTCATGAGCAGCCACCAACCGGAGACCCCCTGTCCCCCATTGGATAACATTGGGCCCCAGCACTCTGCACCCAGACAACCTAGTGTCACTGAGGGTGCTTTGAGAGTGCATCCTTGACCCTGGGGGAACCCTTGTTCTAACCCCAGAAACTCAACCCCAAAGACCGAGTACTTACCTGTTAACCGATAACTTAATTTCTCTTCATAGGAATACATTGACTGTTTTCCCTTGAAAAATGTTGTAAGTGTGGAGCTGATTTGTATGAAAACCTGAAAAACTATAACTCTGCAAAACTAATTTTACCTACCTTTTCTCTAGGAAATGTCCCAGTGTGATATCTAGGCATATCACACTGAGTAGAAAAAGTAACTTAAAAAGTAATCTGAAAAGTAACTGAAAAGTAATCTGAAAAGTAATTTTGACATTTTAACTTACCTGTATTCCAATCAATTGCATTTGAACCCGCATTCAATTGTAAAACACTGCATAAGATTTTGCAAAGCATTTATTTCACTTACCTGTGCCAGGCTTGGCTTGGTTCTAGAAATAAAATAACTTAATGATATTTTTATGTAAACAAAATTGGTCTGGGTTCAGTCTTTGAGTGTGTGACATCATTTGCTGATGGAGTGTGTGCAACAAATGCTTAACACTACCCTCTGATAAAGCCTTACTGCTCGCCCACACTACCACAAATAGAGAGTAAGGTACTATCTACTTTTACCTCTGCCTATCTTTGGGGTTCCACTGGACTCTGTGCACACTGTACCTCATTTTGTTATAGTATATAAAGAGACAGCTTCCTACAGCTAGTAGTGCAAGTAGATCTCAGCCCCCTTCCCCGCCTTGCAGGTGCTGTGTCACTTCATCTTCCCTGGTGCATACAACCTCGACCCAAACCCCTATGAGTATTGTTCCTGTCATTCCCAAGGCAAATCCCATTGCTGTATCCAGGCAAAATGACCTTCTTGGGTAAAATAGGTTCATTCTTTAACCTAGGCAGGCCTCAAATTTAAAATGGGGCTCTCCGCCTATTTTTGAACAGCTGCCCAGATTTTATAGCAATGCCTATTCACGCAACAACACAAATGGTCAGATCTCACTCCCTAAATCCATCTTTATGATCAATGTCCCTAAACTTTCGCCAAACCAAAAATATGAAGAGGAAGAGTCGCTCATAAATAAAATTATACATTGGACTCGGCATATGAGGGGCTGTCGTTCAGTAATCAGAGACGACATAATAGGAACCAGAAGGCTTACTTGCCCCAGCAATCAAATGGATTGCATTGAAGTGCGCTTGGCTGATGAGATGGTGGCCCATAATCTGATAGCCTTAGAAGCTAGATCTAGTGCTCCTACACCCTCTCCAATTCAATTCGAGTACAGTTTACCACATACCCCCTGCCTGGTAGAGTCCAATCTTCATCCATTTACCTTGCTATCGATTCCAATCTGGCTACTATTGACTGACTTGCATCTCCTAGCATTCATCTGCACTCTAAGCCTCCTCTACCACTTTCCCAAAATTCCCAGCACTCCTGTATAGATACAAGTTCCCCTACCTCTAACTGCTCTACATGTGTTCCGCGCAATGCAATCCAACACCCTAATGAGCTTTTGTGTCCCGGCAGAGGAGTGACCATTGGAGCGCCTGGCATTACCCATGCACAGTTGTATGCGAACACAGGGAATTCCCTTCTTATACCACAACTCAACTCGTTTAGTAGGCAGGAAGTAGGTAGTATGCTCAATGTGCTATCATGGAATGTGGCTGGGGTAAGATCGAAATTGACTCTTCCACATTGGATACATCTTATTTAATCATTCGACATATGCATACTACAGGAAACATGGAGTACCATCCCTGTAAATGTGCCTGATTATGTAACATTCCACCCCCCAGCAATCTCCAATAAGCCGGGACACCCTGTAGGGGGACTGATCATTTGGATCAAAATTGCACTTCAGTGTACCGCACATGAGTTGCGGTCCGACAGTTTGGACATTCTAGCCGTGCATCTCAAAGGCCCGAATGGAGCCTTACTTGACATCTATAATGTCTATGCTAGAAGAACTAAGGCGGGAAAGAGGTCAGATATGATAGATGAGCTGGAGGCTCTTCTGGATGACAGGGCCACTCCACCTCCGCTGATTGTGGCTGGTGACTTTAATGTCACCTTTGCACCGCTGGATAGCGAGGATATCTGTGAGGTTAAGGAGGAGGACAAACTGTGGCATGTCCCCCACCTCGACCTCCCCCCTATAAAAAAATTGACCCTAGTAGTACTCCAGCTAAAAGCGCTTTCCTTGGAGTTGGCCTAAGGGCAGCAAATGGTCGCTGCTTCTGATCTAAGGGGGGCTAATACGTTTAACAGGACCAACAATCTAATTTGTATCGACTATATTTTGTTGGACCTCAGGCTGTGGTCCAGAGTGCTCGACATGCGTGTGGGTTCTACTGTGGATAGTGGCCATAATCCCTTACAACTCTCATTGAGGTCACTCTGGGTGGGTCCACCCAGTTCTTCAAGCCAAGTCCTGTCCTCAAAGGAGATATTCCCTTCTATTGACGACCGTCGCCTTAAGTGGCCCCAAGTGGCTCTGAATAAACATAAGACTAGATTCCTAACAAGGGTTCTAGTAGTATATTCCATATAACGTAAATTACGAAAAATATAGAATATAGATCACATAGAACAAAACAAAAATAGTAATGAAAAACTCTTAACAAGTGATACCCCTACACAAATTCAAAAATGTACAAAATTTAATAAGGCAATAATATAAAGTCAAAAAACAATGTCGCTCAATAAGTTACACAAAAACCATAAGGACGATGAACAATGTAAACATAAATAGTGGCTGAAGAAAACTACATATAAACTGTTTAGACAAAGCGAGAAACAAGAATAGCAAAGATTGCGTCCTCTTCAATCAAGGCCACATGTAGGCATTGACGGCGTTTCGACCACATTAAACTTGGGTGGTCATCATCAGGACAAACAATACTCAGTAATAGAGCATCCAGTAGAAAAATCCAATAGAGCAGTCTAGTCACGACGAGTCTGCGGCAAAGATGATAGTGGACTCCACTAGCATGTAATCCAAGCGCAGTTGCGCAAAACAACTGAAGAATTATTTTTAATTATCAGTATGCACTCCCATTAACTAAAAGGAGGAAACCAATCACTCTCTCACAAAGGGCCAGATAGTATTTAGGCGGTCCTTCAATAGAGCGTAGCTGCTCTAACTACGAGAAAGTCATTGCGGTGTGCACCGTGCCGATCGTGCTGGCGTCCCGGAGTGAAACCAGAAGTTATGAATAAAGATAAGCTGGAATTTATGAAACGGAACCTGCTGACATCCACAGCTGAGCTTCAAAGCTTGACTGATCAGCCAGGAGGGCTGGACAAGATTAGGGATTGCCACACTCAACTCTTTGACCAGTTAGCCAAGCTCTTCCAAGAACCGGAGCGCCAATCTAAATCTGCCTTGAATAGAAGACCACAGTTGGCCTGGTACAATAAGGAATGTAGAGCCACTAGACGTCAGCTAGCCCATGCAATTAGAGACAACAATCTGATTCTAGTGAGGGATCTGAGGAGAAGGTATAAGTCAGCTCAAAAGAGGGCCAAAAGAGAGTGGGATAGAGGTAGATGGGCCTTGATCAGGGAGTCCTGTGAAAGCAAGGACTCACAAACGTTTTGGCTTCTTGTAGCTAGGGAGGTTGTCAATAGGCCACCTTTCTCTACCAACAATATCTCTACCACTGCATGGCACGATCATTACTCAAGGATTTATTCTGGGCCTAGTTCACTTGAAAGAGAGGAAGCCTCCTATGGCCAGGCCCTTGCTCCAGCACTCCAAATTAAATTATGACTTGCATTAATTCTATTGCCCAGGCTAAAGCTGCTGGGCCGGACGGTATTCCTGGTGACATGTTTGAAAATGACAGCAAGAATTGGGCTAACAACATCTTGGCCTTGGCTAATGCCATAGCTGCAGGGGCTCTAATACCCAACTCTTGGAAGGGAGATGGGGTGATCCCAGTGTATAAGAAAGGCGACAGATCTCAACCTGGCAATTATTGGCCAATTAGTTTGATAGATTGTATCCAAAAGGTCTTCGCACGGGCACTCCTCCTTAAGGTCCAGGATTGGATGAGCAAATACAACATCCTCTCCTCATTCCAGGCTGGTTTTAGACAGAAGACGAGCAACATTGATCAGGTGTTTCATTTTCTACTTCTTATCTGGAAGGTCATAGTCTTCGGTCGCGGGAGTCTCTACGTAGTCTTCATCGACCTGAAGACCGTCTTCGATCTAGTCCCCAGGAGTAAATTCTGGCAGGTTCTAAATGATATGGGCCGCCCCAAGGAGATTTTATCACTCATTATAAGTTTCCATGAGGCTAACTTTGCTAGGGTGCGCTGGGGCTCCCAAGTCCAGCTTTCAGACCCGCTAGTAGTCAATAGGGGGGGTACGCCAGGGCTGCATCCTGGCACCCACACTCTTCTCCCTATTTGTGAATGGTGTAGTACAGTACCTTGCAGAGGTTCCAGCGGATGCTATGGTGCGCTGGGACTCCCAAGGGCAGCTTTCAGACCCGCTAGTAGTCAATAGGGGGGGTACGCCAGGGCTGCATCCTGGCACCCACACTCTTCTCCCTCTTTGTGAATGGTGTAGTACAGTACCTTGCAGAGGTTCCAGCGGATGCCCCAGCCATAGGGGGAGAAAAAGTGACAACTCAATTATTCGCTGACGATACTCTGTTGGTATCAAAAACACCAAGTGGGCTCCAACTCCTAATGAATCGTTTTAACTCCTTTTGCGACTCACGGGGTTTGGAGATTAACACCCTAAAGACGAAGCTCCTTCTCTTCTACACTCATAAGTCATTTAGGGGTAAACTAACAATAGGAGGGGCCCCCCTGGAGAGGGTGAATACTTTTGACTACTTGGGAATTACCATCTCCGTACATATGTCATGTAAACCCCACATTGAAAAGCAGACGCTCAAGCACAGACAAATCGTTGGGGCCTTGCTTAAGGAGAATAGTACCTCTTTTTCTAAACCAGTGGCAGTGTTGGAATTTAGCAATTTATGTACTTTCATAGACTTGTTTTGCGTTATGTTAGGTTAGCATTTATAAGGCTGTGTTAGTAGCAGCTGCCACGCCTAATGTACCCCACTGTGTTATATTCCTTATAATACAAGCTTAAGTTAGCATTTGCGGCTACATTTTGTAGTTTGTAAGCCATGTTGCACTGTGACTGGATTAAGCTCCAATTATCTGTATTGCTTGCCTCAGCAGAAGACTGTGTTCAGCTATTTTTTTCTCTTGTGTTCAACGTTAGATTCCGACTTACTAATGAATAGGCCATTCTGCCTGTCCATGCCTATCCTACTCTGTAGCCCTGCTCCCACGTTAGGAGAAGCCAAGCCCTAGCAAGGCAACCTTGAGATAGTGATAGTGTGTACCCATCTCGCAGGTGGTAGCCCATCCTTCTGTGCCTTCTTTGTTCATGTACGGCTCAAGCCGGTAACTTTCCACTGGGGGCGTGGTTGGGATTGTCGGAAGAATGATTATTCGTTACCAAGTGTTGGGGAGCCAGTCCCTTCGACAGCCATCTCTGGGTGCTGGTCAGATTGGACTCCGCTGCAGTGTATTTTTCTAATAAACGATTGTTTGTATTCTCTACTGTCTGACCGACTCTTCACTTGTTTGGAAGGCTATGAGGTGGTCATAATTGACCCAGGTGATCCTAATCGGGTCATTTCCTTCAGCAGCCCTAATTCAGATTTATGAGGCTAAAGCTGTGGGCACGGCACTATATGGAGCTGAATTATGGGGATTTGAAAGGATGAATGCTCTACTAAACTCGGAGAACAAGTTTCTCAGGTCTCTTGTTTCCCTACCGCAGAGCATACCACTCACTAAGACTTGACTTGAATAGACCATCCATTGTGGAAAAGGCCAAGTTACGACCCCTACTATTCTGGCTGCGTATTAGGACCACCCCGGAGTTGGCCTCGTATGCTGCCGCTCTTGATGAGGTGGTCGCTCTCAACCTTTCCAGCAAGATTGGCTGGATTAGCAATGTGAAAACCTCTCTAAGAGTGTTAGGTCTAGAGGCCTTCTGGGACAATAATGACCATTTACTGCCCCTTAGCAAAGATGCCCTTAAGAAGTTCTATTCGGAATGGGTAGCCCAGGGCTCAGTCACCAGCTCCTCGTGGGGATGCCTAACCTTGGATTTTATTAATTTTAAAATCACTGGTTTTTATGAACAATATTTTGAAATCATCACCATTCCCCTCGACAGGAAATTCTATATGCAAATCCGCTTTGGATCACTTCCTCTAAACTCATATACTAGCACCTGGAAGCAGACATCAACTTCCTCGCAGCATTGCCCCAGGTGCACATCTGCTATAGAGTCCATTGCCCATGTGTTTTTTGTTTGTTCCAGGTACTCTTGCCCAAGACGTAAATGTCTGAAACCAATCTGTAAACAGCTGGGTACATGCCATCATGCTGAGGCGCTTCACATCTTAAGATCAGATTCTAGCTCGGCAATTGTTTGTGCTGTTGCCAAGTTCCTGGGCCACATGTGAACATAAAGAAGGCTTCTGTCGAAAGTGTGAAACCTCTGCAGAGATTATTAACTTTTTATTCACCGTTCCATAACATTTTCAACTATACTTGTGTTATTGGTTTGGGTCTACTGGGCAGCCTTTTATTGGCTCAGAGTGTGTAAAAAGCATAGCAACCTGCCAGAATAGCAGGCCTTGTCGCCCGAGTGGTTTAGGCAAAGGCTTTTGCTGTCATGGTTCTTACTCCATACCCGTGATCACCTAAACCAGAATGGACTATTAGTTTGTGTTCCTGTGGATACTTTTAACTCTGTTTTTTAACCTTCTGTGTTTTTTTTTTTACTTCCAATTGGTTACCAACGTTTTAATGCTCATTGTACTCTACCTCATGTTGTGTACCACTCCTTTTTGTTCCCAATGTGCAGGTCTGGTTTTAATATTCTCTGTATACTGTATTTTGCACTTGCACTTTTATGGTCTCTGATGGAAATAAAGTTTAATGATTATGATTATGATTATGAAACAGATTCTGTTGGCGAGCACTGTTTTTTTATGGACGCACAATCCCTGTACCGATCCAGTCAGGACTTGACATGAGAGGCAAATATTTCCTCTTAGCTGTGCATCATGTCAGAATTCGTTTGGTACAGAATTTGACAGTTGTCATATTTATTTGGAAATTCTTTTCTTTAGTGAATGTGTGACTGGGAAAAATGTAGGAGAATACCAAACTTGAGTGTCTCATGAAAATCTCAGATCCAAAAATTAGACTTTTCGGAAGTGGGAAGTTGGGGTTCTACACCTCAGATAAGATTTGATTGAATTTTTCATCTAAAAGTAGTGTGCAGTGCACACAATTACTCAAAAGGGTAAAACTTTCAGAGGCACTTTGGCTTCTAATGAAACTGTACAAACATTTAAAAATAATTACTGAACAAAGAAAACAAAACATTTTCTTCTTTCATGAAGTGTCTTGCCACAGACTTGCCTAACTTACAATACCGTGTCCAAACCTGGGTATGGCACATGCAGCAGCCCTTTGGCCGTTCCCTATAGCATTTACAGTGTTTACTGGAAAAAAATGCCTTTGATGTCCCACAAGTCTAGGTGAAAACCCATTGATAAATCATTGTGATACATCTGGAAAAAAAGAAAGATAAGTCCTATTTCTTCAATTAAAAGACACTGTTGTTCATTAGTATACATGAAATCCCTTTACTAAAATACAGCAAAAAGGAACCCGAGAATGCGCAGACTACACTATTGCACTGCTGAGTAATAACAAGCATTTGCAATGCCATAGGTCTCGCATTTACACGAGTTTCAGCTATTGGGATTGTAAATGACAATGCCTGTTATTTATGTTTTGTTTTTTAAACATAAATAAAAGACATAATCATTTGCAATGCTAATAGCTTAAATTCTCGGAAATGCGGGACCTATTGCATTCCAAATGCTTGTTCATTTATTGAAATGTCCCTCTTGCGTGTCCTTAAAAATTGGCAATTATGCAAATTATTGTGGCATTTTAAAATAAACAACTCATAGAGAAAAATATGTTTAAATGAATAAGAATGAAAGGTGACTCCTGAGGAATGGAAGAAGCGTGAAGCACAGAGTAGCAAAAGGAGTTTAAAACATTAACGAGTTAGGTTTAACAAAGGAAAGCCAGGCATCCCTCGCACTGACCTTCATCTGCCGCCTGGGACTGAGCACAAGCCTGCCTAGTGTGCTTTTAACTGGTGATTATCACGGGGCTGCTTTCCCAGAGCCTTGGATTGGCTTCAATGAGTGTGAAAGGCTCAGGGCAGCCTCCTTGGCCGGCCTCAGAAACCCTGAGCCCAAGGACCCCCCTGCCCCCGAGGGTCTCAGTCCATCCATCAATGCCGCGTGGCAACGTGCACATCACACCAATGACACTTTAAAGAGAGGCGCATCGTGTTCTCAGGTGTGTTAGAGCAATTGTGCCCACTAAAGCTAACTAGGACTACAACTACCAGAATGCATTTGGTTGCGAAAGGAGAGCCCAGAATTGGAGCAGCAGCCCTATAGACTTTGTCTCATTCGATAATTGTAGTTGAGTTGAAGACTGTTATGTCATTCATGGCCATAATGAATTGAATGCAAATAGATCATAGGACCGTTAAAGGAGGCCTGTGCTGTGGTGAGTAGCTTCTTATTCTGAGTGCGACAATTGATTGTTTAGAAAACCAGCCCTTTCTTTGGTAAGACTCACCCAAAAGTAACAGGGCGTGTGCTTAAGTGCACTTATGGATGGATAATGTTGCCATGCTGGCTTTGACACAAGCAGACGCTGTGGCTTCTGTGCGTAGAGTCCCCAAGACAACTTCACAAACAGTGGTGAAAGGAACGCTATAATGGGAGCACTTTCTTCAGTGGCACATGTATGTGGAAGTTGGAACTGAAAACAGACCTTGAACTGCCAAATTAGAGTGGATGCCATGTTGCTGCAGTCACTCCACCCTCAGGTGCTCCATGGATTCCTCTGCACACATCCCTCTTATCACATGTTACACGATACTCGTTGCACTGATGTGCATGCACCTCTGTAGCTAATCCCCTGCACACTCCCTCCATACGTGTGTATCACTCATCCCCACCTGTGAGGCGCTACATCAGGAGAGACAAGTGCTTGCCTGATGTGGGGCTACACAAGCATGTTGATATGACCTTTCCTACTGCCCCCTGTCCCAGATACTCATCCTTGGGTCCCCTCACACTCCTCCAAGGGTCCCACAGTTGTTCCGCCCACTCCCCACCCCTCCCACCCCCCCAAACTCACCCGAGGGTCTCACAGTTCGCCAGCCCTCCCCCTCCCCGACACTCACCCGGGGGTTGCTGGAGATGAGCCCTCAGCGCCCAGAAGCGGAGCAGCAGTGGCAGGCAGCGCTGGGGCCTGGGGGGGTCTACCCATCATGTGTGCGTGGCTGAGAGTGAAGTCAGGGGGGCCGCTCCTGGGTATATAAGCTGTCAATGCCCCACATGTGGGGGCAGAGGTCACCAGCGCGTGATCCCGCCTGCATCTCTTATAGACGCGTTTCCAGAGACGGATCCTAAAGCAGAGAGCTCCTCGAGTCCTTGGTGGACGGAAACTGCCACAGAAACACCAACTCTCTCCCTCAACACTCCTTGATTCAAGTCTCGGATGCTGATCACTGTTTGCTCAAAACACAAACCGGTTGGACGGGCTCCGCCGCCCCTGTTACCCCCCCACCCTCCTCCGGCAGGAAGGGCTCCCAGTCTGTTTGCACACTGAGCTCCGCCAGACTCTCACTCACCGGCCCTCACAGGTCCCTTATTGCAGAAGGCGTGGAGGCCTTTCTATGGCTCCATTTATCTTTCAATTCTTTTACTATCACTCTCATTGCCTCGCACGTGGAAGGAAGCGGAGCTGCTTGAAACGCTGTGTCCTATCCTTGCACATTCCGCACAAACATCTAAGATAAAAAAATATTTGCAATGCTATAGGTCTCGCATTTAAATGCGAGATGCAAACAAACGGCCGCCATTGTCCCGGCTGCTCCAAAACTGAAAGCAGGCATGGCCCCCTGAATGTAAGCAAAGCATGTCCGTCCCTAAAGTATGAGAAACTCAGTAAATGAAATAGTACACGTACCATGTAACAACCAAGTAAAGGGGCCAGTAGCCATGAGAGGATACAAATGATGACATGACCGTACTAAGGATGGACTAACAAGCCTATTTAGGAATCAGAAGCCAGCGTTTACGAGGGACAAAGCCACAAGCCAATGAAAAATATGGGCGGGGGAGTGGGCGGGGCTTCTCTCCGTACTCTACCTACAACAGATCATTGCCAGAGCAGCACTTGTGTGCTGGCTCAGGCTCGACCTAAAAAGGACCTGAATATGTCTTTCAGGAAAACATCCAAGATCATACTGAGAATAGCGTACTCCCAAAGAAAGGAGAAAACAATATTGGTGATGTCATTTGAGATGTCTTCAGTGATGTCATCAGTGATGTCACTGACCATGTCATGAATGATGTAATATGTGACGTCATCAGCAGTGCATTGCGGGGGCGCGAGTTATAGTTTGCTGAACTAACTATAACGCCAGAATTTCTATGGTTTTGTACAAGTGAAATGTCCAACTAACTATAACGTTCCTGAAACCTATGGTTTTTCAGTTAATTTCTATGGTTTTTTAAATGCTAATTTCTAACTATAACGTGCCTGAAACCTATGGTTTTTCAGTGAATTTCTATGGTTTTTTAAATGCTAATTTCTAACTATAACGTGCCTGAAACCTATGGTTTTCCAGTGAATTGCAAAGGTTTTTAAATGAAAATTTGTAAGTCTAATGTACCTCAATCCTATGTTTTTTTATTATATATATATATATATATATACATATATATATATTTTAAAAAATTGTGAATAATTTTTAGTTAGGAAAACTATATTCATTCTTTTTTTTTTTTTAATATTATACAGAAGTCGCGCACCCTACACGATGGCTACGCGCATTCTGGTAGCCATTTTGAAAAGTCGCGCTGGGGTCGCGACTTCGGAGTAATTTGTAAAGTATGAAATATCTTTAAATTAATTATAAATAAAAGTTTTCCTTTAAGTGTTTGTCTAAATGTATTAATAATAGTATTTTTAAAGTATTATTTTCAATATAATTTCGACTAAAAATTATTCGATTATTATTGAATTCGGAGGTTAGGAGGGATGGCCATTTTGCTCGATCTGTTTTGCAAGATTTTTTGGTCTAGTCAGGTGGTTACCATCCTCCGGGTGAGGTACGGCTTGAGGATTCTATTAAAAAGGTGAGGAATCAACAGGCAGAAGTATCCATCAGAAGAGCAAGTTACTTACCTTCGGTAACGCTTTTTCTGGTGGATACAGTATCTGCCTGTGGATTCCTCACTGTCCCACCCGCCTCCCCGTTGTCCACCTGTTTATACCAAAAAGATGCTTTTACTGTTTGGCATGAATGTTTTTAATATGTCTTAATCATGCTTATGTTTTAATAGTGAGAAATGCTTGATCTGTTGCTATTTCTTTATGCCTTTATTGGTTATGCATTTGTATATATATATATATATATATATATAATATATATATATATACATGTGAAAATGTGTCGGGCCACTTGTTTACCTCGGTGGCACGGAAAAAATGGGTGGAACTGACGTCAGCCTCCGACGAGGTCCTCTTATGGCTCCTATGACGTCATACGGTGTCGCGAGCTGAGCCGTGCTATTATGACATCGTCGTCGACGTGGGAGAGCTAGGAAAGAATTTCCGCGGAATGCTGGCGCAGGGGATATTCACCTAAGTGTTCAGGCTAGTCCTTTGGGAGCAACAGTTTATGTTGCCACTCCAGAAACCGAAACCAGTGATCCGAGGGCAGAGGCCCTGCAGATGGCACACGAGGTGGGGAGCCCAGTCGTGTGCACCGGCACCGGGACAAGCACCACTACCCACAGAAAAGGTAACGAGTGCACTGAATAACACAGGATCTTCTCTTTGTATCTGGCAGGAACAACAAGGTTAAAATGCCCTAGTTCCAAAATGTAGAATTAGTGCTACAACGGTCTTCAAGAGGACCTGCGATGGATGCCGCTTCTGCCTTCCGTACACTGGAGGCGGCACATGGGTCACGCGGTACGGTCATACTGCGGTGGGACGCACACTCGTTGACCTCTCATGGCACTGCTCCACACTTCGGGGACAACGCTTTCCATTAGCTGTGTTTTCTGATGACGTGTCGCGCCGGCCCCGTCCAACAGCAGAACCCCTTTAGATCCAAACAGACTCTTCCACTCTCTCACCGGAAGTGAAACCAGGCCACGCGGACACTTTCACAATACAACAGCTGGGAATGCACTTTTCGGTAAAAAAACACATTCCTTCCTCCTAATTTATCAAATAAACGACTCACTGAAGAACAGGGGCCAGCTTTGATCGGTAAACAGCCGTTACAACGACTTTTTACTTCGCGATACCATTACAACGCATGCATTACCACGCATGCGTTGTACATCGCGAAGTCATTACTACGCATTTTTTAGAATGCATGGTCATTTACCACGCATGCCTTTACAACAAATTTTGTTGTAAAGGTATGTATGGTAAATGACCATGAGTTCTAAAAAATGTAGACGATCCACGTCGTTGTAAGGAAACAGAGGCTGTTCCGTTTCCTCACAACGACGTGCACCGCCCCTCAGAGACGACATGAAGCAGGAACCACGAGGAGAGAGGAACCACGAGGAGTGAGAGGTAAGGGGATTGGGCATGGGGTGGTGGTTACTTTTCTAGGGTTTAGGGTAGTGCAGTGGTGTTTGGGTAGTGTAGGGGGTCGTGCTGAGGGTAGTGTTTTAGGGTTTAGGGTAGTGCAGTGGTGTTTGTGTAGTGTAGGGGGTCATGCTGGGGGTAGTGTTTTAGGGTTTAGGGTAGAGCAGTGGTGTTTGTGTAGTGTAGGGGGTCGTGCTGGTGGTAGTGTTTTAGGGTTTAGGGTAGTGCAGTGATGTTTGTGTAGTGTAGGGGGTCATGCTTGGGGTAGATTTAGGGTTTAAGGTAGTGCAGTCATGTTTGTGTAGTATAGGAGGTCGTATTGGGGGTAGTGTTTTAGGGTTTAGGGCAGTGCAGTGCAGTGGTGTTTGTGTATTGTAGGGGGTCGTGCTGGGGCTAGTGTTTTAGGGTTTAGGGTAGTGCAGTGGTGTTTGGGGAGTGTAGGGGGTCATGCGGGGGTAGTGTTTTAGGGTTTAGGGTAGTGCAGTGGTGTTTGGGGAGTGTAGGGGGTCATGCGGGGGTAGTGTTTTAGGGTTTAAGGTAGTGCAGTGGTGTTTGTGTAGTATAGGGGGTCGTGCTGGGGGTAGTGTTTTAGGGTTTAGGGTAGTGCAGTGGTGTTTGGGTAGTGTAGGGGGTCGTGCTGAGGGTAGATTTAGGGTTTAGGGTAGTGCAGTGGTGTTTGGGTAGTGTAGGGGGTCGTGCTGGGGGTAGATGTAGGGTTTAGGGTAGTGCAGTGGTGTTTGTGTAGTGTAGGGGGTCGTGCTGGGGGTAGATGTAGGGTTTAGGGTAGTGCAGTGGTGTTTGGGTAGTGTAGGGAGTCGTGCTGGGGGAGTGTTTTAGGGTTTAGGGTAGTGCAGTGGTGTTTGCGTAGTGTAGGAGGTTGTGCTGGGGGTAGTGTTTTAGGGTTTAGGGTAGTGCAGTGGTGTTTGGGTAGTGTAGGGGGTCGTGCTGGGGATAGTGGTTTAGGGTTTAGGGTAGTGCAGTGGTGTTTGGGTAGTGTAGGGGGTACTGCTGGGGGTAGTGTTTTAGGGTTTAGGGTAGTGCAATGGTGTTTGGGTAGTGTAGGGGGTACTGCTGGGGGTAGTGTTTTAGGGTTTAGGGTAGTGCAGTGGTGTTTGGGTAGTGTAGGGGATACTGCTGGGGGTAGTGTTTTAGGGTTTAGGGTAGTGCAGTGGTGTTTGGGTAGTGTAGGGGGTCGTGCTGGGGGTAGTGTTTTAGGGTTTGGGTAGTGCAGTGGTGTTTGTGTAGTATAGGGGGTAGTGTTTTAGGGTTTAGGGTAGTGCAGTGGTGTTTGTGTAGTGTAGGGGATCGTGCTGGGGGTAGTGTTTTAGGGTTTAGGGTAGTGCAGCGGTGTTTGTGTAGTGTAGGGGGTCGTGTTTTAGGGTTTACGGTAGTGCAGTGGTCTTTGGGTACTGTAGGGGGTCGTGCGGGGGGTAGTGTTTTAGGGTTTAGGGCAGTGCAGTGGTCTTTGGGTAGTGTAGGGGGTCGTGCGGGTGGTAGTGTTTTAGGGTTTAGGGTAGTGCATTGGTGTTTGGGTAGTGTAGGGAGTCGTGCGGGAGTAGTGTTTTAGGGTTTAGGGTAGTGCACTGGTGTTTGGGTAATGTAGGGGGTCGTGCTGGGGGGAGTGTTTTAGGGTTTAGGGCAGTGCATTGGTGTTTGGGTAGTGTAGGGGGTCATGCTGGGGGTAGTGTTTTAGGGTTTAGGGCAGTGCAGTGGTGTTCGGGTAGTGTAGGGCGTCGTGCTGGGGGAGTGTTTTAGGGTTTAGGGCAGTGCAGTGGTGTTCGGGTAGTGTAGGGGGTCGTGCTGGGGGAGTGTTTTAGGGTTTAGGGCAGTGCAGTGGTGTTCGGGTAGTGTAGGGGGTCATGCTGGGGGAGTGTTTTAGGGTTTAGGGCAGTGCAGTGGTGTTTGGGTAGTGTAGGGGGTCATGCTGGGGGCAGTGTTTTAGGGTTTAGGGCAGTGCAGTGGTGTTCGGGCAGTGTAGGGGGTCCTGCTGGGGGTGGTGTTTTAGGGTTTAGGGCAGTGCAGTGGTGTTTGGGCAGTGTAGGGGGTCGTGCTGGGGGTGGTGTTTCAGGGTTTAGGGCAGTGCAGTGGTGTTCGGGCAGTGTAGGGGGTCGTGCAGGGGTGGTGTTTCAGGGTTTAGGGCAGTGCAGTGGTGTTCGGGCAGTGTAGGGGGTCGTGCAGGGGGTGGTGTTTCAGGGTTTAGGGCAGTGGTGTTCGGGCAGTGTAGGGGGTCGTGCTGGGGGTGGTGTTTCAGGGTTTAGGGCAGTGCAGTGGTGTTCGGGCAGTGTAGGGGGTCATGCTGGGGGTGGTGTTTCAGGGTTTAGGGCAGTGCAGTGGTGTTCGGGCAGTGTAGGGGTCGTGCGGGGGTGGTGTTTCAGGGTTTAGGGCAGTGCAGTGGTGTTCGGGCAGTGTAGGGGGTCGTGCAGGGTTGTGGTGTTTCAGGGTTTAGGGCAGTGCAGTGCTGTTCGGGCAGTGTAGGGGGTGGTGCAGGGGGTGGTGTTTCAGGGTTTAGGGCAGTGCAGTGGTGTTCGGGCAGTGTAGGGGGTGGTGCAGGGGGTGGTGTTTCAGGGTTTAGGGCAGTGCAGTGGTGTTCGGGCAGTGTAGGGGGTCGTGCTGGGGGTGGTGTTTCAGGGTTTAGGGCAGTGCAGTGGTGTTCGGGCAGTGTAGGGGGTCGTGCAGGGTGGTGGTGTTTCAGGGTTTAGGGCAGTGCAGTGGTGTTCGGGCAGTGTAGGGGGTCGTGCTGGGGGTGGTGTTTCAGGGTTTAGGGCAGTGCAGTGGTGTTCGGGCAGTGTAGGGGGTCGTGCAGGGGGTGGTGTTTCAGGGTTTAGGGCAGTGCAGTGGTGTTCGGGTAGTGTAGGGGGTGGTGCAGGGGTGGTGTTTCAGGGTTTAGGGCAGTGCAGTGGTGTTCGGGCAGTGTAGGGGGTCGTGCTGGGGGTGGTGTTTCAGGGTTTAGGGCAGTGCAGTGGTGTTCGGGCAGTGTAGGGGGTCGTGCTGGGGGTGGTGTTTCAGGGTTTAGGGCAGTGCAGTGGTGTTCGGGCAGTGTAGGGGTCGTGCTGGGGCTAGTGTTTCAGGGTTTAGGGCAGTGCAGTGGTGTTTGGGCAGTGTAGGGGGTCGTGCATGGGGTGGTGTTTCAGGGTTTAGGGCAGTGCAGTGGTGTTCGGGCAGTGTAGGGGGTCGTGCAGGGGCTGGTGTTTCAGGGTTTAGGGCAGTGCAGTGGTGTTCGGGCAGTGTAGGGGGTCGTGCTGGGGGTGGTGTTTCAGGGTTTAGGGCAGTGCAGTGGTGTTCAGGCAGTGTAGGGGGTCGTGCAGGGGGTGGTGTTTCAGGGTTTAGGGCAGTGCAGTGGTGTTCGGGCAGTGTAGGGGGTCGTGCTGGGGGTGGTGTTTCAGGGTTTAGGGCAGTGCAGTGGTGTTCGGGCAGTGTAGGGGGTCGTGCTGGGGGTGGTGTTTCAGGGTTTAGGGCAGTGCAGTGGTGTTCGGGCAGTGTAGGGGGTCGTGCTGGGGGTGGTGTTTCAGGGTTTAGGGCAGTGCAGTGGTGTTCGGGCAGTGTAAGGGGTCATGCTGGGGGTGGTGTTTCAGGGTTTAGGGCAGTGCAGTGGTGTTCGGGCAGTGTAGGGGGTCGTGCTGGGGCTGGTGTTTCAGGGTTTAGGGCAGTGCAGTGGTGTTCGGGCAGTGTAGGGGGTGCTGCTGGGGCTGGTGTTTCAGGGTTTAGGGCAGTGCAGTGGTGTTCTGGCAGTGTAGGGGTCGTGCTGGGGCTGGTGTTTCAGGGTTTAGGGCAGTGCAGTGTTGTTCTGGCAGTGTATGGGGTCGTGCTGGGGCTGGTGTTTCAGGGTTTAGGGCAGTGCAGTGGTGTTACGGCAGTGTAGGGGGTCCTGGGGCTGGTGTTTCAGGGTTTAGGGCAGTGCAGTGGTGTTCGGGCAGTGTAGGGGTCGTGCTGGGGGTAGTGTTTTAGGGTTTAGGGCAGAGCAGTGGTGTTCGGGCAGTGTAGGGGGTCGTGCTGGGGGTAGTGTTTCAGGGTTTAGGCAGTGCAGTGGTGTTTGGGTAGTGTAGGGGGTACGTGCTGGGGGTGGTGTTTCAGGGTTTAGGGTAGTGCAGTGGTGTTTGGGTAGTGTAGGGGGTACGTGCTGGGGGTAGTGTTTTAGGGTTTAGGGTAGTGCAGTGGTGTTCGGGTAGTGTAGGGGGTACGTGCTGGGGGTAGTGTTTCAGGGTTTAGGGCAGTGCAGTGGTGTTTGGGTAGTGTAGGGGTCGTGCTGGGGGTAGTGTTTTAGGGTTTAGGGTAGTGCAGTGGTGTTTGTGCAGTGTAGGGGTCGTGCGGGGTAGTGTTTTAGGGTTTAGGGTAGTGCAGTGGTGTTTGGGTAGTATAGGGGGTCGTGCTGGGGGTAGTGTTTTAGGGTTTAGGGTAGTGCAGCGGTGTTTGGGCAGTGTGAGTCGTGCAGGGGTCGTGTTTTAGGGTTTAGGGTAGTGCAGTGGTCTTTGGGTAGTGTAGGGGGTCATGCTGGGGGTAGTGTTTTAGGGTTTAGGGTAGTGCAGTGGTGTTTGGGTAGTGTAGGGGGTCATGCTGGGGGTAGTGTTTTAGGGTTTAGGGCAGTGCAGTGGTGTTCGGGTAGTGTAGGGCGTTGTGCTGGGGGTACTGTTTTAGGGTTTAGGGCAGTGCAGTGGTGTTCAGGTAGTGTAGAGGGTCGTGCTGGGGGGAGTGTTTTAGGGTTTAGGGCAGTGCAGTGGTGTTCGGGTAGTGTAGGGGGTCGTGCTGGGGGTAGTGTTTTAGGGTTTAGGGCAGTGCAGTGGTGTTCGGGCAGTGTAGGGGGTCGTGCTGGGGGTGGTGTTTCAGGGTTTAGGGCAGTGCAGTGGTGTTTGGGCAGTGTAGGGGGTCGTGCAGGGGGTGGTGTTTCAGGGTTTAGGGCAGTGCAGTGGTGTTCGGGCAGTGTAGGGAGTCGTGCTGGGGGTGGTGTTTCAGGGTTTAGGGCAGTGCAGTGGTGTTCGGGCAGTGTAGGCGGTCGTGCTGGGGCTGGTGTTTCAGGGTTTAGGGCAGTGCAGTGGTGTTCGGGCAGTGTAGGGGGTCGTGCAGGGGGTGGTGTTTCAGGGTTTAGGGCAGTGCAGTGGTGTTCGGGCAGTGTAGGGGGTCGTGCTGGGGCTGGTGTTTCAGGGTTTAGGGCAGTGCAGTGGTGTTCGGGCAGTGTAGGGGGTCGTGCTGGGGGTGGTGTTTCAGGGTTTAGGGCAGTGCAGTGGTGTTCGGGCAGTGTAGGGGGTCGTGCTGGGGGTGGTGTTTCAGGGTTTAGGGCAGTGCAGTGGTGTTCGGGCAGTGTAGGGGGTCGTGCAGGGGTGTGGTGTTTCAGGGTTTAGGGCAGTGCAGTGGTGTTCGGGCAGTGTAGGGGTCGTGCAGGGGTGGTGTTTCAGGGTTTAGGGCAGTGCAGTGGTGTTTGGGCAGTGTAGGGGTCGTGCTAGGGGTTGGTGTTTCAGGGTTTAGGGCAGTGCAGTGGTGTTCGGGCAGTGTAGGGGGTCATGCTGGGGGTGGTGTTTCAGGGTTTAGGGCAGTGCAGTGGTGTTCGGGCAGTGTAGGGGGTCGTGCTGGGGGTGGTGTTTCAGGGTTTAGGGCAGTGCAGTGGTGTTCGGGCAGTGTAGGGGTCGTGCTGGGGTGGTGTTTCAGGGTTTAGGGCAGTGCAGTGGTGTTTGGGCAGTGTAGGGGGTCATGCTGGGGGTGGTGTTTCAGGGTTTAGGGCAGTGCAGTGGTGTTCGGGCAGTGTAGGGGGTCGTGCTGGGGGTGGTGTTTCAGGGTTTAGGCAGTGCAGTGGTGTTCGGGCAGTGTAGGGGGTCGTGCTGGGGCTGGTGTTTCAGAGTTTAGGGCAGTGCAGTGGTGTTCGGGCAGTGTAGGGGGTCGTGCTGGGGCTGGTGTTTCAGGGTTTAGGGCAGTGCAGTGGTGTTCGGGCAGTGTAGGGGGTCGTGCTGAGGCTGGTGGTTTAGGGCAGTGCAGTGGTGTTCGGGCAGTGTAGAGGGTCGTGCTGGGGCTGGTGTTTCAGTGTTTAGGGCAGTGCAGTGGTGTTTGGGCAGTGTAGGGGGTCGTGCTGGGGCTGGTGTTTCAGGGTTTAGGGCAGTGCAGTGGTGTTCGGGCAGTGTAGGGGGTCGTGCTGGGGCTGGTGTATCAGGGTTTAGGGCAGTGCAGTGGTGTTCGGGCAGTGTAGGGGGTCGTGCTGGGGGTGGTGTTTCAGGGTTTAGGGCAGTGCAGTGGTGTTCGGGCAGTGTATGGGGTCGTGCTGGGGGTGGTGTTTCAGGGTTTAGGGCAGTGCAGTGGTGTTCGGGCAGTGTAGGGGGTCGTGCTGGGGGTGGTGTTTCAGGGTTTAGGGCAGTGCAGTGGTGTTCGGGCAGTGTAGGGGGACGTGCTGGGGGTGGTGTTTCAGGGTTTAGGGCAGTGCAGTGGTGTTCGGGCAGTGTAGGGGGTCGTGCTGGGGGTGGTGTTTCAGGGTTTAGGGCAGTGCAGTGGTGTTCGGGCAGTGTAGGGTGGTCGTGCTGGGGCTGGTGTTTCAGGGTTTAGGGCAGTGCAGTGGTGTTCAGGCAGTGTAGGGGTCGTGCTGGGGCTGGTGTTTCAGGGTTTAGGGCAGTGCAGTGGTGTTCGGGCAGTGTAGGGGGTCGTGCTGGGGTGGTGTTTCAGGGTTTAGGGCAGTGCAGTGGTGTTCGGGCAGTGTAGGGGGTCGTGCTGGGGCTCGTGATTCAGGGTTTAGGGCAGAGCAGTGGTGTTCGGGCTGTGTAGGGGGTTGTGCTGGGGGTGGTGTTTCAGGGTTTAGGGCAGTGCAGTGGTGTTCGGGCAGTGTAGGGGGTTGTGCTGGGGGTGGTGTTTCAGGGTTTAGGGCAGTGCAGTGGTGTTCAGGCAGTGTACGGGGTCTTGCTGGGGGTGGTGTTTCAGGGTTTAGGGGAGGGCAGTGGTGTTCGGGCAGTGTAGGGGGTCGTGCTGGGGGTGGTGTTTCAGGGTTTAGGGCAGTGCAGTGGTGTTCGGGCAGTGTAGGGGGTTGTGCTGGGTGTAGTGTTTCAGGGTTTAGGGCAGTGCAGTGGTGTTCGGGCAGTGTAGGGGGTCGTGCTGGGGGTAGTGTTTCAGGGTTTAGGGCAGTGCAGTGGTGTTCGGGCAGTGTAGGTGGTCGTGCAGGTGGATGGTGTTTCAGGGTTTAGGGCAGTGCAGTGGTGTTCAGGCAGTGTAGGGGGTCATGCTGGGGGTGGTGTTTCAGGGTTTAGGGCAGTGCAGTGGTGTTCAGGCAGTGTAGGGGGTCATGCTGGGGGTGGTGTTTCAGGGTTTAGGGCAGTGCAGTGGTGTTCGGGCAGTGTAGGGGTCGTGCAGGGGTGGTGTTTCAGGGTTTAGGGCACTGCAGTGATGTTCGGGCAGTGTAGGGGATCGTGCTGGGGTGGTGTTTCAGGGTTTAGGGCAGTGCAGTGGTGTTAGGGCAGTGTAGGGGGTCGTGCTGGGGCTGGTGTTTCAGGGTTTAGGGCAGTGCAGTGGTGTTCAGGCAGTGTAGGGGGTCGTGCTGGGGCTAGTATTTCAGGGTTTAGGGCAGTGCAGTGATGTTCGGGCAGTGTAGGGGATCGTGCTGGGGGTGGTGTTTAGGGTTTAGGGCAGTGCAGTGGTTTTTGGGCAGTGTAGGGGGTCGTGCAGGGGGTTGTGTTTCAGGGTTTAGGGCAGTGCAGTGGTGTTCGGGCAGTGTAGGGGGTCATGCTGGGAGTGGTGTTTCAGGGTTTAGGGCAGTGCAGTGGTGTTCGGGCAGTATAGAGGGTCGTGCATGGGTGTTGTGTTTCAGGGTTTAGGGCAGTGCAATGGTGTTCGGGCAGAGTAGGGGGTCGTGCTGGGGGAGGTGTTTCAGAGTTTAGGGCAGTGCAGTGGTGTTCGGGCAGTGTAGGGGTGGTGTTTCAGGGTTTAGGGCAGCGCAGTGGTGTTCGGGCAGTGTAGGGGGTCGTGCTGGGGCTGGTGTTTCAGGGTTTAGGGCAGCGCAGTGGTGTTCGGGCAGTGTAGGGGGTCGTGCTGGGGCTGGTGTTTCCGGGTTTAGGGCAGCGCAGTGGTGTTCGGGCAGTGTAGGGGGTCGTGCTGGGGCTGGTGTTTCAGGGTTTAGGGCAGTGCAGTGGTGTTCGGGAAGTGTAGGGGGTTGTGCTGGGGCTGGTGTTTCAGGGTTTAGGGCAGTGCAGTGGTGTTCGGGCAGTGTAGGGGGTCGTGCTGGGGCTAGTGTTTCAGGGTTTAGGGCAGTGCAGTGGTGTTCGGGCAGTGTAGGGGGACGTGCTGGGGGTGGTGTTTCAGGGTTTAGGGCAGAGCAGTGGTGTTCGGGCAGTGTAGGGTGTCGTGCTGGGGGTGGTGTTTAGGGGTTAGGGCAGTGCAGTGGTGTTCGGGCAGTGTAGGGGTTCGTGCTGGGGGTAGTGTTTTATGATTTAGGGCAGAGCAGTGGTGTTCGGTCAGAGTAGGGGGTTGTGCTGGGGGTGGTGTTTAGGGGTTAGGGCAGTGCAGTGGTGTTCGGGCAGTGTAGGGGTTCGTGCTGGGGGTAGTGTTTTATGGTTTAGGGCAGAGCAGTGGTGTTCGGGCAGAGTAGGGGGTCGTGCTGAGGGTAGTGGTTCAGGGTAGTGCAGTGGTGTTTGGGTAGTGTAGGGGGTACTGCTGGGGGTAGTGTTTTAGGGTTTAGGGTAGTGCAATGGTGATTGGGTAGTGTAGGGGGTACTGCTGGGGGTAGTGTTTTAGGGTTTAGGGTAGTGCAGTGGTGTTTGGGTAGTGTAGGGGGTCGTGCTGGGGGTAGTATTTTAGGGTTTAGGGTAGTGCAGTGGTGTTTGTGTAGTGTAGGGGCGTGTAGTGTTTTAGGGTTTAGGGTAGTGCAGTGGTGTTTGTGGTAGTATAGGGGTCGTGCTGGGGGTAGTGTTTTAGGGTTTAGGGTAGTGCAGCGGTGTTTGTGTAGTGTAAGGGGTCGTGTTTTAGGGTTTAGGGTAGTGCAGTGGTCTTTGGGTAGTGTAGGGGGTCATGCGGGGGGTAGTGTTTTAGTGTTTAGGGTAGTGCATTGGTGTTTTGGTTGTGTAGGGGGTCATGCGGGGGTAGTGTTTTAGGGTTTATGGCAGTGCAGTGGTGTTCGGGTAGTGTAGGGCGTTGTGCTGGGGGGACTGTTTTAGGGTTTAGGGCAGTGTAGTGGTGTTCAGGTAGTGTAGGGGGTCGTGCTGGGGGGTGTTTTAGGGTTTAGGGCAGTGCAGTGGTGTTCGGGTAGTGTAGGGGGTCGTGCTGGGGGAGTGTTTTATGGTTTAGGGCAGTGCAGTGGTGTTCGGGCAGTGTAGGGGGTCGTGCTGGGGGTGGTGTTTCAGGGTTTAGGGCAGTGCAGTGGTGTTTGGGCAGTGTAGGGGGTCGTGCAGGGGGTGGTGTTTCAGGGTTTAGGGCAGTGCAGTGGTGTTCGGGCAGTGTAGGGGGTTGTGCATGGGGTAGTGTTTCAGGGTTTAGGGCAGTGCAGTGGTGTTCGGGCAGTGTAGGGGGTCGTGCAGGGGGTGGTGTTTCAGGGTTTAGGGCAATGGTGTTCGGGCAGTGTAGGGGGACGTGCTGGGGGTGCTGTTTCAGGGTTTAGGGCAGTGCAGTGGTGTTCGGGCAGTGTAGGGGGTCGTGCAGGGTTGTGGTGTTTCAGGGTTTAGGGCAGTGCAGTGCTGTTTGGGCAGTGTAGGGGGTGGTGTTTCAGGGTTTAGGGCAGTGCAGTGGTGTTTGGGCAGTGTAGGGGTGGTGCAAGGGTTGGTGGTTCAGGGTTTAGGGCAGTGCAGTGGTGTTCTGACAGTGTAGGGGGTCATGCAGGGGGTGGTGTTTCAGGGTTTAGGGCAGTGCAGTGGTGTTCCGGCAGTGTAGGGTGTCGTGCAGGGGGTGGTGTTTCAGGGTTTAGGGCAGTGCAGTGGTGTTCGGGCAGTGTAGGGGGTGGTGCAAGGGGTGGTTGTTCAGGGTTTAGGGCAGTGCAGTGGTGTTCGGGCAGTGTAGGGGGTCATGCAGGGAGTGGTGTTTCAGGGTTTAGGGCAGTGCAGTGGTGTTCCGGCAGTGTAGGGTGTGGTGCAGGGGGTTGTGTTTCGGGGTTCAGTGCAGTGGTGTTCGGGCAGTGTAGGGGGTCGTGCTGGGGCTGGTGTTTCAGGGTTTAGGGCAGTGCAGTGGTGTTCGGGCAGTGTAGGGGGTCGTGCTGGGGCTGGTGTTTCAGGGTTTAGGGCAGTGCAGTGGTGTTCGGGCAGTGTAGAGGGTCGTGCTGGGGCTGGTGTTTCAGCGTTTAGGGCAGTGCAGTGGTATTTGGGCAGTGTAGGGGGTCATGCTGGGGCTGGTGTTTCAGGGTTTAGGGCAGTGCAGTGGTGTTCGGGCAGTGTAGGGGATCATGCTGGGGCTGGTGTATCAGGGTTTTGGGCAGTGCAGTGGTGATCGGGTAGTGTAGGGGGTCGTGCTGGGGGTGGTGTTTTAGGGTTTAGGGCAGAGCAGTGGTGTTCGGGCAGTGTAGGGGTTTGTGCTTGGGGTAGTGTTTTATGGTTTAGGGCAGAGCAGTGGTGTTCGGGCAGAGTATGGGGTCGTGCTGGGGGTGGTGTTTAGGGTTTAGAGCAGTGCAGTGGTGTTCGGGCAGTGTAGGGGGTTGTGCTGGGGGTGGTGTTTCAGGGTTTAGGGCAGTGCAGTGGTGTTCGGGCAGAATAGGGGGACGTGCAGGGGGTGGTGTTTCAGGGTTTAGGGCAGTGTAGTGTTGTTCGGGCAGTGTAGGGGGTCTTGCTGGGGGTGGTGTTTCAGAGTTTAGGGCAGTGCAGTGGTGTTCGGGCAGTGTAGGTGGTCTTGCTGGGGCTGGTGTTTCAGGGTTTAGGGCAGTGCAGTGGTGTTCGGGCAGTGTAGGGGGTCGTGCTGGTGCTGGTGTTTCAGGGTTTAGGGCAGGGCAGTGGTGTTCAGGCAGTGTAGGGGGTCATGCTGGGGGTGGTGTTTCAGGGTTTAGGGCAGTGCAGTGGTGTTCGGGCAGTGTAGGGGGTCGTGCTGGGGCTCGTGTTTCAGGGTTTAGGGCAGAGCAGTGGTGTTCGGGCTGTGTAGGGGGTTGTGCTGGGGGTGGTGTTTCAGGGTTTAGGGCAGTGCAGTGGTGTTCGGGCAGTGTAGGGGGTTTTGCTGGGGGTGGTGTTTCAGGGTTTAGGGCAGTGGTGTTCAGGCAGTGTACGGGGTCTTGCTGGGGGTGGTGTTTCAGGGTTTAGGGGAGGGCAGTGGTGTTCGGGCAGTGTAGGGGGTCGTGCTGGGGGTAGTGTTTCAGGGTTTAGGGCAGTGCAGTGGTGTTCGCGCAGTGTAGGGGGTTGTGCTGGGTGTAGTGTTTCAGGGTTTAGGGCAGTGCAGTGGTGTTCGGGCAGTGTAGGGGGTCGTGCTGGGGGTAGTGTTTCAGGGTTTAGGCAGTGCAGTGGTGTTCGGGCAGTGTAGGGGGTCGTGCAGGTGGATGGTGTTTCAGGGTTTAGGGCAGTGCAGTGGTGTTCAGGCAGTGTAGGGGGTCATGCTGGGGGTGGTGTTTCAGGGTTTAGGGCAGTGCAGTGGTGTTCAGGCAGTGTAGGGGGTCATGCTGGGGGGGGGTGTTTCAGGGTTTAGGGCAGTGCAGTGGTGTTCGGGCAGTGTAGGGGGTCGTGCAGGGGGTGGTGTTTCAGGGTTTAGGGCACTGCAGTGATGTTCGGGCAGTGTAGGGGATCGTGCTGGGGTGGTGTTCCAGGGTTTAGGGCAGAGCAGTGGTGTTAGGGCAGTGTAGGGGGTCGTGCTGGGGCTGGTGTTTCAGGGTTTAGGGCAGTGCAGTGGTGTTCGGGCAGTGTAGGGGGTCGTGCTGGGGCTAGTATTTCAGGGTTTAGGGCAGTGCAGTGATGTTCGGGCAGTGTAGGTGATCGTGCTGGGGTGGTGTTCCAGGGTTTAGGGCAGTGCAGTGGTGTTAGGGCAGTGTAGGGGGTCTTGCTGGGGCTGGTGTTTCAGGGTTTAGGGCAGTGCAGTGGTGTTCGGGCAGTGTAGGGGGTCGTGCTGGGGCTAGTATTTCAGGGTTTTGGGCAGTCCAGTGGTGTTCAGGCACTGTAGGGGGACGTGCTGGGGTTGGTGTTTCAGGGTTTAGGGCAGAGCAGTGGTGTTCGGGCAGTGTAGGGGGTCGTGCTGGGGTATTGTTTTAGGGTTTAGGGCAGAGCAGTGGTGTTCGGGCAGAGTAGGGGGTCGTGCTGGGGGTGGTGTTTAGGGTTTAGGGCAGTACAGTGGTTTTCGGGCAGTGTAGGGGGTCGTGCAGGGGGTGGTGTTTAAGGGTTTAGGGCAGTGCAGTGGTGTTCGGGCAGTGTAGGGGGTCGTGCTGGGGCTAGTATTTCAGGGTTTGGGCAGTCCAGTGGTGTTCAGGCAGTGTAGGGGGACGTGCTGGGGTTGGTGTTTCAGGGTTTAGGGCAGAGCAGTGGTGTTCGGGCAGTGTAGGGGGTCGTGCTGGGGGTATTGTTTTAGGGTTTAGGGCAGAGCAGTGGTGTTCGGGCAGAGTAGGGGGTCGTGCTGGGGGTGGTGTTTAGGGTTTAGGGCAGTGCAGTGGTTTTCTAGCAGTGTAGGGGGTCGTGCAGGGGGTGGTGTTTCAGGGTTTAGGGCAGTGCAGTGGTGTTCGGGTAGTGTAGGGGGTCATGCTGGGATTGGTGTTTCAGGGTTTAGGGCAGTGCAGTGGTGTTCGGGCAGTATAGGGGGTCGTGATGGGTGTGGTGTTTCAGGGTTTAGGGCAGTGCAATGGTGTTCGGGCAGAGTAGGGGGTCGTGCTGGGGGAGGTGTTTCAGAGTTTAGGGCAGTGCAGTGGTGTTCGGGCAGTGTAGGGGGTGGTGTTTCAGGGTTTAGGGCAGTGCAGTGGTGTTCGGGCAGTGTAGGGGGTCGTGCTGGGGCTGGTGTTTCAGGGTTAAGGGCAGCGCAGTGGTGTTCGGGCAGTGTAGGGGGTCGTGCTGGGGCTAGTATTTCAGGGTTTAGGGCAGTCCAGTGGTGTTCAGGCAGTGTAGGGGGTCGTGCTGGTGTTGGTGTTTCAGGGTTTAGGGCAGTGCAGTGGCGTGGGAGTGTAGGGGGTCGTGCTGGGGGTGGTGTTTAGGGTTTAGGGCAGTACAGTGGTTTTCGGGCAGTGTAGGGGGTCATGCAGGGGGTGGTGTTTCAGGGTTTAGGGCAGTGCAGTGGTGTTCGGGCAGTGTAGGGGTCGTGCTGGGGCTAGTATTTCAGGGTTTAGGGCAGTCCAGTGGTGTTCAGGCAGTGTAGGGGACGTGCTGGGGTTGGTGTTTCAGGGTTTAGGGCAGAGCAGTGGTGTTCGGGCAGTGTAGGGGGTTGTGCTGGGGGTAGTGTTTTAGGGTTTAGGGCAGAGCAGTGGTGTTCGGGCAGAGTAGGGGGTCGTGCTGGGGGTGGTGTTTAGGGTTTAGGGCAGTGCAGTGGTTTTCGGCCAGTGTAGGGGGTCGTGCAGGGGGTGGTGTTTCAGGGTTTAGGGCAGTGCAGTGGTGTTCGGGTAGTGTAGGGGGTCATGCTGGGGGTGGTGTTTCAGGGTTTAGGGCAGTGCAGTGGTGTTCGGGCAGTATAGAGGGTCGTGATGGGTGTGGTGTTTCAGGGTTTAGGGCAGTGCAATGGTGTTCGGGCAGAGTAGGGGGTCGTGCTGGGGAGGTGTTTCAGAGTTTAGGGCAGTGCAGTGGTGTTCGGGCAGTGTAGGGGGTGGTGTTTCAGGGTTTAGGGCAGTGCAGTGGTGTTCGGACAGTGTGAGGGGTCGTGCTGGGGCTGGTGTTTCAGGGTTAAGGGCAGTGCAGTGGTGTTCGGGCAGTGTAGGGGGTCGTGCTGGGGCTGGTGTTTCAGGGTTTAGGGCAGCGCAGTGGTGTTTGGGCAGTGTAGGGGGTCGTGCTGGGGCTGGTGTTTCAGGGTTTAGGGCAGTGCAGTGGTGTTCGGGCAGTGTAGGGGGTCGTGCTGGGGCTAGTGTTTCAGGGTTTAGGGCAGTGCAGTGGTGTTCGGGCAGTGTAGGGGACGTGCTGGGGGTGGTGTTTCAGGGTTTAGGGCAGAGCAGTGGTGTTCGGGCAGTGTAGGGGGTCGTGCTGGGGGTCAGCTGGGTAGTGTTCTACGGTTTAGGGCAGAGCAGTGGTGTTCGGTCAGAGTAGGGGTTGTGCTGGGGTGGTGTTTAGGTGTTAGGGCAGTGCAGTGGTGTTCGGGCAGTGTAGGGGTCGTGCTGGGGGTGGTGTTTCAGGGTTTAGGGCAGTGTAGTGATGTTCGGGAAGTGTAGGGGGTCGTGCTGGGGCTAGTATTTCAGGGTTTTGGGCAGTCCAGTGGTGTTCAGGCACTGTAGGGGGACGTGCTGGGGTTGGTGTTTCAGGGTTTAGGGCAGAGCAGTGGTGTTCGGACAGTGTAGGGGGTCGTGCTGGGGGTATTGTTTTAGGGTTTAGGGCAGAGCAGTGGTGTTCGGGCAGAGTAGGGGGTCGTGCTGGGGGTGGTGTTTAGGGTTTAGGGCAGTACAGTGGTGTTCGGGCAGTGTAGGGGGTCGTGCAGGGGGTGGTGTTTAAGGGTTTAGGGCAGTGCAGTGGTGTTCGGGCAGTGTAGGGGGTCGTGCTGGGGCTAGTATTTCAGGGTTTTGGGCAGTCCAGTGGTGTTCAGGCAGTGTAGGGGGACGTGCTGGGGTTGGTGTTTCAGGGTTTAGGGCAGAGCAGTGGTGTTCGGGCAGTGTAGGGGGTCGTGCTGGGGGTATTGTTTTAGGGTTTAGGGCAGAGCAGTGGTGTTCGGGCAGAGTAGGGGGTCGTGCTGGGGGTGGTGTTTCAGGGTTTAGGGCAGTGCAGTGGTTTTCCAGCAGTGTAGGGGGTCGTGCAGGGGTGGTGTTTCAGGGTTTAGGGCAGTGCAGTGGTGTTCGGGTAGTGTAGGGGGTCATGCTGGGATTGGTGTTTCAGGGTTTAGGGCAGTGCAGTGGTGTTCGGGCAGTATAGGGGGTCGTGATGGGTGTGGTGTTTCAGGGTTTAGGGCAGTGCAATGGTGTTCGGGCAGAGTAGGGGTCGTGCTGGGGGAGGTGTTTCAGGGTTTAGGGCAGTGCAGTGGTGTTCGGGCAGTGTAGGGGGGTGGTGTTTCAGGGTTTAGGGCAGTGCAGTGGTGTTCGGGCAGTGTAGGGGGTCGTGCTGGGGCTGGTGTTTCAGGGTTAAGGGCAGCGCAGTGGTGTTCGGGCAGTGTAGGGGGTCGTGCTGGGGCTAGTATTTCAGGGTTTTGGGCAGTCCAGTGGTGTTCAGGCAGTGTAGGGGACGTGCTGGTGTTGGTGTTTCAGGGTTTAGGGCAGAGCCGTGAGAGTAGGGGGTCGTGCTGGGGGTGGTGTTTAGGGTTTAGGGCAGTACAGTGGTTTTCGGGCAGTGTAGGGGGTCATGCAGGGGTGGTGTTTCAGGGTTTAGGGCAGTGCAGTGGTGTTCGGGCAGTGTAGGGGGTCGTGCTGGGGCTAGTATTTCAGGGTTTTGGGCAGTCCAGTGGTGTTCAGGCAGTGTAGGGGGACGTGCTGGGGTTGGTGTTTCAGGGTTTAGGGCAGAGCAGTGGTGTTCGGGCAGTGTAGGGGTTGTGCTGGGGGTATTGTTTTAGGGTTTAGGGCAGAGCAGTGGTGTTCGGGCAGAGTAGGGGTCGTGCTGGGGGTGGTGTTTAGGGTTTAGGGCAGTGCAGTGGTGTTCGGCCAGTGTAGGGGGTCGTGCAGGGGTGGTGTTTCAGGGTTTAGGGCAGTGCAGTGGTGTTCGGGTAGTGTAGGGGGTCATGCTGGGGGTGGTGTTTCAGGGTTTAGGGCAGTGCAGTGGTGTTCGGGCAGTATAGAGGGTCGTGATGGGTGTGGTGTTTCAGGGTTTAGGGCAGTGCAATGGTGTTCGGGCAGAGTAGGGGGTCGTGCTGGGGAGGTGTTTCAGAGTTTAGGGCAGTGCAGTGGTGTTCGGGCAGTGTAGGGGGTGGTGTTTCAGGGTTTAGGGCAGTGCAGTGGTGTTCGGACAGTGTAGGGGGTCGTGCTGGGGCTGGTGTTTCAGGGTTAAGGGCAGTGCAGTGGTGTTCGGGCAGTGTAGGGGGTCGTGCTGGGGCTGGTGTTTCAGGGTTTAGGGCAGCGCAGTGGTGTTTGGGCAGTGTAGGGGGTCGTGCTGGGGCTGGTGTTTCAGGGTTTAGGGCAGTGCAGTGGTGTTCGGGCAGTGTAGGGGGTCGTGCTGGGGCTAGTGTTTCAGGGTTTAGGGCAGTGCAGTGGTGTTCGGGCAGTGTAGGGGGACGTGCTGGGGGTGGTGTTTCAGGGTTTAGGGCAGAGCAGTGGTGTTCGGGCAGTGTAGGGGGTCGTGCTGGGGGTCGTGCTGGGGTAGTGTTTCACGGTTTAGGGCAGAGCAGTGGTGTTCGGTCAGAGTAGGGGGTTGTGCTGGGGTGGTGTTTAGGTGTTAGGGCAGTGCAGTGGTGTTCGGGCAGTGTAGGGGGTCGTGCTGGGGGTGGTGTTTCAGGGTTTAGGGCAGTGTAGTGATGTTCGGGAAGTGTAGGGGGGTCGTGCAGGGGCTGGTGTTTCAGGGTTTAGGGCAGTGCAGTGGTGTTTGGGCAGTGTAAGAGGGTCGTGCAGGGGTGGTGTTTCAGGGTTTAGGGCAGTGCAGTGGTGTTCGGCCAGTGTAGGGGTCTTGGTGGGGTGTGGTGTTTAAGGGTTTAGGGCAGCAGTGGTGTTCGGGCAGTGTAGGGGGTCTTGCTGGGGGTGGTGTTTCAGGGTTTAGGGCAGTGCAGTGGTGTTCGGGCAGTGTAGGGGGTCTTGCTGGGGCTGGTGTTTCAGGGTTTAGGGCAGTGCAGTGGTGTTCGGTCAGTGTAGGGGGTCTTGCTGGGGCTGGTGTTTCGGGGTTTAGGCAGTGCAGTGGTGTTCGGGCAGTGTAGGGGGTTGTGCTGTGGCTGGTGTTTCAGGGTTTAGGGCAGTGCTGTGATGGTCGGGCAGTGTAGGGGGTCGTGCTGGGGGTGGTGTTTCAGGGTTTAGGGCAGTGCAGTGGTGTTCGGGTAGTGTAGGGGGTCGTGCTGGTGCTGGTGTTTCAGGGTTTAGGGCAGTGCAGTGGTGTTCGGGCAGTGTAGGGGTCATGCTGGGGCTGGTGTTTCAGGGTTTTGGGCAGAGCAGTGGTGTTCGGGCAGTATAGGGGGTCGTGCTGGGGGTGGTGTTTCAGGGTTTAGGGCAATGCAGTGGTGTTCGGGCAGTGTAGGGGGTCTTGCTGGGGGTGGTGTTTCAGGGTTTAGGGCAGTGGTGTTCGGGCAGTGTAGGGGGTCTTGCTGGGGTTGTTGTTTCAGGGTTTAGGGCAGTGCAGTGGTTTCGGGCAGTGTAGGGGGTCTTGCTGGGGGTAGTGTTTCAGGGTTTAGGGCAGTGCAGTGGTGTTCGGGCAGTGTAGGGGGTCGTGCTGGGGCTGGTGTTTCAGGGTTTAGGGCAGTGCAGTGGTGTTCGGGCAGTGTAGGGGGTCTTGCTGGGGCTGGTGTTTCAGGGTTTAGGGCAGTGAAGTGGTGTTCGGGCATTGTAGGCGGTCGTGCTGGGGCTGGTGTTTCAGGGTTTAGGGAAGGGCAGTGTAGGAGAGTAGGATCTGCTTCACAGGGGGTACCCCCACGTTTTGCTGATACTTCACTGGTTTTCGACATTAGTCTGGCTGGGGCCCTGCTATTCAGAACCCCAGCCTAGCTGTTTCCTCTTTAAAAGGGTCTCCATGTGCCTTAGGCACATCACTGATTGGGATCTGGAGTGCCCTTGTAAGTCCCTAGTATATGGTATACTATGTACCAAGGGCATAGGCACCTCAGAGGCCTGCCAGGGGCTGCAGCATGTATTATGCCACCCCTGGTAGGCCATCCAAACTGGCACCACAGGTCTGCTACTGCAGCCTGGGTAAGGTGGTGCATGCACCCCTTGCAGTGGTATAGGTTACCTATATCACTAAATGCATACACACATATAAACCTATAAGTCACTCCTAAGGCAGGCCTTATCAATCCTAAAGGCAGAGTGCATGGTTCCTATGTGAGAGGGTGCCCCTGCATGAGCAGGGCCCCTCTGCAGCGTTCGGAGACCATCTCTGATGCTGTTTGTAGTGCAACCTGACCATATACTCTTAAACGCATTATATCCTCGCGGTAAAATGCTAACTATGGAATGGCTGCACCTAAACATGTCGTGTTTGGTGTCAAACATCTTGGAATACTACCCCCCGCCAATCCTGGCGGCGGGGGTAGCATTCCACCCTTCTAGAGGGAAAGGCATGTTAACTCTGACGAGTCCGGTAACTTCTTTCCAGAGCCTGGCATCACAAAATGGATGCTGCTGCCACAGACACGAGTCTGGCCTCCTGCTGCTGGACGAAACTCCGGCAGGGGAGGCCTGGACAATAGGTTTCCTGTCCCAGGGAGGTGTGACCACCTCCCCAGACAGGACAATGTGTATTGGGGCTGGGCGGGAGCACTTTCGGGTGCTTTGAAGTCCTGCACTGGGGGCACATTTGGTGTCCCTGTGCATACCCCAGTTCAAACCGGATCAGGGGCTTGCAGCCCCTGCTTTGGCGTGAACTGGACAAAGGGAAAGGGGTGTAGCCACCCCTCTGCCCTGACCCACCCATAGGTGGGGCCACAGAGTAGTCCATCCCTATTTTTAGAATAAAGGTAGGAACCCAGTCCCTAGGACTTTAGATTATACCTGGACGAAACTCTGAAACAGAATCCTGGACCTTCGACGCTCTACTCACGATTAGAGGACTGAAGAATCTCCCTTGGGGTCAAGGAGTGACTCCCCTGCTTGGCAGGCACCAAAGAAGCATCTGTCCGGTTCGCATCACTGAAGCTCCCGTCGGACGCCGAAGTCATCGCATCACCAGAGGTGGATTCTCAGACTTCCCCGAGGCTACCCTGAGTCCCCAGCAAAGCTGAGGCACGTGAGACCGTGACCCCTGGACACCGAGCACATTTGCAAGTGCACCATCTTCTGGGTCTCCCGAGAAGTCGTGCTTTGGGCTCCGAGTAGCCCTAGCCTCCAGCACCACCTGCACCGAAGATCACTGGCCCCCACTCCACGAGTGTCCTGTAAGCCAGCTCCACGTGCGGCGTCACGAGGCTCCTTCGCGGTCGCTAGCCCGTTGGCTAGTAGCCCTTCCCGAAGGCCAATCTTTTCTTTACTTGGCAGTCTGGTTGCTCCAGGCCTGCCCTCACTTACCCTTGCTGGGTGAGTTCCCCAGACCTTGCTGGTCTGCATCATCGACGATCTACATCTTACTCGAGACTTGCCGTTGCCAAGGCTTGTTGGGTCCAATCTGGTCGCCGACACCTCTGCACTCGACAGACATCGAGCAACAGCCCGAATCCTGCTCCTGGTCGCCGACAACGCCTCCTGGACCTCGTGGCTGAAGAGTCAAGACGACCGTCATCGAATCTGAAGCACTCGACATCGGTGGGCATCTGTCCATCGCCTCCCTGGTCACTGGCTAGTGACCCAGACTCTGTCCCCTCTGCTTTCAGGTTCTTCAGAACTCCGATCCACTCTTGGATCCACCCGGACACTTTTCTCCTGGTCGCCAGCAGCACTTTGCAGCAGATCGCCATAAGAACCGACGACGAAACCCGACCCCGAAAGGCACCTATGCACCCGGCTTCCCTGGGTGAGGTAACACGAGTACTCCGGTGCTCCCGTGGGTAGAGACTCTTCAAAGTCCTAGATCTCAAAGGGTTTTGTCCTAGTCCTCTTCTAAGTGTCCCTTTCCTCTATTTTCCCGATCCCGACTTTCTCCATAGAAGTTAACGGCGTATCGCGGTTGTGTATTTACACTGCACGCGTCTCCCGTGGGTCCCCTGTGTCACTACCTTGGGTGGTTCCTTGTGGTCCAAGCACTTCTAGAGGCTCTAGGCCTAGTGTCTAGTTCAGTCGTGGTTCGCATACCACTTTATTGGTATATGGTTTGGTACGCCCCTAGGGCCCAAACGTGTATTTGTGCTATTACTGTGATTTAAGATCTTATAACCTATGTACTTCGAACTCTAGCCTCATAAAGAGACTAGAGGGGTGTGTTTAGTAATAAATACATATATTTTGAATATATACCTGGTGTGGTGCTCTTTCATTTGGTCACTCAAGAGATTATAGACTGGTAAAACAAGCTGCTTTACATTCCTTCAAGACTTAGCCTGAAGGCTGCTCTCCACAGCTACCACTAGGATAGCTTTCAATAAGGTTGTCTTTAACCTACCTACCATAAGAGTCGATTTGGACTGGTGCAAGGTGCCCACTATAATTAGTGGACAGCATATGCCAGGCCAACTTCTCACAGGCAGTGGTGTTCGGGCAGTGTAGGGGGTCGTGCTGGGGCTGGTGTTTCAGGGTTTAGGGCAGTGGAGTGGTGTTCGGGCAGTGTAGGGGGTCGTGCTGGGACTGGTCTTTCAGGGTTTATGGCAGTGCAGTGATGTTCGGGCAGTGTAGGGGGTCGTGGTGGGGCTAGTGTTTCAGGGTTTAGGGCTGTGCAGTGGTGTTTGGGCAGTGTAGGGGTCGTGCTGGGGCTAGTGTTTCAGGGTTTTGGGCAGTGCAGTGGTGTTCGGGCAGTGTAGGGGGTCGTGCTGGGGGTGGTGTTTCAGGGTTTAGGGCAGTGCAGTGGTGTTCGGGCAGTGTAGGGGGTCTTGCTGGGGGTGGTGTTTCAGGGTTTAGGAGGCAGTGGTGTTCAGGCAGTGTAGGGGGTCTTGCTGGGGGTGGTGCTTCAGGGTTTAGGGCAGTGCAGTGGTGTTCGGGCAGTGTAGGGGGTCTTGCTGGGGCTAGTGTTTCAGGGTTTAGGGCAGTGCAGTGGTGTTCGGGCAGTGTAGGGGGTCGTGCTGGGGGTGGTGTTTCAGGGTTTAGGGCAGTGCAGTGGTGTTTGGGCAGTGTAGGGGTTCGTGCTGGGGGTGGTGTTTCAGGGTTTAGGGCAGTGCAGTGGTGTTCGGTCAGTGTAGGGGGTCTTGCTGGGGCTGGTGTTTCGGGGTTTAAGGCAGTGCAGTGGTGTTCGGGCAGTGTAGGGGGTCATGCTGGGGCTGGTGTTTCAGGGTTTAGGGCAGTGCAGTGGTGTTCGGGCAGTGTAGGGGGTCGTGCTGGGGCTGGTGTTTCAGGGTTTAGGGCAGAGCAGTGGTGTTCGGGCAGTGTAGGGGGTCGTGCTGGGGGTGGTGTTTCAGGGTTTAGGGCAGTGCAGTGCGTGTTCGGGCAGTGTAGGGGGTCTTGCTGGGGGTGGTGTTTCAGGGTTTAGGGCAGTGGTGTTCGAGCAGTGTAGGGGGTCTTGCTGGGGGTGATGTTTCAGGGTTTAGGGCAGTGCAGTGGTGTTCGGGCAGTGTAGGGGGTCTTGCTGGGGGTAGTGTTTCCAGGGTTTAGGGCAGTGCAGTGGTGTTCGGGCAGTGTAGGGGGTCATGCTGGGGGTGGTGTTTCAGGGTGTAGGGCAGTGCAGTGGTGTTCGGGCAGTGTAGGGGGTCGTGCAGGGGTGGTGTTTCAGGGTTTAGGGCAGTGCAGTGGTGTTCGGGCAGTGTAAGGAGTCGTGCTGGGGCTGGTGTTTCAGGGTTTAGGGCAGTGCAGTGGTGTTCGGGCAGTGTAGGCGGTCGTGCTGGGGCTGGTGTTTCAGGGTTTAGGGCAGTGCAGTGGTGTTCGGGCAGTGTAGGGGGTCGTGCTGGGGCTGGTGTTTCAGGGTTTAGGGCAGTGCAGTGCTGTTCGGGCAGTGTAGGGGGTCGTGCTGGGGCTGGTGTTTCAGGGTTTAGGGCAGTGCAGTGGTGTTCGGGGAGTGTAGAGGGTCATGCTGGGGCTAGTGTTTCAGGGTTTTGGGCAGAGCAGTGGTGTTCGGGCAGTGTAGGGGGTCGTGCCGGGGGTGGTGTTTCAGGGTTTAGGGCAGTGCAGTGGTGTTCGGGCAGTGTAGGGGGTCTTGCTGGGGGTGGTGTTTCAGGGTTTAGGGCAGTGCAGTGGTGTTCGGGCAGTGTAGGGGGTCGTGCTGGGGGTGGTGTTTCAGGGTTTAGGGCAGTGCAGTGGTGTTCGGGCAGGGTAGGGGGTCGTGCTGGGGGTAGTGTTTCAGGGTTTAGGGCAGTGCAGTGGTGTTCATGGCAGTGTAGGGGGTCGTGCTGGGGGTGGTGTTTCAGGGTTTAGGGCAGTGCAGTGGTGTATCGGGCAGTGTAGGGGGTCGTGCTGGGGGTGGTGTTTCAGGGTTTAGGGCAGTGCAGTAGTGTTCGGGCAGTGTAGGGGGTCTTGCTGGGGCTGGTGTTTCAGGGGTTTAGGGCAGTGCAGTGGTGTTCGGGCAGTGTAGGGGGTCATGCTGGGGCTGGTGTTTCAGGGTTTCGGGCAGTGCAGTGGTGTTCGGGCAGTGTACGGGGTCGTGCTGGGGGTGGTGTTTCAGGGTTTAGGGCAGTGCAGTGGTGTTCGGGCAGTGTAGGGGGTCGTGCTGGGGCTGGTGTTTCAGGGTTTAGGGCAGTGCAGTGGTGTTCGGGCAGTGTAGGGGGTCATGCTGGGGCTGGTGTTTCAGGGTTTTGGGCAGAGCAGTGGTGTTCGGGCAGTGTAGGGGTCGTGCTGGGGCTGGTGTTTCAGGGTTTAGGGCAGTGCAGTGGTGTTCGGGCAGTGTAGGGGGTCTTGCTGGGGTTGGTGTTTCAGGGTTTAGGGCAGTGCAGTGGTGTTCGAGCAGTGTAGGGGGTCTTGCTGGGGGTGATGTTTCAGAGTTTAGGGCAGTGCAGTGGTGTTCGGGCAGTGTAGGGGGTCGTGCTGGGGCTAGTATTTCAGGGTTTAGGGCAGTGCAGTGATGTTCGGGCAGTGTAGGTGATCGTGCTGGGGTGGTGTTCCAGGGTTTAGGGCAGTGCAGTGGTGTTAGGGCAGTGTAGGGGGTCGTGCTGGGGCTGGTGTTTCAGGGTTTAGCGCAGTGCAGTGGTGTTCGGGCAGTGTAGGGGGTCGTGCTGGGGCTAGTGTTTCAGGGTTTTGGGCAGTCCAGTGGTGTTCGGGCACGTGTAGGGGGTCGTGCTGGGGTTGGTGTTTCAGGGTTTAGGGCAGAGCAGTGGTGTTCGGGCAGTGTAGGGGGTCGTGCTGGGGGTATTGTTTTAGGGTTTAGTGCAGAGCAGTGGTGTTCGGGCAGAGTAGGGGGTCGTGCTGGGGGTGGTGTTTTAGGGTTTAGGGCAGTGCAGTGGTTTTCGGGCAGTGTAGGGGGTCGTGCAGGGGGTGGTGTTTAAGGGTTTAGGGCAGTGCAGTGGTGTTCGGGCAGTGTAGGGGGTCGTGCTGGGGCTAGTATTTCAGGGTTTTGGGCAGTGCAGTGGTGTTCAGGCAGTGTAGGGGGACGTGCTGGGGTGGTGTTTCAGGGTTTAGGGCAGAGCAGTGGTGTTCGGGCAGTGTAGGGGGTCGTGCTGGGGGTATTGTTTTAGGGTTTAGGGCAGAGCAGTGGTGTTCGGGCAGAGTAGGGGGTCGTGCTGGGGGTGGTGTTTAGGGTTTAGGGCAGTGCAGTGGTTTTCCAGCAGTGTAGGGGGTCGTGCAGGGGGTGGTGTTTCAGGGTTTAGGGCAGTGCAGTGGTGTTCGGGTAGTGTAGGGGGTCATGCTGGGATTGGTGTTTCAGGGTTTAGGGCAGTGCAGTGGTGTTCGGGCAGTATAGAGGGTCGTGATGGGTGTGGTGTTTCAGGGTTTAGGGCAGTGCAATGGTGTTCGGGCAGAGTAGGGGGTCGTGCTGGGGGAGGTGTTTCAGAGTTTAGGGCAGTGCAGTGGTGTTCGGGCAGTGTAGGGGGTGGTGTTTCAGGGTTTAGGGCAGTGCAGTGGTGTTCGGGCAGTGTAGGGGGTCGTGCTGGGGCTGGTGTTTCAGGGTTAAGGGCAGCGCAGTGGTGTTCGGGCAGTGTAGGGGGTCGTGCTGGGGCTAGTATTTCAGGGTTTTGGGCAGTCCAGTGGTGTTCAGGCAGTGTAGGGGGACGTGCTGGGTTTGGTGTTTCAGGGTTTAGGGCAGAGCCGTGAGAGTAGGGGGTCGTGCTGGGGGTGGTGTTTTAGGGTTTAGGGCAGTACAGTGGTTTTCGGGCATTGTAGGGGGTCATGCAGGGGGTGGTGTTTCAGGGTTTAGGGCAGTGCAGTGGTGTTCGGGCAGTGTAGGGGTCGTGCTGGGGCTAGTATTTCAGGGTTTTGGGCAGTCCAGTGGTGTTCAGGCAGTGTAGGGGGACGTGCTGGGGTTGGTGTTTCAGGGTTTAGGGCAGAGCAGTGGTGTTCGGGCAGTGTAGGGGGTCGTGCTGGGGGTATTGTTTTAGGGTTTAGGGCAGAGCAGTGGTGTTCGGGCAGAGTAGGGGGTCGTGCTGGGGGTGGTGTTTAGGGTTTAGGGCAGTGCAGTGGTTTTCGGGCAGTGTAGGGGGTCGTGCAGGGGGTGGTGTTTCAGGGTTAAGGGCAGCGCAGTGGTGTTCGGGCAGTGTAGGGGGTCGTGCTGGGGCTGGTGTTTCAGGGTTTAGGGCAGCGCAGTGGTATTTGGGCAGTGTAGGGGGTCGTGCTGGGACTGGTGTTTCAGGGTTTAGTGCAGTGCAGTGGTGTTTGGGCAGTGTAGGGGGTCGTGCTGGGGCTAGTGTTTAAATGTTTAGGGCAGTGCAGTGGTGTTCGGGCAGTGTAGGGGGACGTGCTGGGGGTGGTGTTTCAGGGTTTAGGGCAGAGCAGTGGTGTTCGGGCAGTGTAGGGGGTCGTGCTGGGGGTCGTGCTGGGGGTAGTGTTTTACGGTTTAGGGCAGAGCAGTGGTGTTCGGTCAGAGTAGGGGGTTGTGCTGGGGTGGTGTTTAGGTGTTAGGGCAGTGCAGTGGTGTTCGGGCAGTGTAGGGGGTCGTGCTGGGGGTGGTGTTTCAGGGTTTAGGGCAGTGTAGTGATGTTCGGGAAGTGTAGGGGGTCGTGCAGGGGCTGGTGTTTCAGGGTTTAGGGCAGTGCAGTGGTGTTTGGGCAGTGTAAAGGGTCGTGCAGGGGGTGGTGTTTCAGTGTTTAGGGCAGTGCAGTGGTGTTCGGCCAGTGTAGGGGGTCTTGGTGGGTGTGGTGTTTAAGGGTTTAGAGCAGTGGTGTTCGGGCAGTGTAGGGGGTCTTGCTGGGGTGGTGTTTCAGGGTTTAGGGCAGTGCAGTGGTGTTCGGCAGTGTAGGGGGTCTTGCTGGGGCTGGTGTTTCAGGGTTTAGGGCAGTGCAGTGGTGTTCGGTCAGTGTAGGGGGTCTTGCTGGGGCTGGTGTTTCGGGGTTTTAGGCAGTGCAGTGGTGTTCGGGCAGTGTAGGGGGTTGTGCTGTGGCTGGTGTTTCAGGGTTTAGGGCAGTGCTGTGGTGGTCGGGCAGTGTAGGGGGTCGTGCTGGGGGTGGTGTTTCAGGGTTTAGGGCAGTGCAGTGGTGTTCGGGTAGTGTAGGGGGTCGTGCTGGCGCTGGTGTTTCAGGGTTTAGGGCAGTGCAGTGGTGTTCGGGCAGTGTAGGGGGTCATGCTGGGGCTGGTGTTTCAGGGTTTTGGGCAGAGCAGTGGTGTTCGGGCAGTATAGGGGGTCGTGCTGGGGGTGGTGTTTCAGGGTTTAGGGCAATGCAGTGGTGTTTGGGCAGTGTAGGGGTCGTGCTGGGGCTAGTGTTTTAAGGTTTTGGGCAGAGCAGTGGTGTTCGGGCAGTGTAGGGGGTCGTGCTGGGGGTGGTGTTTCAGGGTTTAGGGCAGTGCAGTGGTGTTCGGGCAGTGTAGGGGGTCTTGCTGGGGGTGGTGTTTCAGGGTTTAGGACAGTGGTGTTCAGGCAGTGTAGGGGGTCTGTCTGGGGGTGATGCTTCAGGGTTTAGGGCAGTGCAGTGTGTTCGGGCCGTGTAGGGGGTCTTGCTGGGGGTAGTGTTTCAGGGTTTAGGGCAGTGCAGTGGGGTTATGGCAGTGTAGGGGGTCGTGCTGGGGGTGGTGTTTCAGGGTTTAGGGCAGTGCAGTGGTGTTTGGGCAGTGTAGGGGTTCGTGCTGGGGGTGGTGTTTCAGGGTTTATGGCAGTGCAGTGATGTTCGGGCAGTGTAGGGAGTCGTGGTGGGGCTAGTGTTTCAGGGTTTAGGGCAGTGCAGTGGTGTTTGGGCAGTGTAGGGGTCGTGCTGGGGCTAGTGTTTTAAGGTTTTGGGCAGAGCAGTGGTGTTCGGGCAGTGTAGGGGGTCGTGCTGGGGGTGGTGTTTCAGGGTTTAGGGCAGTGCAGTGGTGTTCGGGCAGTGTAGGGGGTCTTGCTGGGGGTGGTGTTTCAGGGTTTAGGACAGTGGTGTTCAGGCAGTGTAGGGGGTCTGTCTGGGGGTGATGCTTCAGGGTTTAGGGCAGTGCAGTGTGTTCGGGCCGTGTAGGGGGTCTTGCTGGGGGTAGTGTTTCAGGGTTTAGGGCAGTGCAGTGGGGTTATGGCAGTGTAGGGGGTCGTGCTGGGGGTGGTGTTTCAGGGTTTAGGGCAGTGCAGTGGTGTTTGGGCAGTGTAGGGGTTCGTGCTGGGGGTGGTGTTTCAGGGTTTAGGGCAGTGCAGTGGTGTTCGGTCAGTGTAGGGGGTCTTGCTGGGGCTGGTGTTTCGGGGTTTAAGGCAGTGCAGTGGTGTTCGGGCAGTGTAGGGGGTCATGCTGGGGCTGGTGTTTCAGGGTTTAGGGCAGTGCAGTGGTGTTCAGGCAGTGTAGGGGGTCGTGCTGGGGCTGGTGTTTCAGGGTTTTGGGCAGAGCAGTGGTGTTCGGGCAGTGTAGGGGGTCGTGCTGGGGGTGGTGTTTCAGGGTTTAGGGCAGTGCAGTCGTGTTCGGGCAGTGTAGGGGGTCTTGCTGGGGGTGGTGTTTCAGGATTTAGGGCAGTGGTGTACGAGCAGTGTAGGGGGTCTTGCTGGGGGTGATGTTTCAGGGTTTAAGGCAGTGCAGTGGTGTTCGGGCAGTGTAGGGGTCTTGCTGGGGGTAGTGTTTCCGGGTTTAGGGCAGTGCAGTGGTGTTCGGGCAGTGTAGGGGGTCATGCTGGGGGTGGTGTTTCAGGGTGTAGGGCAGTGCAGTGGTGTTCGGGCAGTGTAGGGGGTCGTGCAGGGGGTGGTGTTTCAGGGTTTAGGGCAGTGCAGTGGTGTTCGGGCAGTGTAAGGAGTCGTGCTGGGGCTGGTGTTTCAGGGTTTAGGGCAGTGCAGTGGTGTACGGGCAGTGTAGGGGGTCGTGCTGGGGGTGGTGTTTCAGGGTTTAGGGCAGTGCAGTAGTGTTCGGTCAGTGTAGGGGGTCTTGCTGGGGCTGGTGTTTCGGGGTTTAAGGCAGTGCAGTGGTGTTCGGGCAGTGTAGGGGGTCATGCTGGGGCTGGTGTTTCAAGGTTTCGGGCAGTGCAGTGGTGTTCGGGCAGTGTACGGGGTCGTGCTGGGGGTGGTGTTTCAGGGTTTAGGGCAGTGCAGTGGTGTTCGGGCAGTGTAGGGGGTCGTGCTGGGGCTGGTGTTTCAGGGTTTAGGCAGTGCAGTGGTGTTCGGGCAGTGTAGGGGGTCATGCTGGGGCTGGTGTTTCAGGGTTTTGGGCAGAGCAGTGGTGTTCGGGCAGTGTAGGGGGTCGTGCTGGGGTGGTGTTTCAGGGTTTAGGGCTGTGCAGTGGTGTTCGGGCAGTGTAGGGGGTCTTGCTGGGGTTGGTGTTTCAGGGTTTAGGGCAGTGGTGTTCGAGCAGTGTAGGGGGTCTTGCTGGGGGTGATGTTTCAGAGTTTAGGGCAGTGCAGTGGTGTTCGGGCAGTGTAGGGGTCTTGCTGGGGGTAGTGTTTCAGGGTTTAGGGCAGTGCAGTGGTGTTCGGGCAGTGTAGGGGGTCATGCTGGGGGTGGTGTTTCAGGGTTTAGGGCAGTGCAGTGGTGTTTGGGCAGTGTAGGGGGTCGTGCAGGGGGTGGTGTTTCAGGGTTTAGGGCAGTGCAGTGGTGTTTGGGCAGTGTAGGGGGTCGTGCTGGGGCTGGTGTTTCAGGGTTTAGGGCAGTGCAGTGGTGTTCGGGCAGTGTAGGCAGTCGTGCTGGGGCTGGTGTTTCAGGGTTTAGGGCAGTGCATGTAGGAGAGTAGGATCTGCTTCACATGGGTACCCCCACTTTTTGCTGATGCTTCACTGTTTTTCGACTCTAGTCTGGCTGGGGCCCTGCTAATCAGAACCCCAGCCTAGCTGCTTCCTCTCTAAAATGGTTTCCATGTGCCTTAGGCACATCTCTAATTGGAATCTGGAGTGCCCTTATAAGTCCCTAGTATATGGTATACTATGTACCAAGGGCATAGGTACCTCAGAGGCCTACCAGGGGCTGCAGCATGTATTATGCCACCCCTGGAAGGCCATCCAAAATGACACCACAGGTCTGCTACTGCAGCCTGGGTAAGGTGGTGCATGCACCCCTTACTGTGATATAGGTTACCTGTATCACTACATACCTACACACATATAAACCTATAAGTCACTCCTATGGCAGGCCTTGTCAATCCTGAAGGCAGAGTGCATGGTTCCTATGTGAGAGGGTGCCCCTGCATGAGCAGGGCCCCTCTGCAGCGGTCGGAGACCCTTCTCTGATGCTGTTTGTAGTGCAGCCTGACCATATACTCTTAAGTGCATTATAACCTCGCGTTAAATGCTAACTTTGGGATGGCTGCACAGAAACATGTCGTGTTTGGTGTCAAACATCTTGGAATACTACCCCCCGCCAATTCTGGCGGCGGGGGTAGCATTCCACCCTTCTAGAGGGAGAGACATGTTAACCCTGGCTTGCCCGGTAACTTCTTTCCAAAGCCCCAGCATCACAAAATGGATGCTGCTGCCACAGACACAAGTCTGGCCTCCTGCTGCTGACCGAAACTCCGGCAGGGGAGGCCTGGACAATAGGTTTCCTGTCGCAGGGAGGTGTAACCACCTCCCCAGACAGGATAATGTGTATTGGGGCTGGGCGGGAGCACTCTCGGGTGCTTTGAAGTCCTGCACTGGGGGCACATTTGGTGTCCCTGTGCATACCCCAGTTCAAACCAGATCAGGGGATTCCAGCCCCTGCTTTGGCACGAACTGGACAAAGTGAAAGGGGTGTAGCCACCCCTCTGCCCTGACCCACCCATAGGTGGGGCCACAGAGTAGTCCAACCCCTAAACTGAGTATAAGTATAGGACCCCAGTCCCTAGGACTTTAGATTATCCCTGGACGAAACTCTGACACAAAATCCTGGACCTTCGACGCTCTACTTCAAGATTAGAGGACTGAAGAATCTCCCTTGGGGTCAAGGAGTGACTCCCCTGCTTGGCAGGCACCAAAGAAGCATCTGTCCGGTCTGCATCTCTGAAGCTCCCGTCGGACGCCGAAGTCTTTGCATCACCAGAGGTGGATTCCCAGACTTCGCCGAGGCTGCCCTGAGTCCCCAGCAAAGCTGAGGCCTGTAGCTGTCGTGGGTAACGTGGGACCATGACCCCTGGACACCGAGCACATTTGCAAGTGCATCCTCTTCCTGGAGTCCCATGAAGTTGTGCTTTGGGCTCCGAGTAGCCGCCACCTCCAGCACTGACTGCACCAAAGATCACTGGCCTCCACTCCACGAGTGTCCTGTGAGCCAGCTCCACGTGCACCGTCTCGAGGCTCCTTCGCGGTCGCTAGTCCGTTGGCTAGTAGCCCTTCACGAAGGCCAATCCTTTTCTTCTTGGGCTCCCTGGTTGCTCCAGGCTTGCCCTCACTTACCCTTGCTGGGTGAGTTCCTCAGACCTTGCTGGTCTGCACCATCATCAATCTTCATCTTCATCGAGACTTGCCGTTGCCAAGGCTTGTTGGGTCCAATCCGGTCGCCGATGCCTCAGCACTCGACAAACATTATGTACCAGCCAGAATCCTGCTTCTGGTTGCCGACAACGCCTCCTGGACCTCGTGGCTGCAGAGACAAGACAACTGTCAACCAACCTGAAGCACCCGACATCGGTGGGCATCTGCTCATCGCCTTCCTGGTCACTGGCTAGTGACCCAGACTCTGTCCCCTCTGCTTTCAGGTTCTTCAGATCTCCGATCCACTCTTGGATCCACCCGGACACTTTCCACTTGGTCGCCAGCAGCACTTTGCAGCAGATCGCCATTCAAATCGACGACGAAACCCGACCCCGAAAGGCACCTATGCACCCGGCTTCCCTGGGTGAGGTAACAAGAGTACTCCGGTGCTCCCGTGGGTAGAGACTCTAGAACGACCTAGTTCTCAAAGGGTTTGCTCCAAGTCCTTCTTTAAGTGTCCCTTTTCTTTAAATTCCTAACCGCGACTTTCCCCATAGAAGTTAACGGCGATTCGCGGCTGTGTTTACACACTGCACGCGTCCCCCGTGGGTCCCCTGTGTCACTACCTTGGGTGGTTCCTTGTGGTCCAAGCACTTCTACAGGCTCTAGGCCTAGTGTCTAGCTCAGTCGTGGTTCTTATGCCACTTTATTGGTATATGGTTTGGTACGCCCCTAGGGCCCAAACGTGTATTTGTGCTTTTACTGTGTTTAAATAACTTATAACTTATGTACTTCGAACTCTAGCCTCATAAAGAGACTAGAGGGGTGTGTTTAGCAATAAATACATATATTTTGAATATATACCTGGTGTGGTCCTCTTTCATTTGGTCACTCAAGAGATTATAGACTGGTAAAACAAGCTGCTTTACATTCCTTCAAGACTTAGCCTGAAGGCTGCTCTCCATAGCTACCACTAGGATAGCTTTCAATAAAGGTTGTCTTTAACCTATCTCCAATAAGGGGTTGTTTGGACTGGTGCAAGGTGCCCACTATAATTAGTGGACAGCATATACCAGGCCAACTTCTCACATTGGTGTGCAGCGTGTGGGATTCCAGCTTGCTATTGTTTTACCAGATAATCTCAATTGAATTGATCAACTGAAAACCACTAAAGGTACCTAAGGTACATATAAATTAAGTTTAGTATACAGTAAGTTCTACTGAACTTAGAGTTGTGTGTTAAGGGATAGCACAACCCTTTCTACAACTCAAGAGAGTTTAGTAGGCCACACTAGAGTAGGTAGTGCATACACCACACCACACTAGTAATGTCTTCAAAGCCAGGACCCAGAGAGTCCTTGCCAGAAGCCACTGGGCTTCTTCCCTCCAAGTATGATACACTCCCATTCTTGGAATTGAGAGCAATATGCAATGTGAGGAAATTGAAGACAGGCCAAAGTCCCACCACCCAACATCTGAGAGAGATGTTAATGGCTGATGATCTCAACAGGCCCTTAGGGACTGAAGGGGTAGGTGCAGAGGGTGGGGCAGAAGAAGAGGATGGGGCCAGGGGTAGCAACACCCCCAACCCCCCCTCTGGAACTGACCAGGAAGGTGAAAATGACCTTGACCTGGACAACCCAATCCCTCCTGTGGAAGATGAGGAGGAGGATCAGGATGACCTCCACTTTGTCCCCCCAGGAAGGATTGTGAGTGTGCCTAGAAGGGCTAGATCTCCTTCTCAGGAGTCTAACCACTCTAGCACCTCAGTAGGGACCTCTGTCTCCTCTCATAGGAGGGAATCCTCTCATGAGAGGAGAAAGAGACTGATTCAGTATGAGGAAGCTCAGCTTGAACTCAGAAAACAGCAATTGGCCCTAGACAGGGAGTCCCTAGATCTCTTTAGAGAGAGAAAAAAGTTGGGACTAGAGTCCCATGGTGGCAGCAATATCCCTAAAGATAGGGAAAGGTCTTATGACCATAGAAACCTGAGCAAGATTGTCCCTCCCTACCAGAGTGGGGATGACATCCACAAATGGATAACTGCTCTAGAGAGGGCCTGTAAAGTACAGAGGGTCCCTCAGGAGCAGTGGGCAGCAATCTTGTGGCTCTCCTTTGCAGACAAAGGTAGAGATAAGCTCCTCACTGTAAGAGAAGAGGATGCTGATAATTACAAGGTCTTGAAGAGTGCTCTTATTGATGGGTTTGGCCTAACAACTGAACAATACAGGTTAAAGTTCAGAGATGCCCAAAAAGCACAGACTCAAGACTGGGTAGACTATGTGGATTGTTCTGCTAAGGCTCTGGAAGGCTGGTTGATGGGCAGTAAGGTGTGTGACTTCACAGGATTGTACAATCTGATAATGAGGGAGCAGATTCTTAATAACTGTCAAAATCAGCTGTTGCATCAGTACCTGGTGGACTCTGATCTGACCTCTCCCCAAGAATTGGGAAAGAAGGCAGACAAATGGGTCAGAACCAGGGTGAGGCAGAAGGTACAGAACCAAGGTGGTGACCCTAAGAAGCAAGATTCTAAGAACTCTGATAAGGGTGGGGAGAAGGGTAAAGACCAGAAGTCTTCACAAGGGCCCCAAAAATCTTCTTCAGGTGGGGATTCACAGTCTAACAAAGGGAAAGGCCAAAAGAAACCATGGTGCAAGGTCTGTAAGCAAAAGACCCACTGGACCAGTGATTGCACCAAGTCCAAAGACTCTAATCCAGCCCCCACCAATGCCCCTAAGGCACCTGTTCCCCCTAGTACAGTTACAGTTGGTGGTGGGAGTACTACAGCCAAGGGTTTAGTAGGGTTGACCCTGGGTACTGAGATGGGCTCTGACCTAGTCAGAGAACTCACTCAGGCTGTGTTAGTCTGTGATGGAGGCATGGATGTGACCTCCTCTGTGAGTCCCAGTAATCTGGGCAAGTACAGACAACAGCCTTTAATCAATGGAAAAGAGGCTTTGGCATTTAGGGACACAGGGGCAAGTGTCACAATGGTGACACAAGACCTTGTGGATCCTGGGCAAGTTATACTTGGTGAAATGTACCAAGTGACCAATGCTAGCAACGTCAGAACAGACCATACTCTGGCAGTTGTTAACTTCTCCTGGGGAGGGGTAACTGGCCTTAAGAAGGTTGTGGTAAGTGCAGACCTACCAGTCGAATGCTTGCTTGGCAATGACTTAGAAACTTCAGCTTGGGCAGAAGTGGAGCTCAGGACTCATGCAGAAATGCTGGGCATCCCTGCAGATGTGTTTGCTGTGACCAGGTCACAGGCCAAAATGTCTAAAACTGAACAGGCCTTGGATTCTGGAATAATGGACCAAGTGCCTTCCAAGAGGAGGAGTAGTAGGGTAAAGGCAGTGCCTTCCCCTTGGCTCAGAAGGAAGATCAGTCTCTTGAGGGGGATGATCTCAGTCCTGAGGAAGGAACTGTCCCAGAGGAACTTGAACCTGACCAGGTTGAGTTCTTGGGGACAGGGGGACCTTCCAGGGCAGATCTGAGCCAGGAGCAGCAGAGCTGCCCCTCTCTTGAACCCCTCAGACAGCAAGCTGCTGCTGAGGCTGCTGGGAAAGCTAGTGGTCCCCATACAGTGTATTGGGATGATGGACTCCTGTACTCAGAGTGTAGAGACCCCAAGCCTGGTGCCACCAGGAGGTTGGTTATACCTCTAAAGTTCAGGGGCTTCCTATTGACCCTAGCCCATGATATTCCCTTAGCAGGTCACCTGGGCCAGAACAAGACTTGGGACAGAATTGTCCCTCACTTTCACTGGCCCCACATGTCTGAAGACACCAAGGAGTTTTGTCGCTCCTGTGTAACCTGCCAGGCCAGTGGCAAGGCAGGTGGCACCACAAAGGCCCCCCTGATACCACTACCTGTGGTGGGGGTGCCCTTTGAAAGAGTGGGGATTGATATTGTTGGTCCCATGGATCCCCAAACAGCATCTGGGCACAGGTTTATCCTGGTGGTAGTGGATCATGCCACCAGGTACCCAGAGGCTATTCCCCTTAGGACCACTACAGCACCTGTGGTGGCAAGGGCCCTCCTGGGAGTTTTCTCAAGAGTGGGCTTTCCTAAGGAGGTTGTATCAGACAGGGGTGCAAACTTTATGTCTGGTTACTTAAAAGCAATGTGGAAGGAGTGTGGAGTGACTTATAAGTTCACCACACCCTATCACCCACAATGCAATGGTTTAGTTGAGAGATTCAACAAAACCTTGAAGGGCATGATTAAAGGGCTCCCAGAAAAGCTTAGGCGAAGATGGGACATTCTCTTGCCCTGCCTTTTATTTGCATACAGGGAGGTGCCTCAAAAGGGGTTGGCTACAGCCCTTTTGAACTTTTGTTTGGTCACCCTGTCAGGGGTCCATTGTGCTTGGTGAAGGAAGGATGGGAGTTACCTCTCAAGCCCCCAAAGCAAGACATAGTGGACTACGTACTTGGTCTCCGCTCCCGGATGGCTGAGTATATGAAAAAGGCAACTAAAAACCTTGAGGCTAGCCAGGAACTTCAGAAAGCTTGGCATGACCAAAAGGCTGTACTGACTGTTTACCAGCCAGGACAGAAGGTGTGGGTGTTGGAGCCAGTGGCCCCAGCAGCTCTCCAAGACAAATGGAGTGGACCCCACACTATTGTTGAACAGAAGGGTGAGGTTACCTACTTAGTAGACCTAGGAACACCCAGGAGTCCCCACAGGGTTCTCCATGTCAACAGGTTAAAACCATATGTGGACAGGGCAGACATGGGCTTGCTCATGGCTACTGATGAAGGGCAGGAGGAAGAGAGTGACCCACTCCCTGACCTGCTCTCACAGAACCCTGACGATGGGTCAGTAGATGGTGTAGCCTTGGCAGGCAGCCTCACTACCCAGCAGCAAACTGATTGTAGACAGGTGCTCAATCAGTTTAGACACATGTTTTCACTGACACCCAGTCAGACCACCTGGTGCACTCATGAAGTGGACACTGGGGACAGTCTGCCTATTAAAAATAAGATTTATAGGCAACCTGACCATGTCAGGGACTGTATCAGGACAGAAGTCCAGAAAATGTTGGATTTGGGAGTTATTGAACCCTCAGATAGCCCTTGGGCTAGTCCAGTGGTCCTTGTGCCAAAACCTCACACCAGTGGTGGAAAAAGAGAGATGAGGTTTTGTGTGGACTACAGGGGTCTCAATGCAGTCACTAGGACTGATGCCCATCCAATACCTAGGGCAGATGAGCTCATAGACACTTTGGCCTCAGCCAAGTATCTAAGCACATTTGACCTGACAGCTGGCTACTGGCAGATCAGACTAGCTGATGATGCAAAGCCAAAGACAGCATTCTCAACCCCTAGTGGGCATTATCAATTTGTGGTGATGCCCTTTGGTCTGAAGAATGCACCTGCCACTTTTCAGAGGTTGGTGAATACAGTCCTTACAGGCCTGGAAGCCTATAGTGCAGCATATCTAGATGATATTGCTGTCTTTAGCTCCACCTGGGAGGATCACCTGGTCCACCTCAGAAATGTTTTACAGGCCCTGCAAAAGGCAGGCCTGACTATCAAGGCCACCAAGTGCCAGATAGGGCAGAGTCAGGTTGTGTACCTGGGCCACCTTGTGGGTGGAGGCCAGGTTCAACCACTGCAGAGCAAGATCCAGACCATCATGGAATGGACTGCTCCAACTACCCAGACTCAGGTGAGAGCCTTTTTAGGCCTGACTGGGTACTACAGGAGATTTGTCAAAGGGTATGGATCAATAGTGACACCCTTGAATGACTTAACTTCTAAGAAAATGCCTAAGAAAGTTCAGTGGACAGCTAACTGTCAAAAGGCATTTGATGACCTGAAGCAGGCCATGTGCACTGCTCCCATTCTACAGAGTCCTGATTACTCCAAGAAGTTCATTGTTCAAACTGATGCATCTGAATTGGGGGTAGGGGCTGTACTGTCACAATTGAATGAAGAAGGTCAGGATCAGCCAGTAGCTTTCATTAGCAGAAGGCTGACCCCTAGAGAGAAACGTTGGTCAGCCATTGAGAGGGAGGCCTTTGCTGTGGTCTGGGCTCTGAAGAAGTTGAGGCCATACTTGTTTGGTACTCACTTCCTTGTTCAAACAGACCATAAGCCCCTCTTATGGCTAAAACAAATGAAGGGTGAAAACCCCAAACTGCTTAGGTGGTCCATTTCCCTACAGGGGATGGACTTCACAGTGGAACATAGACCTGGGAGTAACCATGCCAATGCAGATGGACTCTCTAGGTACTTCCACTTAGAACATGAAGACTCAACTGGTCAAGGTTAGTTTAATGTCCCTACGTTTGAGGGGGGTTGTGTAGGAGAGTAGGATCTGCTTCACATGGGTACCCCCACTTTTTGCTGATGCTTCACTGTTTTTCGACTCTTAGTCTGGCTGGGGCCCTGCTAATCAGAACCCCAGCCTAGCTGCTTCCTCTCTAAAATGGTTTCCATGTGCCTTAGGCACATCTCTAATTGGAATCTGGAGTGCCCTTATAAGTCCCTAGTATATGGTATACTATGTACCAAGGGCATAGGTACCTCAGAGGCCTACCAGGGGCTGCAGCATGTATTATGCCACCCCTGGAAGGCCATCCAAAATGACACCACAGGTCTGCTACTGCAGCCTGGGTAAGGTGGTGCATGCACCCCTTACTGTGATATAGGTTACCTGTATCACTACATACCTACACACATATAAACCTATAAGTCACTCCTATGGCAGGCCTTGTCAATCCTGAAGGCAGAGTGCATGGTTCCTATGTGAGAGGGTGCCCCTGCATGAGCAGGGCCCCTCTGCAGCGGTCGGAGACCCTTCTCTGATGCTGTTTGTAGTGCAGCCTGACCATATACTCTTAAGTGCATTATAACCTCGCGTTAAATGCTAACTTTGGGATGGCTGCACAGAAACATGTCGTGTTTGGTGTCAAACATCTTGGAATACTACCCCCCGCCAATTCTGGCGGCGGGGGTAGCATTCCACCCTTCTAGAGGGAGAGACATGTTAACCCTGGCTTGCCCGGTAACTTCTTTCCAAAGCCCCAGCATCACAAAATGGATGCTGCTGCCACAGACACAAGTCTGGCCTCCTGCTGCTGACCGAAACTCCGGCAGGGGAGGCCTGGACAATAGGTTTCCTGTCGCAGGGAGGTGTAACCACCTCCCCAGACAGGATAATGTGTATTGGGGCTGGGCGGGAGCACTCTCTGGTGCTTTGAAGTCCTGCACTGGGGGCACATTTGGTGTCCCTGTGCATACCCCAGTTCAAACCGGATCATGGGCTTCCAGCCCCTGCTTTGGCATGAACTGGACAAAGGGAAAGGGGTGTAGCCACCCCTCTGCCCTGACCCACCCATAGGTGGGACCACAGAGTAAGTCCAACCCCTAAACTGAGTATAAGTATAGGACCCCAGTCCCTAGGACTTTAGATTATCCCTGGACGAAACTCTGACACAAAATCCTGGACCTTCGACGCTCTACTTCAAGATTAGAGGACTGAAGAATCTCCCTTGGGGTCAAGGAGTGACTCCCCTGCTTGGCAGGCACCAAAGAAGCATCTGTCCGGTCTGCATCTCTGAAGCTCCCGTCGGACGCCGAAGTCTTTGCATCACCAGAGGTGGATTCCCAGATTTTTCCGAGGCTGCCCTGAGTCCCCAGCAAAGCTGAGGCCCGTAGCTGTCGTGGGTAACGTGGGACCGTGACCCCTGGACACCGAGCACATTTGCAAGTGCATCCTCTTCCTGGACTCCCACGAAGTTGTGCTTTGGGCTCCGAGTAGCCCCTGCCTCCAGCACCAACTGCACCGAAGATCACTGGCCTCCACTCCACGAGTGTCCTGTGAGCCAGCTCCACGTGCACCATCTTGAGGCTCCTTCGCGGTCGCTAGTCCGTTGGCTAGTAGCCCTTCACGAAGGCCAATCCTTTTCTTCTTGGGCTCCCTGGTTGCTCCAGGATAGCCCTCACTTACCCTTGCTGGGTGAGTTCCTCAGACCTTGCTGGTCTGCACCATCGTCAATCTTCATCTTCATCGAGACTTGCTGTTGCCAAGGCTTGTTGGGTCCAATCCGGTCGCTGACACCTCAGCACTCGACAAACATCGTGTACCAACCCGAATCCTGCTCCTGGTCACCGACAACACCTCCTGGATCTCGTGGCTGCAGAGACAAGACGACTGTCAACCAACCTGAAGCCCCCAACATCGGTGGGCATCTGCTCATCGCCTTCCTGGTCACTGGCTAGTGACCCAGACTCTGTCCCCTCTGCTTTCAGGTTCTTCAGATCTCCGATCCACTCTTGGATCCACCCGGACACTTTCCACTTGGTCGCCAGCAGCACTTTGCAGCAGATCGCCATTCAAATCGACGATGAAACCCGACCCCGAAAGGCACCTATGCACCCGGCTTCCCTGGGTGAGGTAACACGAGTACTCCGGTGCTCCCGTGGGTAGAGACTCTAGAACGACCTAGTTCTCAAAGGGTTTGCTCCAAGTCCTTCTTTAAGTGTCCCTTTTCTTTAAATTCCAAACCGCGACTTTCCCCATAGAAGTTAACGGTGATTCGCGGCTGTGTTTACACACTGCACGCGTCCCCCGTGGGTCCCCTGTGTAGGAGAGTAGGATCTGCTTCACATGGGTACCCCCACTTTTTGCTGATGCTTCACTGGTTTTCGACCTTAGTCTTGCTGGGCCCTGCTATTCAGAACCCCAGCCTAGCTGCTTCCTCTTTAAAATGGTTTCCATGTGCCTTAGGCACATCTCTAATTGGAATCTGGAGTGCCCTTATAAGTCCCTAGTATATGGTATACTATGTACCAAGGGCATAGGTACCTCAGAGGCCTACCCGGGGCTGCAGCATGTATTATGCCACCCCTGGAAGGCCATCCAAAATGACACCACAGGTCTGCTACTGCAGCCTGGGTAAGGTGGTGCATGCACCCCTTACTGTGATATAGGTTACCTATATCACTACATACCTACACATATATAAACCTATAAGTCACTCCTATAGCAGGCCTTATCAATCCTGAAGGCAGAGTGCTTGGTTCTTATGTGAGAAGGTGCCACTGCATGAGCAGGACCCTTCTGCAGTGCCCAGAGTCCATTCTCTGGTCCTGTTTGTAAATGCGGTTAAACCATATATTCTTAAGTGCATTATATCCTCGCGGTAAAATGCTAACTATGGAATGACTGCATCAAAACATGTCGTGTTTGGTGTCAAACATCTTGGAATACTACCCCCCCGCCAATCCTGGCGGCGGGGGTAGCATTCCACCCTTCTAGAGGGAGAGACATGTTCACCCTGGTCTAACCGGTAACTTCTTTCCAGAGCCCCAGCATCACAAAATGGATGCTGCTGCCACAGACACAAGTCTGGCCTCCTGCTGCTGGACGAAACTCCGGCAGGGGAGGCCTGGACAATAGGTTTCCTGTTGCAGGGAGGTGTGACCACCTCCCCAGACAGGATAATGTGTATTGGGGCTGGGCGGGAGCACCAACTGGGTGCTTTGAAGTCCTGCACTGGGGGCACATTTGGTGTCCCTGTGCATACCCCAGTTCAAACCGGATCAGGGGCTTCCAGCCCCTGCTTTGGCGCGAACTGGACAAAGGGAAAGGGGTGTAGCCACCCCTCTGCCCTGACCCACCCATAGGTGGGGCCACAGAGTAGTCCAACCCCTAAACTTAGTATAAGTATAGGAACCCAGTCCTTAAGACTTTAGATTATCCCTGGACGAAACTCTGATACAAAATCCTGGACCTTCGACGCTCTACTACAAGATTAGAGGACTGAAGAATCTCCCTTGGGGTCAAGGAGTGACTCCCCTGCTTGGCAGGCACCAAAGAAGCATCTGTCCGGTTCGCATTTCTGAAGCTCCCGTCGGACGCCGAAGTCATCGCATCACCAGAGGTAGATTCTCAGACTTCCCCGAGGCTACCCTGAGTCCCCAGCAAAGCTGAGGCCCGTAGCTATCGTGGGTAACGTGAGACCGTGACCCCTGGACACCGAGCACATTTGCAAGTGCATCCTCTTCTGGGTCTCCCACGAAGTCGTGCTTTGGGCTCCGAGTAGCCCCAGCCTCCAGCACCAGCTGCACCGAAGATCACTGGCCTCCACTCCACGAGTGTCCTGTGAGCCAGCTCCACGTGCGACGTCTTGAGGCTCCTTCGCGGTCCCTAGCCCGTTGGCTAGTAGCCCTTCACGAAGGCCAATCCTTTTCTGCTTGGGCTCCCTGGTTGCTCCAGGCTTGCCCTTACTTACCCTCACTGGGTGAGTTCACCAGACCTTGCTGGTCTGCACCATCATCATCTCCTGCTTTCCACGAGACTTGCTGTTGCCAAGGCCTGTTGGGTCCAATCCGGTCGCCAACACCTCAGCAAGCCGCAGACGTCGTGGGACAGTCCGAATCCTGCTCCTGGTCGCCGACAACGCCTCCTGGACATCGTGACTGCGGAGTCAAGACGACCGTCAACGCACCTGAAGCACCCGACATCGGTGGGCATCTGCTCATCGCCTTCCTGGTCACTGGCTAGTGACCCAGACTCTGTCCCCTCTGCTTTCAGGTTCTTCAGATCTCCGATCCACTCTTGGATCCACCCGGACACTTTCCACTTGGTCGCCAGCAGCACTTTGCAACAGATCGCCATTCAAATCGACGACGAAACCCGACCCCGAAAGGCACCTATGCACCCGGCTTCCCTGGGTGAGGTAACACGAGTACTCCGGTGCTCCCGTGGGTAGAGACTCTTCAAAGTCCTAGATCTCAAAGGGTTTGCTCCAAGTCCTCCTTTAAGTGTCCCTTTCCTTTAATTTCCTGATCGCGACTTTCTCCATAGAAGTTAACGGCGTATCGCGGTTGTGTGTTTACACTGCACGCGTCCCCCGTGGGTCCCCTGTGTCACTACCTTGGGTGGTTCCTTGTGGTCCAAGCACTTCTAGAGGCTCTAGGCCCTGTGTCTAGTTCAGTCGTGGTTCTTATACCACTTTATTGGTATATGGTTTGGTACGCCCCTAGGGCCCAAACGTGTATTTGTGCTATTACTGTGTTTAAATAACTTATTCCTTATGTACTTCGAACTCTAGCCTCATAAAGAGACTAGAGGGGTGTGTTTAGCAATAAATACATATATTTTGAATATATACCTGGTGTGGTGCTCTTTCATTTGGTCACTCAAGAGATTATAGACTGGTAAAACAAGCTGCTTTACATTCCTTCAAGACTTAGCCTGAAGGCTGCTCTCCACAGCTACCACTAGGATAGCTTTCTTTAAAGGTTGTCTTTAACCTAACTCCAATAAGGGTTGTTTGGACTGGTACAAGGTGCCCACTATAATTAGTGGACAGCATATGCCAGGCCAACTTCTCACATTGGTGTGCAGCGTGTGGGATTCCAGCTTGCTATTGTTTTACCAGATAATCTCAATTGAATTGATCAACTGAAAACCACTAAAGGTACCTAAGGTACATATAATATAAGCTTAGAATACAGTAAGTTCTACTGAACTTAGAGTTGTGTGTTAAGGGATAGCACAACCCTTTCTACAACTCAAGAGAGTTTAGTAGGCCACACTAGAGTAGGTAGTGCATACACCACACCACACTAGTAATGTCTTTAAGGGTAGGATCTAAAGAATCCTTGCAGGAAGCCATTGAGCTTCCACCCTCCAAGTATGATACACTCCCATTCTTGGAATTGAGAGCATTATGTAACTTGAGAAAACTAAGGACAGGCCAAAGTCCCACCACCCAACACCTTAAGGAGTTGTTGGTAGCTTATGACCTTAGTAAGCCCTTGGGGACTGAAGGGGTAGGAGCAGAGGGTGGGGCAGAAGAAGAGGAAGGGGCCAGGGGTGCCAGCACCCCCAGCCCCCCCTCTGAAACTGGCCAGGAGGGTGACAATGACCCTGACCTGGATAACCCAATCCCTCCTGTGGAGGATGAAGAGGAAGATCATGAGGATCCCCACTTTGTCCCCCCAGGAAGGATTACAAGTGTGCCCAGAAGGTCTAGGTCTCCTTCTCAGGAGTCCAACCATTCTAGCACCTCAATAGGGAGCTCTGTCTCCTCTCACAAGAGGGAATCCTCTCATGAGAGAAGAAAGAGGCTGGTTCAATATGAGGAAGCTCAGCTTGAACTCAGAAAACAGCAACTTGCTATAGACAGGGAGTCCCTAGATCTCTACAAAGAGAGAAGAAAGTTGGGACTAGAGTCCCATGGTGGCAGCCATATCCCTAGGGATAGGGAAAGGTCCTATGACCATAGGAACCTGAGCAAGATTGTCCCTCCCTACCAGAGTGGGGATGACATCCACAAATGGATAACTGCATTAGAGAGGGCCTGTAAAGTACAGAAGGTCCCTCAAGGGCAGTGGGCAGCAATCTTGTGGCTCTCCTTTGCAGACAAAGGTAGAGATAAGCTCCTCACTGTAAGAGAAGAGGATGCTGATAATTACAAGGTCTTGAAGAGTGCTCTTATTGATGGGTTTGGCCTAACCACTGAACAATACAGGTTAAAGTTCAGAGACACCCAAAAAGCACAGACTCAAGACTGGGTAGACTATGTGGATTGTTCTGCTAAGGCTCTGGAAGGCTGGTTGATGGGCAGTAAGGTGTGTGACTTCATAGGATTGTACAATCTGATAATGAGGGAGCAGATTCTTAATAACTGTCAAAATCAGCTGTTGCATCAATACCTGGTGGACTCTGATCTGACCTCTCCCCAAGAATTGGGAAAGAAGGCAGACAAATGGGTCAGAACCAGGGTGAGGCAGAAGGTACAGAACCAAGGTGGTGACCCTAAGAAGCAAGATGCAAAGAACTCTGATAAGGGTGGGGAGAAGGGTAAAGACCAGAAGTCTTCACAAGGCCCCCAAAAATCTTCTTCAGGTGGGGATTCCCAGACTACCAAAGGAAAAGGCCAAAGAAAACCATGGTGCAAGGTCTGTAAGCAAAAGACCCACTGGACAAGTGATTGCACCAAGTCCAAAGACTCAAGTCCAGCACCCACCAATGCCCCTAAGGCACCTGTTCCCCCTAGTACAGTTACAGTTGGTGGGAGTGCTCCAGCCAAGGGTTTAGTAGGGTTCACCCTGGGTACTGAAGTGGGCTCTGACCTAGTCAGAGAACTCACTCAGGCTGTGTTAGTCTGTGATGGAGGCATGGATGTGACCTCCTCTGTGAGTCCCAGTAATCTGGGCAAGTACAGACAACAGCCTTTAATCAATGGACGAGAGGCTTTGGCATTTAGGGACACAGGGGCAAGTGTCACAATGGTGACACAAGACCTTGTGGATCCTGGGCAAGTTATACTTGGTGAGATGTACCAAGTGACCAATGCTAGCAATGTCAGAACAGACCATACTCTGGCAGTTGTTAACTTCTCCTGGGGAGGGGTAACTGGCCTTAAGAAGGTTGTGGTAAGTGCAAACCTACCAGTCGAATGCTTGCTTGGCAATGACTTAGAAACTTCAGCTTGGGCAGAAGTGGAGCTCAGGACTCATGCAGAAATGCTGGGCATCCCTGCAGATGTGTTTGCTGTGACCAGGTCACAGGCCAAAATGTCTAAAACTGAACAGGCCTTGGATCCTGGAATAATGGACCAAGTGCCTTCCAAGAGGAGGAGTAGTATGGTAAAGGCAGTGCCTTCCCCCTTGGCTCAGAAGGAGGATCAGTCTCTTGAGGGAGATGATCTCAGTCCTGAGGAAGGAACTGTCCCAGAGGAACTGGAACCTGACCAGGTTGAGTTCTTGGGGACAGGGGGACCTTCCAGGGCAGATCTGAGCCAGGAGCAGCAGAGCTGCCCCTCTCTTGAACCCCTCAGACAGCAAGCTGCTGCTGAGGCTGCTGGGAAAGCTAGTGGTCCCCATACAGTGTATTGGGATGATGGACTCCTGTACTCAGAGAGTAGAGACCCCAAGCCTGGTGCCACCAGGAGGTTGGTAATACCTTTGAAGTTCAGGGGCTTCCTATTGACCCTAGCCCATGATATTCCCTTGGCAGGTCACCTGGGCCAGAACAAGACTTGGGACAGAATTGTCCCTCACTTTCACTGGCCCCACATGTCTGAAGACACCAAGGAGTTTTGTCGCTCCTGTGTAACCTGCCAGGCCAGTGGCAAGGCAGGTGGCACTACAAAGGCCCCCCTGATACCACTACCTGTGGTGGGGGTGCCCTTTGAAAGGGTGGGGATTGACATTGTTGGTCCCATGGATCCCCAAACTGCATCTGGGCACAGGTTTATCCTGGTGGTAGTGGATCATGCCACCAGGTACCCAGAGGCAATTCCCCTTAGGACCACTACAGCACCTGTGGTGGCAAGAGCCCTCCTGGGAGTTTTCTCAAGAGTGGGCTTTCCTAAGGAGGTTGTATCAGATAGGGGTGCAAACTTCATGTCTGGTTACTTAAAAGCAATGTGGAAAGAGTGTGGAGTTGCTTATAAGTTCACCACACCCTATCACCCACAATGCAATGGTTTAGTTGAGAGATTCAACAAAACCTTGAAGGGCATGATTAAAGGGCTCCCAGAAAAGCTTAGGCGAAGATGGGACATACTCTTGCCCTGCCTTTTATTTGCATACAGGGAGGTGCCTCAGAAGGGGGTTGGCTACAGCCCTTTTGAACTTCTGTTTGGTCACCCTGTCAGGGGTCCACTGTGCTTGGTGAAGGAAGGATGGGAGTTACCTCTCAAGCCCCCAAAGCAGGACATAGTGGACTATGTACTTGGTCTCCGCTCCCGGATGGCTGAGTACATGAAAAAGGCAACCAAAAACCTTGAGGCTAGCCAGGAACTTCAAAAAGCTTGGCATGACCAAAAGGCTGTACTGACTGTTTACCAGCCAGGACAGAAGGTGTGGGTGTTGGAGCCAGTGGCCCCAGCAGCTCTCCAAGACAAATGGAGTGGACCCCACACTATTGTTGAACAAAAGGGTGAGGTAACCTACTTAGTAGACCTAGGAACACCCAGGAGTCCCCACAGGGTTCTCCATGTCAACAGGTTAAAACCATATGTGGACAGGGCAGACATGGGCTTGCTCATGGCTACTGATGAAGGGCAGGAGGAAGAGAGTGACCCACTCCCTGACCTGCTCTCACAGAACCCTGACGATGGGTCAGTAGATGGTGTAGCCTTGGCAGGCAGCCTCTCTACCCAGCAACAAACTGATTGCAGACAGGTGCTCAATCAGTTTAGACACATGTTTTCTCTGACACCCAGTCAGACTACCTGGTGCACTCATGAAGTGGACACTGGGGACAGTCTGCCTATTAAAAATAAGATTTATAGGCAACCTGACCATGTCAGGGACTGTATCAGGACTGAAGTCCAGAAAATGTTGGATTTGGGAGTTATTGAACCCTCAGATAGCCCTTGGGCTAGTCCAGTGGTCCTTGTGCCAAAACCTCACACCAGTGGTGGAAAAAGAGAGATGAGGTTTTGTGTGGACTACAGGGGTCTCAATGCAGTCACTAGGACTGATGCCCATCCAATACCAAGGGCAGATGAGCTCATAGATACTTTGGCCTCAGCCAAATATCTCAGCACATTTGACTTGACAGCTGGCTACTGGCAGATCAGACTAGCTGATGATGCAAAGCCAAAGACAGCATTCTCAACCCCTAGTGGGCATTACCAATTTGTGGTGATGCCCTTTGGTCTGAAGAATGCACCTGCCACATTTCAGAGGCTGGTGAATACAGTCCTTACAGGTCTGGAAGCCTATAGTGCAGCATATCTAGATGATATTGCTGTCTTTAGCTCCACCTGGGAGGATCACCTGGTCCACCTCAGGAATGTGTTACAGGCCCTGCAAAAGGCAGGCCTGACTATCAAGGCCACTAAGTGCCAGATAGGGCAGAGTCAGGTTGTGTACCTGGGCCACCTTGTGGGTGGAGGCCAGGTTCAACCATTGCAGAGCAAGATCCAGACCATAATGGAATGGACTGCTCCAACTACCCAGACTCAGGTGAGAGCCTTTTTAGGCCTGACTGGGTACTATAGGAGATTTGTCAAAGGGTATGGATCAATAGTGACACCTTTGAATGACTTAACTTCTAAGAAAATGCCCAAGAAAGTTCAGTGGACGCCTAACTGTCAAAAGGCATTTGATGACCTGAAGCAGGCCATGTGCACTGCTCCCATTCTACAGAGTCCTGATTACTCCAAGAAGTTCATTGTTCAAACTGATGCATCTGAATTGGGGGTAGGGGCTGTACTGTCACAATTGAATGAAGAAGGTCAGGATCAGCCAGTAGCTTTCATAAGCAGAAGGCTGACCCCTAGAGAGAAACGTTGGTCAGCCATTGAGAGGGAGGCCTTTGCTGTGGTCTGGGCTCTGAAGAAGTTGAGGCCATACTTGTTTGGTACTCACTTCCTTGTTCAAACCGACCATAAGCCCCTCTTATGGCTAAAACAAATGAAGGGTGAAAATCCCAAACTGCTTAGGTGGTCCATTTCCCTACAGGGGATGGACTTTACAGTGGAACATAGACCTGGGAGTAACCATGCCAATGCAGATGGACTCTCTAGGTATTTCCACTTAGAACATGAAGACTTAACTGGTCAAGGTTAGTTTAATGTCCCTGCGTTTGGGGGGGGTTGTGTAGGAGAGTAGGATCTGCTTCACATGGGTACCCCCACTTTTTGCTGATGCTTCACTGTTTTTCGACCTTAGTCTGGCTGGGGCCCTGCTATTCAGAACCCCAGCCTAGCTGCTTCCTCTTTAAAATGGTTTCCATGTGCCTTAGGCACATCTCTAATTGGAATCTGGAGTGCCCTTATAAGTCCCTAGTATATGGTATACTATATACCAAGGGCATAGGTACCTCAGAGGCCTACCAGGGGCTGCAGCATGTATTATGCCACCCCTGGAAGGCCCTCCAAAATGACACCACAGGTCTGCTACTGCAGCCTGGGTAAGGTGGTGCATGCACCCCTTACTGTGATATAGGTTACCTATATCACTACATACCTACACATATATAAACCTATAAGTCACTCCTATAGCAGGCCTTATCAATCCTAAAGGCAGAGTGCTTGGTTCCTATGTGAGAAGGTGCCACTGCATGAGCAGGACCCTTCTGCAGTGCCCAGAGTCCATTCTCTGGTCCTGTTTGTAAATGCGGTTAAACCATATACTCTTAAGTGCATTATATCCTCGCGGTAGAATGCTAACTATGGAATGACTGCATCAAAACATGTCGTGTTTGGTGTCAAACATCTTGGAATACTACCCCCCCGCCAATCCTGGCGGCGGGGGTAGCATTCCACCCTTCTAGAGGGAGAGACATGTTCACCCTGGTCTAACCGGTAACTTCTTTCCAGAGCCCCAGCATCACAAAATGGATGCTGCTGCCACAGACACAAGTCTGGCCTCCTGCTGCTGGACGAAACTCCGGCAGGGGAGGCCTGGACAATAGGTTTCCTGTTGCAGGGAGGTGTGACCACCTCCCCAGACAGGATAATGTGTATTGGGGCTGGGCGGGAGCACCAACTGGGTGCTTTGAAGTCCTGCACTGGGGGCACATTTGGTGTCCCTGTGCATACCCCAGTTCAAACCGGATCAGGGGCTTCCAGCCCCTGCTTTGGCGCGAACTGGACAAAGGAAAAGGGGTGTAGCCACCCCTCTGCCTTGACCCACCCATAGGTGGGGCCACAGAGTAGTCCAACCCCTAAACTTAGTATAAGTATAGGAACCCAGTCCTTAAGACTTTAGATTATCCCTGGACGAAACTCTGATACAAAATCCTGGACCTTCGACGCTCTACTACAAGATTAGAGGACTGAAGAATCTCCCTTGGGGTCAAGGAGTGACTCCCCTGCTTGGCAGGCACCAAAGAAGCATCTGTCCGGTTCGCATTTCTGAAGCTCCCGTCGGACGCCGAAGTCATCGCATCACCAGAGGTGGATTCTCAGACTTCCCCGAGGCTACCCTGAGTCCCCAGCAAAGCTGAGGCCCGTAGCTGCCGTGGGTAACGTGAGACCGTGACCCCTGGACACCGAGCACATTTGCAAGTGCATCCTCTTCTGGGTCTCCCACGAAGTCGTGCTTTGGGCTCCGAGTAGCCCCAGCCTCCAGCACCAACTGCACCGAAGATCACTGGCCTCCACTCCACGAGTGTCCTGTGAGCCAGCTCCACGTGCGACGTCTTGAGGCTCCTTCGCGGTCGCTAGCCCGTTGGCTAGTAGCCCTTCACAAAGGCCAATCCTTTTCTGCTTGGGCACCCTGGTTGCTCCAGGCTTGCCCTTACTTACCCTCGCTGGGTGAGTTCCCCAGACCTTGCTGGTCTGCACCATCGCCATCTCCTGCTTTCCACAAGACTTGCTGTTGCCAAGGCCTGTTGGGTCCAATCCGGTCGCCGACACCTCAGCAAGCAGCAGACGTCGTGGGACAGTCCGAATCCTGCTCCTGGTCGCCGACAACGCCTCCTGGACATCGTGACTGCGGAGTCAAGACGACCGTCAACGCACCTGAAGCACCCGACATCGGTGGGCATCTGCTCATCGCCTTCCTGGTCACTGGCTAGTGACCCAGACTCTGTCCCCTCTGCTTTCAGGTTCTTCAGATCTCTGATCCACTCTTGGATCCACCCGGACACTTTCCACTTGGTCGCCAGCAGCACTTTGCAGCAGATCGCCATTCAAATCGACGACGAAACCCGACCCCGAAAGGCACCTATGCACCCGGCTTCCCTGGGTGAGGTAACACGAGTACTCCGGTGCTCCCGTGGGTAGAGACACTTCAAAGTCCTAGATCTCAAAGGGTTTGCTCCAAGTCCTCCTTTAAGTGTCCCTTTCCTTTAATTTCCTGACCGCGACTTTCTCCATAGAAGTTAACGGCGTATCGCGGTTGTGTGTTTACACTGCACGCGTCCCCCGTGGGTCCCCTGTGTCACTACCTTGGGTGGTTCCTTGTGGTCCAAGCACTTCTAGAGGCTCTAGGCCCTGTGTCTAGTTCAGTCGTGGTTCTTATACCACTTTATTGGTATATGGTTTGGTACGCCCCTAGGGCCCAAACGTGTATTTGTGCTATTACTGTGTTTAAATAACTTATTCCTTATGTACTTCGAACTCTAGCCTCATAAAGAGACTAGAGGGGTGTGTTTAGCAATAAATACATATATTTTGAATATATACCTGGTGTGGTGCTCTTTCATTTGGTCACTCAAGAGATTATAGACTGGTAAAACAAGCTGCTTTACATTCCTTCAAGACTTAGCCTGAAGGCTGCTCTCCACAGCTACCACTAGGATAGCTTTCTTTAAAGGTTGTCTTTAACCTAACTCCAATAAGGGTTGTTTGGACTGGTACAAGGTGCCCACTATAATTAGTGGACAGCATATGCCAGGCCAACTTCTCACACCCTGTGTCACTACCTTGGGTGGTTCCTTGTGGTCCAAGCACTTCTACAGGCTCTAGGCCTAGTGTCTAGCTCAGTCGTGGTTCTTATACCACTTTATTGGTATATGGTTTGGTACGCCCCTAGGGCCCAAACGTGTATTTGTGCTTTTACTGTGTTTAAATAACTTATAACTTATGTACTTCGAACTCTAGCCTCATAAAGAGACTAGAGGGGTGTGTTTAGCAATAAATACATATATTTTGAATATATACCTGGTGTGGTGCTCTTTCATTTGGTCACTCAAGAGATTATAGACTGGTAAAACAAGCTGCTTTACATTCCTTCAAGACTTAGCCTGAAGGCTGCTCTCCATAGCTACCACTAGGATAGCTTTCAATAAGGTTGTCTTTAACCTATCTCCAATAAGGGGTTGTTTGGACTGGTGCAAGGTGCCCACTATAATTAGTGGACAGCATATACCAGGCCAACTTCTCACAGTGCAGTGGTGTTCGGGCAGTGTAGGGGGTCATGCTGGGGCTGGTGTTTCAGGGTTTAGGGCAGTGCAGTGGTGTTCGGGCAGTGTAGGGGGTCGTGCTGGGGCTGGTGTTTCAGGGTTTATGGCAGTGCAGTGATGTTCGGGCAGTGTAGGGGGTCATGGTGGGGCTAGTGTTTCAGGGTTTAGGGCAGTGTAGTGGTGTTCGGGCAGTGTAGGGGGTCGTGCTGGGGCTAGTATTTCAGGGTTTTGGGCAGTCCAGTGGTGTTCAGGCAGTGTAGGGGGACGTGCTGGGGTTGGTGTTTCAGGGTTTAGGGCAGAGCAGTGGTGTTCGGGCAGTGTAGGGGGTCGTGCTGGGGCTGGTGTTTCAGGGTTTTGGGCAGAGCAGTGGTGTTCGGGCAGTGTAGGGGGTCGTGCTGGGGGTGGTGTTTCAGGGTTTAGGGCAGTGCTGTGGTGTTCGGCAGTGTAGGGGGTCTTGCTGGGGCTGGTGTTTCAGGGTTTAGGGCAGTGCAGTGGTGTTCGGGCAGTGTAGGGGGTCTTGCTGGGGCTGGTATTTCAGGGTTTAAGGCAGTGCAGTGGCGTTCAGGCAGTGTAGGGGGTCGCGCTGGGGCTGGTGTTTCAGGGTTTAGGGCAGTGCAGTGGTGTTCGGGCAGTGTAGGGGGTCGCGCTGGGGCTGGTGTTTCAGGGTTTAGGGCAGTGCAGTGGTGTTCGGGCAGTGTAGGCGGTCGCGCTGGGGCTGGTGTTTCAGGGTTTAGGGCAGTGCAGTGGTGTTCGGGCAGTGTAGGGGGTCGCGCTGGGGCTGGTGTTTCAGGGTTTAGGGCAGTGCAGTGGTGTTCGGGCAGTGTAGGGGGTCGCGCTGGGGCTGGTGTTTCAGGGTTTAGGGCAGTGCAGTGGTGTTCGGGCAGTGTAGGGGGTCGTGCTGGGGCTGGTGTTTCAGGGTTTAGGGCAGTGCAGTGGTGTTCGGGCAGTGTAGGGGGTCGTGCTGGGGCTGGTGTTTTAGGGTTTTGGGGCAGAGCAGTGGTGTTCGGGCAGTGTAGGGGGTCGTGCTGGGGGTGGTGTTTCAGGGTTTTGGGCAGTGCAGTGGTGTTCGGGCAGTGTAGGGGGTCTTGCTGGGGGTGGTGTTTCAGGGTTTAGGGCAGTGGTGTTCGGGCAGTGTAGGGGGTCTTGCTGGGGGTGATGTTTCAGGGTTTAGGGCAGTGCAGTGGTGTTCGGGCAGTGTAGGGGGTCATGCTGGGGGTAGTGTTTCAGGGTTTAGGGCAGTGCAGTGGTGTTCGGGCAGTGTAGGGGGTCGTGCTGGGGGTGGTGTTTCAGGGTTTAGGGCAGTGCAGTGGTGTTCGGGCAGTGTAGGGGTCATGCAGGGGGTGGTGTTTCAGGGTATAGGGCAGTGCAGTGGTGTTCGGGCAGTGCAGGGGGTCGTGCTGGGGTGGTGTTTCAGGGTTTAGGGCAGTGCAGTGGTGTTCGGGCAGTGTAGGGGGTCATGCTGGGGCTGGTGTTTCAGGGTTTAGGGCAGTGCAGTGGTGTTTGGGCTGTGTAGGGGGTCGTGCTGGGGCTGGTGTTTCAGGGTTTAGGGCAGTGCAGTGTTGTTCGAGCAGTGTAGGGGGTCATGCTGGGGCTGGTGTTTCAGGGTTTAGGGCAGTGCAGTGGTGTTCGGGCAGTGTAGGGGGTCGTGCTGGGGCTGGTGTTTCAGGGTTTAGGGCAGTGGAGTGGTGTTCGGGCAGTGTAGGGGGTCGTGCTGGGGCTGGTGTTTCAGGGTTTATGGCAGTGCAGTGATGTTCGGGCAGTGTAGGGGGTCGTGCTGGGGCTCGTGTTTCAGGGTTTAGGGCAGTGCAGTGGTGTTCGGGCAGTGTAGGGGGTCGTGCTGGGGCTAGTGTTTTAAGGTTTTGGGCAGAGCAGTGGTGTTCGGACAGTGTAGGGGGTCATGCTGGGGGTGGTGTTTCAGGGTTTAGGGCAGTGCAATGGTGTTCAGGCAGTGTCGGGGGTCTTGCTGGGGGTGGTGTTTCAGGGTTTAGGGCAGTGGTGTTCAGGCAGTGTATGGGGTCTTACTGGGGGTGATGTTTCAGGGTTTAGGGCAGTGCAGTGTGTTCGGGCAGTGAAGGGGGTCTTGCTGTGGGTAGTGTTTCAGGGTTTAGGGCAGTGCAGTGGTGTTCGGGCAGTGTAGGGGGTCGTGCTGGGGGTGGTGTTTCAGGGTTTAGGGCAGTGCAGTGGTGTTCGGGCAGTGTAGGGGGTCATGCTGGGGGTGGTGTTTCAGGGTTTAGGGCAGTGTAGTGGTGTTCGGGCAGTGTAGGGGGTCGTGCTGGGGCTGGTGTTTCAGGGTTTAGGGCAGTGCAGTGGTGTTCGGGCAGTTTGGGGGTCGTGCTGGGGCTGGTGTTTCAGGGTTTAGGGCAGTGCAGTGGTGTTCGGGCAGTGTAGGGGGTCGTGCTGGGGGTGGTGTTTTAGGGTTTAGGGCAGTGCAGTTGTGTTCGGACAGTGTAGGGGGTCGTGCTGGGGCTGGTGTTTCAGGGTTTAGGGCAGTGCAGTGGTGTTCGGGTAGTGTAGGGGGTCTTGCTGGGGGTGGTGTTTCAGGGTTTAGGGCAGTGCAGTGGTGTTCGGGCAGTGTAGGGGGTCGTGCTGGGGCTGGTGTTTCAGGGTTTAGGGCAGTGCAGTGGTGTTCGAGCAGTGTAGGGGGTCTTGCTGGGGGTGATGTTTCAGGGTTTAGGGCAGTGCAGTGGTGTTCGGGCAGTGTAGGGGGTCTTGCTGGGGGTAGTGTTTCAGGGTTTTGGGCAGTGCAGTGGTGTTCGGGCAGTGTAGGGGGTCGTGCTGGGGGTGGTGTTTCAGGGTTTAGGGCAGTGCAGTGGTGTTCGGGCAGTGTAGGGGGTTGTGCAGGGGGTGGTGTTTCAGGGTTTAGGGCAGTGCAGTGGTGTTCGGGCAGTGTAGGGGGTCGTGCTGGGGGTGGTGTTTCAGGGTTTAGGGCAGTGCAGTGGTGTTCGGGCAGTGTAGGGGGTCGTGCTGGGGCTGGTGTTTCAGGGTTTAGTGCAGTGCAGTAGTGTTCGGGCAGTGTAGGGGGTCGTGCTGGGGCTGGTGTTTCAGGGTTTAGGGCAGTGCAGTGGTGTTCGGGCTGTGTATGGGGTCGTGCTGGGGCTGGTGTTTCAGGGTTTAGGGCAGTGCAGTGGTGTTCGGACAGTGTAGGGGGTCGGGCTGGGGCTGGTGTTTCAGGGTTTAGGGCAGTGCAGTAGTGTTCGGGCAGTGTAGGGGATCATGCTGGGGCTGGTGTTTCAGGGTTTAGGGCAGTGCAGTAGTGTTCGGGCAGTGTAGGGGGTCGTGCTGGGGCTAGTGTTTTAAGGTTTTGGGCAGAGCAGTGGTGTTCGGGCAGTGTAGGGGGTCATGCTGGGGGTGGTGTTTCAGGGTTTAGGGCAGTGCAATGGTGTTCGGGCAGTGTAGGGGGTCATGCTGGGGGTGGTGTTTCAGGGTTTAGGGCAGTGCAGTGGTGTTCGGGCAGTGTAGGGGGTCGTGCTGGGGCTGGTGTTTCAGGGTTTAGGGCAGTGCAGTGATGTTCGGGCAGTGTAGGGGGTCGTGCTGGGGCTAGTGTTTCAGGGTTTAGGGCAGTGCAATGGTGTTCGGGCAGTGTAGGGGGTCGTGCTGGGGCTAGTGTTTTAAGGTTTTGGGCAGAGCAGTGGTGTTCGGGCAGTGTAGGGGGTCATGCTGGGGGTGGTGTTTCAGGGTTTAGGGCAGTGCAATGGTGTTCGGGCAGTGTCGGGGGTCTTGCTGGGGGTGGTGTTTCAGGGTTTAGGGCAGTGGTGTTCAGGCAGTGTAGGGGGTCTTGCTGGGGGTGATGTTTCAGGGTTTAGGGCAGTGCAGTGGTGTTCGGGCAGTGAAGGGGGTCTTGCTGTGGGTAGTGTTTCAGGGTTTAGGGCAGTGCAGTGGTGTTTGGGCAGTGTAGGGGGTTGTGCTGGGGGTGGTGTTTCAGGGTTTAGGGCAGTGCAGTGGTGTTCGGGCAGTGTAGGGGGTCGTGCTGGGGCTGGTGTTTCAGGGTTTAGGGCAGTGCAGTGGTGTTCAGGCAGAGTAGGGGGTCGTGCTGGGGCTGGTGTTTCAGGGTTTAGGGCAGTGCAATGGTGTTCGGGCAGTGTAGGGGGTCGTGCTGGGGCTGGTGTTTCAGGGTTTAGGGCAGTGCAGTAGTGTTCGGGCAGTGTAGGGGGTCGTGCTGGGGCTAGTGTTTTAAGGTTTTGGGCAGAGCAGTGGTGTTCGGGCAGTGTAGGGGGTCATGCTGGGGGTGGTGTTTCAGGGTTTAGGGCAGTGCAATGGTGTTCGGGCAGTGTAGGGGGTCATGCTGGGGGTGGTGTTTCAGGGTTTAGGGCAGTGCAGTGGTGTTCGGGCAGTGTAGGGGGTCGTGCTGGGGCTGGTGTTTCAGGGTTTAGGGCAGTGCAGTGATGTTCGGGCAGTGTAGGGGGTCGTGCTGGGGCTAGTGTTTCAGGGTTTAGGGCAGTGCAATGGTGTTCGGGCAGTGTAGGGGGTCGTGCTGGGGCTAGTGTTTTAAGGTTTTGGGCAGAGCAGTGGTGTTCGGGCAGTGTAGGGGGTCATGCTGGGGGTGGTGTTTCAGGGTTTAGGGCAGTGCAATGGTGTTCGGGCAGTGTCGGGGGTCTTGCTGGGGGTGGTGTTTCAGGGTTTAGGGCAGTGGTGTTCAGGCAGTGTAGGGGGTCTTGCTGGGGGTGATGTTTCAGGGTTTAGGGCAGTGCAGTGGTGTTCGGGCAGTGAAGGGGGTCTTGCTGTGGGTGGTGTTTCAGGGTTTAGGGCAGTGCAGTGGTGTTTGGGCAGTGTAGGGGGTTGTGCTGGGGGTGGTGTTTCAGGGTTTAGGGCAGTGCAGTGGTGTTCGGGCAGTGTAGGGGGTCGTGCTGGGGCTGGTGTTTCAGGGTTTAGGGCAGTGCAGTGATGTTCGGGCAGTGTAGGGGGTCGTGCTGGGGCTAGTGTTTCAGGGTTTAGGGCAGTGCAATGGTGTTCGGGCAGTGTAGGGGGTCGTGCTGGGGCTGGTGTTTTAAGGTTTAGGGCAGAGCAGTGGTGTTCGGGCAGTGTAGGGGGTCATGCTGGGGGTGGTGTTTCAGGGTTTAGGGCAGTGCAATGGTGTTCGGGCAGTGTCGGGGGTCTTGCTGGGGGTGGTGTTTCAGGGTTTAGGCAGGCAGTGGTGTTCAGGCAGTGTAGGGGGTCTTGCTGGGGGTGATGTTTCAGGGTTTAGGGCAGTGCAGTGTGTTCGGGCAGTGAAGGGGGTCTTGCTGTGGGTAGTGTTTCAGGGTTTAGGGCAGTGCAGTGGTGTTTGGGCAGTGTAGGGGGTTGTGCTGGGGGTGGTGTTTCAGGGTTTAGGGCAGTGCAGTGGTGTTCGGGCAGTGTAGGGGGTCGTGCTGGGGCTGGTGTTTCAGGGTTTAGGGCAGTGCAGTGGTGTTCAGGCAGAGTAGGGGGTCGTGCTGGGGCTGGTGTTTCAGGGTTTAGGGCAGTGCAATGGTGTTCGGGCAGTGTAGGGGGTCGTGCTGGGGCTGGTGTTTCAGGGTTTAGGGCAGTGGAGTGGTGTTCGGGCAGTATAGGGGTCGTGCTTGGGCTGGTGTTTCAGGGTTTATGGCAGTGCAGTGATGTTCGGGCAGTGTAGGGGGTCGTGCTGGGGCTGGTGTTTCAGGGTTTAGGGCATTGCAGTAGTGTTCAGGCAGTGTAGGGGGTCGTGCTGGGTAGTGTTTAAGGGTTTAGGGCACTGCAGTGGTGTTCGTGCAGTGCAGGGGGTCGTGCTGGGGTAGTGTTTTAAGGTTTTGGGCAGAGCAGTGGTGTTCGGACAGTGTAGGGGGTCATGCTGGGGGTGGTGTTTCAGGGTTTAGGGCAGTGCAATGGTGTTCAGGCAGTGTCGGGGGTCTTGCTGGGGGTGGTGTTTCAGGGTTTAGGGCAGTGCAGTGTGTTCAGGCAGTGTATGGGGTCTTACTGGGGGTGATGTTTCAGGGTTTAGGGCAGTGCAGTGTGTTCGGGCAGTGTAGGGGGTCTTGCTGTGGGTGGTGTTTCAGGGTTTAGGGCAGTGCAGTGGTGTTCGGGCAGTGTAGGGGGTCGTGCTGGGGGTGGTGTTTCAGGGTTTAGGGCAGTGCAGTGGTGTTCGGGCAGTGTAGGGGGTCGTGCTGGGGGTGGTGTTTCAGGGTTTAGGGCAGTGTAGTGGTGTTCGGGCAGTGTAGGGGGTCGTGCTGGGGCTGGTGTTTCAGGGTTTAGGGCAGTGCAGTGGTGTTCGGGCAGTTTGGGGGGGTCGTGCTGGGGCTGGTGTTTCAGGGTTTAGGGCAGTGCAGTGGTGTTCGGGCAGTGTAGGGGGTCGTGCTGGGGGTGGTGTTTTAGGGTTTAGGGCAGTGCAGTTGTGTTCGGACAGTGTAGGGGGTCGTGCTGGGGCTGGTGTTTCAGGGTTTAGGGCAGTGCAGTGGTGTTCGGGCAGTGTAGGGGGTCTTGCTGGGGGTGGTGTTTCAGGGTTTAGGGCAGTGCAGTGGTGTTCGGGCAGTGTAGGGGGTCGTGCTGGGGCTGGTGTTTCAGGGTTTAGGGCAGTGCAGTGGTGTTCGGGCAGTGTAGGGGGTCTTGCTGGGGGTGATGTTTCAGGTTTTAGGGCAGTGCAGTGGTGTTCGGGCAGTGTAGGGGGTCTTGCTGGGGGTGGTGTTTCAGGGTTTTGGGCAGTGCAGTGGTGTTCGGGCAGTGTAGGGGGTCGTGCTGGGGGTGGTGTTTCAGGGTTTAGGGCAGTGCAGTGGTGTTCGGGCAGTGTAGGGGGTCGTGCAGGGGGTGGTGTTTCAGGGTTTAGGGCAGTGCAGTGGTGTTCGGGCAGTGTAGGGGGTCATGCTGGGGGTGGTGTTTCAGGGTTTAGGGCAGTGCAGTGGTGTTCGGGCAGTGTAGGGGGTCGTGCTGGGGCTGGTGTTTCAGGGTTTAGTGCAGTGCAGTAGTGTTCGGGCAGTGTAGGGGGTCGTGCTGGGGCTGGTGTTTCAGGGTTTAGGGCAGTGCAGTGGTGTTCGGGCTGTGTAGGGGGTCGTGCTGGGGCTGGTGTTTCAGGGTTTAGGGCAGTGCAGTGGTGTTCGGACAGTGTAGGGGGTCGTGCTGGGGCTAGTGTTTCAGGGTTTAGTGCAGTGCAATGGTGTTCGGGCAGTGTAGGGGGTCGTGCTGGGGCTAGTGTTTTAAGGTTTTGGGCAGAGCAGTGGTGTTCGGGCAGTGTAGGGGGTCATGCTGGGGGTGGTGTTTCAGGGTTTAGGGCAGTGCAATGGTGTTCGGGCAGTGTCGGGGGTCTTGCTGGGGGTGGTGTTTCAGGGTTTAGGGCAGTGGTGTTCAGGCAGTGTAGGGGGTCTTGCTGGGGGTGATGTTTCAGGGTTTAGGGCAGTGCAGTGTGTTCGGGCAGTGAAGGGGGTCTTGCTGTGGGTAGTGTTTCAGGGTTTAGGGCAGTGCAGTGGTGTTTGGGCAGTGTAGGGGGTCGTGCTGGGGGTGGTGTTTCAGGGTTTAGGGCAGTGCAGTGGTGTTCGGGCAGTGTAGGGGGTCGTGCTGGGGCTGGTGTTTCAGGGTTTAGGGCAGTGCAGTGGTGTTCAGGCAGAGTAGGGGGTCGTGCTGGGGCTGGTGTTTCAGGGTTTAGGGCAGTGCAATGGTGTTCGGGCAGTGTAGGGGGTCGTGCTGGGGCTGGTGTTTCAGGGTTTAGGGCAGTGGAGTGGTGTTCGGGCAGTATAGGGGTCGTGCTTGGGCTGGTGTTTCAGGGTTTATGGCAGTGCAGTGATGTTCGGGCAGTGTAGGGGGTCGTGCTGGGGCTGGTGTTTCAGGGTTTAGGGCATTGCAGTAGTGTTCAGGCAGTGTAGGGGGTCGTGCTGGGTAGTGTTTAAGGGTTTAGGGAACTGCAGTGGTGTTCGTGCAGTGCAGGGGGTCGTGCTGGGGTAGTGTTTTAGGGTTTAGGGCAGTGCAGTGGTGTTTGTGTAGTGAGCAGCGCATGGGCTGCGTCGCTAGGCAAGACCTAAAAAGCATTGCACCAAGATGGCTGCCAACACTTCCTGGATTGAAGTGTTGGCAGCCAATTAGAGCCAAGCTCGTGCTTGTGTAGTTAGGTACCGCCCAGATATATAAAGATTTTTTTCCTTTAATATCTCGAAAACTACTGAACAGATTTACACCATTTTAAAAAAAGGGCGCTTTCTGAATCAAGCACTACTTTTTTGCTAAATTTGGTGTAATTCCGTTCAGCAGTTTTGGCTGTAACCGTGTCTAAAGTTTCCTATGGGAAATTGATTTTTTGACCTCTATTTTTTGAATTTCTCAAGAACTACTGAACAGATTTACACCATTTGAAAAAAAAGGGTGCTTTCTGAACCAAGGGCTACCTTTTTGCCAAATTTGGTGTAATTCCGTTCAGCAGTTCGGGCTGTAGCCGTGTCTAAAGTTTCCTATGCGAAATAACATGGGGAAAATGCATTTGGGACCCCCCTTTTTTCTCAGCCCCCGCTTGACGAAGCACCCCGAAACTTTCAGGATAGGAGCTGACCGGAGCGCCCCACTAGTTTTGAAAAATTCGCGAAGATTCGTCATCCGGCGCCAAAGTTATTGGGAAAAGAAAAAACGCTTTTCCTATGGAAACTAGGTCCTAACTATAACTATCTACTGGCGACCATGAAGAACGAAGCTGAGGCAAGAACAAAGAGGAAAAAGGCCACTCTTTGATGCATGGCTGTGATTGAGTCGAGAATCTTGAGGACCTGTGCTGCACCATTTGTGAGCAAAGTTCCCTTCTGCTTCATCTAGCGTACGTCTAAAAGGTGGAGCATTGAGTATGAAGCATAAAAGAGAAACAGAATTGTACACAGAAACAGGTAAAGGTTACACATTGCAGAACGTCTTGTCTAGTGTTAGGAACACAAGCAGTGGCGTGCTTGGATGGCATCCATCAGAAAATTTATCTGACAGCAAGATAGAAATATAGCCACACATAAACTTTACCTTTGCTAGAGAGCAAGAAGAGTCAAGCATCATTCGTAGGAAGCAGTTCTTGAAGTGTTGACCTTGGATCTGCCCAATCTGAGGTTCACTGGAACATGGACATTGTATACCCCTTTGGAATCCAAGACATAGTCAGAGGTCTTCTTAAGAAGTTACACATCCTCTAAGGTTGAAGCACCATCCAGGAGAGAATGCAGCGATACCTTGCATTACCTCAACAGAGAAGACATCTAGGGCAAGGGAAACCTTCACAGCTGAGGCATCTCTGTTACTGGCAACACTTAATGGAGACCCTCTCATTGTTGAATGTCATCAATGCTGTGGAATACGTTGTGTTGAGAGGGATGCCAATTTTGAGCTATTGAAAATGTCAAGTACTCTTCAAAGATAAATTGCCTTCAGCTTCAAGACATACAGTATACAGTATCCTTCATATTGACTTCGTAATGGTGGCTACAAATATGTAAACTGCAGCAAAATCAAACACCCCCGCCATCCCCGAAGGCCCAAGAAGGGATTTCAAAGTGAGGGATAGCAAGGACTAAGGTAGAGACAGTCCATCGCAAACACATTTGATGCACTAACCTTTGGAGTCAACAAAGTCTTTTGTATGAACGGAAAGCACGTAAATGGCTTAGCATGGTTTACTTCGAAACTTTAACCCTCAGATGGCATTTTCCCGAGTCGAGACCACCCCCAGAGAGAGTGATGCTACCAGAGAGGACACTTTTCTCCAGCATGCTCCAGTCCTGAGATCAGGGGTAGAAATTCCATGTCAGAAAATTACCACAAATAAAGATGCATACTGGAAGGAACAATTTTAGAATGAAGTTAAACCTTAAAATATTGACAGAAGGAATAATATGTCCTACAATATATTGTACTATTTCTGAAACGGGCCAGAAGTTAGTGGTCGGAATTGTCACTCCACGGAGTGGAAAGCAAAACTAAAAGATCAAATAGAAATGTGTTACATGCTGGGACTGTGTAGCTCCCTTGTTACTTAATAGCAACTGTGTTTGTTTTCCTATATGTGAGGTTTCATGTCTAGGGGAACAGTTTACTTTCATGTTTTTCTGTTTGTAAAAGGGAGTCTAAAACGGGTTTGAGTGCTTTCAAAAAAGACGTTTTGGCTTTCTTTCAGTTATTTCTCCCTGCTAAAAAGTATTCCTGAATCTATCACATTTGTGGAACGATAGTTATGGTTATTATTAAAAATCTCGTGCTAGGGGATCAAACGCACATAAAAAGCCTCTTAACAAATGGAACATATTTAAATTACTAAGCCCAGCCACATTCACCCAGTGCCCACCTACAGTAGAACTGAATAAATATTCTATTCTAGCTGCAGTCCGAGCGTATTTCGGATTTTTGGGGGGATACTTATGTATGGGAGATGCTCTGCTACCAGGTTCAGCTTTCTGGGGGCGCATTTTAGAGTAGAACTATGTTTTTGGGTGGAAAGTGTTTTCATTTTGCGGGCTCTGTACTAAATTATATAGTGAGCTTTTCTTGGCTGCGGTAATAACGTTGTCGAAATTGTTTCCAGTTTGAACAAAGCCCATATGAGGTTTTGCATTCTAGAATAAAAGAGCCATTGGTCACTTATTTTAAGGATTTGGTTTTGACAGTTTTGAGGGAAGACAATGTCTAAAGCACTCATTGGTTTGTATTAATAGACCTGTCACGGGGCCCCTAAGTTAGGGGGTCCTCAGATCCCGTCTCTCAGAGAGGCAGCAATGGAGGAGGCAACTTTGTCAGTAAACAGAAGAGGACGAATGTGTCAAAATCTTGTACCAACTACTGGGTGGTCATTTGTATTTTAGGGCTTAGTGTAGATTCCCCCTCGCATGACCTGTGGGCTGAGTACCGAATGTGCGTGTTGCCACGTTCAAGTAATGGTATCACTGATGTACATTATAGGGAAATCTTTCTGAAGCATATGAAACCCAGACCAGGCCCCCTGGATAGACTCTATGATCATAATGGGAAATACTGTCCCTGAGATTAACACAAGGGAATCTTTAACACAAATCTACTATACAGTCCCAATCACTCAGACCCTAGTGACAGAGCACACGGGTACTAGAGCACAATATGGCAGTGAATGCGTTGGCAAAGGCAATCACCACCTGCTTTTATCTATGACTAGAGAATCCTCGATAACTGAAGTACCCTCATCTCTAACAAGAGAACGTTATTGATCAGTGACTTGCACGCATCTCTAAAAGCAAAAACAACTATCCATTTCTCGGATGCTTTATACCCTGCCCTTGTAGCTTTCTTCTTCTTGGAGATCAAGCCCTTAGGTAAAATCAAAGGAGCCTCTAGTTCCTCCTAGTAAAATTCATGGTTACTGTAATTCTTTAATCTAAAATTATAGCCTTCTCATTCCATTCTTGGTCTAATTAAGAGCTCAAATGTGAATGGTCGGTTCTGTGGGAGGCCAGTGGGCTGCGAGCTTTACAAGTTCATACTATATTGTGGGTTATCAGCTCTGACAGTCTGGCTAATGCCAAACTTACCTCTCTCCCAGTCTCTGTAGATGTAAGCTACACGCATGCTGTACATGGTGTCCCCTTTTTGTAGGACAACCTTGGATCTTCCTAGCAGAAACACAGGTAATTGATAGGCATTGGCTGCTTGAATGTGCAGACAATAGAAGAAAGAGTGCTTGTTAATAGGCTTGTACTGTCACAGCAAGTACATGGTCATCTTTTTTTAGATTCAGTGTGCGGGTCAGATGTCATCTCCTCAAAGTGGCATGGTTTTATGTACTAGCCTTAGAGCCCTAGCATAAAGAGTATCCAACCCACTGGTTTAAAGGGTTTTATTGGCAGTTTATTGAGATTATACCTGGAACAGTTAGGAAGGATTAGCTGTGGAATAGTTTGGATGGGGTCTTGGGTGATTTAGCTTGTGAAGAGCTAACAAGGCACTAATATCTTCAACAGCTGGGCATTGCAAAAGGTATAAAGGTAGGGCTTTCGAAGAGCTAAGAAGATTCGACTTGGAAATGGAGGTTGGGCTATGGAATTCCGAGGAACATTGAATTTTGGGAAATCTAGGAAGGACTGGGAAGACTGGATGCGAGGTGTGAGGAAGCTTGGGGTGTGAAAGTACTAGGAAAGAAGGGTTTGGGCAAAGCTCGGAAGATACAACTTGTGAGTGTTAGAATGATTGGTAGGACTTTGAAGTCCAGGGAAGTTATGGAATAAAGTTAAACATGGGAAGGGCTGGTACGTTTGTATAAAGAAGGAGGAGAACCCACAGACAAAGGCTACCTTACCTTGGCCTTTTTGACGGGACTAACCTGCAACTTACTCGGGGCCTCGAAAACAATTAAATGATATTTGTTCTCCTTCTAGAACTACCATATGATGGATGGACAGATGAATCCTGGAGGTGGAGATAAAGAGAGTCCCCCCATCGCAAGAAATGTGAATAATTCATACGCCCCTGATTTCTAATTTTCTCGCAGCAAATCCCGCACAGTGGAAGATATTTTACTCTCCTAACCACTTCAATGGGTCTATATTCTTTCGGATAAGTCACGCTAATATAGTCTGTCATTTCACCACTTCAGCTAGAAAAGCATTGTCATTCCTTGGTAGCACTCTCTCTGGTCCACTTTCATATTGCATAAGGTCGAAAGCAGACTCTTAGTTATTCCTCTCACTAGCATCATGTGCTTGAATAGAGTCACATCTACTCACATTACTGGCTGTGCAGATTTTAGTAGTGCACAACATGATGCCACCCTTCTTTCCTGGTGAAATTTGCAGACATGATGGACCTCCACAAGTCCAGATTCTTGGGTCTTCTCTTTATCCTCATTTTTGGATGCAGCACTTCAAATTCTCACAAATCCCACTGGTGCCATCCGCATAGCCCTCTACAAGCATATGGCAATCAGCATGAGTCATGAGGATCTGGGCCCCAAGAAGTCTTTGGGAAAAGGCATATATAAGCCTTAGTGTCCCTAAGACCTTTAATCATGTTAATCGTAATAAATGTTGAGTTATTGTTAGAATCTTAACATAGCATAGACCACTTTATAGGCTGCTGAAAGTCTGTCAAACTTATATATTTGTTTAATAAAAGAACATTTTATATTATTGTGGATTGTAGGAAGAATCTATTGTTGTTTGTCTCATGAGGGTGGACTTACACATATGAATTCTGTATAGTACATTTGCTCTCCGTTTTTGTTGGTAATGATCAACAAAGATATTGCGGCAACCATTTTAGGACTCGAGGACTCAGTCCCCAGTCCTGAAAAAATATTTTAAAAAACATATAGGGGGCAGGTAAGGATACCCTGAGACCCTAGGCCTGGGGAGGGTCCCAGACCTGGGGCCTAAGATATCATTACATTTTTTCTTTTACTGTAGACACTTTGTCAATAAAAAAAAAAGACAGGCTCACGCTTTTCTTAAATAAATGTCCCCCGGGGTGAGCCAGGCCCGGGGTGTCAGTGCAATGTTAATTTTTGTGTAAAACGGCGTGCGGCCCCCTTCTCCCAGCCATTTTAACATCACAGGGATCCCATCCCCCAGGGCCAATATAATTTTATGAGGAGGCGGCGTGCAGCCCCCCTCTATGAGCCATTTGAAGGCCTAGGGAATACCATCCCCAGGGGCGAAATTCATATTTATGGGAAGGGTGGCGTGTGGCCCCCCTCCCTGAGGCATTGTACAGCCACGGGGATTACCATCCCCCTGGGACCCCAGTGTTATCTTTTGGGGAGGGGGCTCGGGGGCCCTCTCTCCAAGACGATTTAGGCCCCAGGGACCCTTCTTCTGGGGCCCACCGTGTTTTATTTTGGGGAGGGGCACATGGGGCTACCCTCCCAGAGCCATGGTACAGCCTTAGGGACCTTTTCCTCAGAGGCCAACTCATTGTTGGTGTGCCACAGTCCCATCACCCAGGACAGTGTTCCATACTCATAAGAGCGCAGGCAGGGAAGACTTCCGTGCTCCCCATGCGAGAGCAGAAAGGCTCCCGCCGAGTGGGAGCACAAATATTTCTCCTGGCTGCGCTCTCACAGGCAGGGAACATAGGATTGCTTCCAGCCAGCGGGAGCAGACAAAATCTTCCAGGTGGGGACCGTGACACCCAATTGGTAAAACAAAAAAAGTGTGGTGGGCTCCTGCGTGACTCCGTGGAATGGAGCTGCTTGCAGGAAGCTGGTGGGGATCTGGTGGTGTCGGGACACCCACAAAAAAGGGGAAGAATAATAAATGAGTGACTGGAGCCACTAATTTATTATTCACTGCTCCTAGCGAGGAGCACCCCATAATGCCCTTTGTGGGCTAATTTACATATATTTTGCTGCATGGTGGTGCCGCAATGTGGGCAGGGCCATCACCAACCTGTTTTTTAAGTGTTTTAGGGAGACTGCAGGGAGTGCAGCTGCCCACCAGAAATGATTACCAAAAATTAAACCTATGTTTCCTGGGGTCTATAGAACATGACCTCAGAACAGTTGATGATATTTTTGAGCATCCCAGAGTTGGAGCTTTTGATTTTTAGTTTGGGTATGCAGGGACTGTTTGTGGTTGATCTTATGGCTGCAGTATGTGGCTTGAGGAATGCAAAAGAAAGACTCCAACTCTTGTTTAATTGTGTTTTGATTACTAGTGCATTATTTGAATGTTTATTGACAGATATTGTAATGATGTACTGACTATCTGACAAAGCCTCTTGTATATTGATGTAATAACCCCTTGACCAAACCAATAGGCCTGCCTTTTATATATTGACAATGACTTACATTTAAAGAAACCCTCGAAATTCACAGAAAAAAACAAAGGGACGTAATAGTTAACGTTAACTATAACTCGAGCCATTGCCATGCGCTGCTTATACCCTCACATATGACATCACTCATGACATGTTCAATGACAGTGTTGATAACATCATTGACGGCATCTAAAATGACACAATTTGTGACAGCACTGTGGATGGCAGAGGCGTAAGCTGTAGTTACTTCAGGGCTTGAGTTTTAGTTAATTCTGTTAACTCTAACTGGTGAATTATGGTGGTTTTTTTGGGGGATAAAATCTTATGTCGTCAGACATTGTCACCAGATTTAGCAGAAAGCTAGATCTTGGTTTGCAGATTGTGCTTTTTGTGATTAAGTGTAAATCCGTTCATAGTTTTTGAGAAATTAAGGTTTAAAAATAATTATATATCTGGTATATCTGGAAGGTTGGGTCCGCGAGAGGCTCAAGAGACTGGGCTGCAAGCACCATCAGAAAAATGTTGCTGGCAGACATTATAGGACTCAGATACTTAGTACCCTGTCCTGAAGTAAAAAATGAAAAGTAATATAAGTGGGCAGGGTAGGGATACCCCGACCCTCTAGGCCCCATGGGGGGGACCCAGAGGGACCTCCCCTGCGACCAAAAACAAAAATAAATTGGCAAAAAATGCCACGATCTTGTGGGACTTCTGTGGGATCAAAAACAAAAAGCCATTAATGGCCCCGGGTAGTCCACCGCTAGGCTAAAATGTGGATATAAAGGGCCTGCCTCCCCAAGCCATCAAGGGGCCCAAGGAGTCCACCTCTGGGCCAACATTTCTAAAATTTGGGAGGGGTGCAGCGTGGCCCCCCTCCCCAAGCAATGACAGGCCAAGGGGTGCTCACAGTCGGGATTGAAATTTTACAAAATGGGCAGTGGTGCCACACAGCCCCCTTCCGTGAGCCTCAAAAGGCAATGGGTGCTTACCACTGGGGCCAAAATTACTGAAAATGGGGTAGGGGGCCATGTGGCCCCTCTCCCTGAGCCATTAATGGCCCCGGGGACCCCATCCCCCATGGCCATCTCACATGCTCAGTGCCTGGGAGCCTACCCCCAGGACATAACAGTTTCGCTGCCTGCACCAGTGTGGGCAGGGAGACCTGTATCTGCTCCCGCTTGTCGGAGGATTTTTGATTCTCCTGCCAAATGGGAGCAAACACAAAGTCTGAACCCAGCTGTCGTGAACTTTGAAAATGGTCCCGCTGGCTGGGAGCAGACTTTTGATCTGCTTGGGAGCAGCATTAGTAGCTGCTCTCTGGGGGCCGGAGCAGTGTCAACTCCCGCAGCATGTGGGGTGCGGGCTGGAGCTGCGGGACTCACCCTGTGGCCCCCAATGAGTACATGGTACGTGCCTTGGTGGGCACCAAGACAATCACTTTTAACAGTGTGGGCCCCAGGAAGGGTTCCCTGGGACCAGATAAGGCTCAGGGAGGGTAGGCCATGTGGCCCCCTCCCCTTTAATTTGCATAGTGGCCCTGGGGGGTGGGGTCCCCAGGCCCAAACAAGGCTCAGGCAGGGGGGCCTCACAGCCCCCTCCTCTTTAATTTTAGTAGTGGCCCTGTGGGATGGGGTCACTAGGGCCTAACAAGGCTCAGGAATAGGGGCTGTGTGGCCCCCTCCCCTTTAATTTAAAACAACAGCCCTGGAGGATGGTGTCCCCAGGGCCTATCTAGGCTCCGGGAGGGGGGCCCAATGGCCCCTCTCCCCTTTAATTGTAGTAGTGGCCCTGGGGGATGTCATCAGTGATGTCATCAATGATGTCATTTGAGATGTTATCCGTGATGTCATCAATGATGTCGTAGAACATTTCATGAGTGATGTCATATGTGAGGTCATAAGCAGGTCATAAGCAGTGCATGGCGGGCGCAAGTTATAGTTAGTGCTGCTAACTATAATTGCTACATTTCTGTGTTTTTTTAGTTTAAAACATTAATGTTGTCACTAGGAAATTCACCTAACTATAAGGTTACATTAACATTTGTTTTTTCAATGAATTTCCAGATTGTTTTTTTAAAGTAAATGAATTTATTTTGTGAGTGTGTGGATGGTAGAATGAGTTTATAGTATATGTTGTGTGGAGATATTATGCATTGTAACATAACAGGATATGGTTTACGGTTTGCAAAATGTTTCTAAAATATGTGTATTAGGAGGGGCAAAGCCAAGATGGCTTTCAGGTAAGACGTCTTTTTCCCGTTTCCTCGTCCCCACCTCAGGCCCGGCCGTTGAACCTAGTTTAAAAGATGTACGGACCCCTAACGAACACACCAGGATGCCGCGGACCAGTATTCACCTGTTTTGATCCAGCCACCTGCAGTCCCGGAGTGAGCAACCACCTAAGCTGTCCATTGGGAGCAGCGGCAGGAGGCGCATGAGGCAGGACATGATCGCAGAGTCTGGCAAGATTGTGGGTCCAACCCATAGCGGCTGCGCTGGTCTCCTGGGGGCAGAGGACTACAAAGGCGGCAACCTGTGAGTCTGCAAGAAAGTTTGGAGATGACCTGGGTTGCAATAGAGGCCTGGCCCCAACTGAAGGCTGCATGGATTCCAGTTGGCCGGGCAGGCCGGCACCCAGCAGAGCCTCAGCTCTGGCCTGAGGTGGGCGCACTGAGCAACGCTAGAGTGCAGACGAGGGTGGTGGCTGGGAGATACTGTTCTGGCCACCCCTCATTGCGCAGGACGGTGATAACCGAGAGGGTGGGCAGCCTATCCACAGTGACAGCGCCAGCACAGTGCAGAAGGTGAGCACCATGGGCAGCAACAGTGAGGGCCACCAGTCGTGGAGGTGGAGGGGAAGAGCTGTGGCATGACAGAGGCTTGAGCGCGTGTGGAGGCGGTGGCCCATGCAACCCTGGTCCCACGAGCCCCCAGGAGTGCCACAAGGGAACACCTGGAGTGGCCATATATAACATTCCCAGTCTGATTGGGGACAGCCCTGTCAGGGGAGGTGCATGCAGTTACCGAGGGGTGCTGAAATGTATTAATTCAACGAATTACCATAGCGACGAGGGAGAGCCTCGGCCCACACCTGCAGCAGGAATTCTCAAGTGCCTGCATACTGAGCAGGTAGGGCCTAGTCCTTCAGTGCGCAGGGGAGCGCATAATCACTCATCAAACTATTGAACTCAGACAATTTGCAGACAGTGACCAGAACCCACAAAAAGGAGTTAGAACAAATAGCAGTGCACCCTGAGTAAGAGGCCAAATCTACAAGCGCGACCATCCACTGTCACAATAGTGCTCCCTGTTTGTCACATCACCACATTGCATGAAACTACACTGGCAGTCACGTCTGTTGGGAAGGACTTGCAATACCCAAACCTTGCAAAACCGACCCCCTGCGGCAGATCAACCTGTGACTTGCAACCTTGGAGCTCCGACCCCATTCCATCGCCACACAGGACTTGTGTGGAGAACACACAGGGGAAGGTGCCTTGTAATAGCCGAGGACCCCGCTGGAGTTATCCATAGAGAAAAATGGCGACTGCCCGCAACAAGAAAGATCGCACCATAAAAGAAATGCTCTCTGGATCAGCCAAGGTCCTTGCGGGAGACTCCTCAACCATCACTGGTGCACTGGAGACCAAGGACCAGGCAGGAGAGGTGGAACCATTCACTTGGTCTTTCATTGAATCACTCTTCCTGTTGCTCTAAGATGATTTGCTGTCAGTTAAAAGGGACCTGTCGCAGGATATCAAGGAAACCAGGAGAGATCTTGACTCAGTGGGTGATCGCGTGGCAACCCTGGTGGAACGAGGAAATAGCTGAGACGAAGAACTGGAATCCCTATAGCAGGAGGCAATTTGCCTTCGGGATCAACAGCTGGACCTCGAAGCTCATGCAGAAGACCTGGAGAACAGATTTCGCCAGAATAACATTTGTATAACAGGAGTGGCGACAAAACCAGAGTGCGAGGACATCTTTGCATTTGCTAGAGACCTATTCTGCCGAATCTTAGAGGTAGACCCAGACACTGCTATCAAAATAGATCACGCCCACAGGGTCGGGAGGCTGCATCCAGTTGGACCCCCATGGCGGATATATTAGAATATCTCCCAGACTTTAAGGTAAAAGAGGAAATCCTTCACAAAGTGAAAGAGAAGCACCCACTCCGCTTCAGAGATCAGTCGCCAGTGCTATTTCAAGATCTCTTGGCAATCACACTGCAGCGAAGACGTGAATTCAAACCGGTAACACAGTATCTACGGAACAAAGGAGTAGCCTCCCCCTTCTACATTATTTTCCGCTTAGAAGGGAAGCTCTATCAAATGCGGTCTTTGACTGAAACATGCCAAATTTTGGGCATCGATCCTCAGCCGGAGGATCGACCGCCCACACCCACCTCCAACTGCTCGAGATGATGAAGGCTTCGAGGGAAAAATTGCGGGGTGGGGAGAGGTATGAACTGCCCTATCTCGCCAAGATAGCAGATGGTCAAAAGGCAGTACTGTAATCGATCCCGGAAGTCCTGGCTCAGACAAGTGGTCCATAGAGGAACTGGCACCTATATGCACTGAATGAGGGACAAGAAGCCTTCCTCCTTACAGCACTGGGGACACACTCGTACCCATACATATACTCAGACAATCAATAACCCATATAGACACTCATGTAGCTACTCACCAACCCATGCAGCCTCTTACACACCAACTGACAGACTGATACATACATTCACACAGTTTAGTCACTAACCCATGCATTCAGTAAGACACAATTAATCACTCACTTATACAGTCAGTCACGCACCTACTAAATCATCCATACAGACACTCATACACCCACTCATTCTTCAATACACCTTGGCATATATATATATATATATAAAACATATTTAAACTTTTTAGAAACACTCAGTCACTGGATGATGTCATAAGTGAAGTCATCAGTGATGTCATTTGAGATGTCATCAGTGATGTCACTGACCATGTCATGAGTGATGTAATATGTGACGTCATCAGCAGTGCAGTGCGGGGGTGCGAGCTATAGTTACCTCAGCTAACTATAACGGCCGAATATCTCTGATTTTATACGACTGAAATGTCCAACTAACTATAACGTCCCTGAAACTTGTGGTTTTTTCAGTGAATTTCTAAGGTTTTTTAAATGCTAATTTCTAACTATAATGTCCCTGAAACCTATGGTTTTTTCAGTGAATTTCAAAGGTTTTTTAAATGCTAATTTCTTACTATAACGTCCCTAAAACCTATGTTTTTTTCAGTGAATTTCTATGGTTTTTTAAATGCTAATTTCTAACTCTAACGTCCCTGAAACCTGTGGTTTTTTCAGTGAATTTCAAAGGTTTTTAAAATGCTAATTTCTAAGTATAATGTCCCCCAAATTTTTTTTTAGTTTTTTAATAGTTATAAAAATAATATGTTTTCTCTTTTCTAAAATATAAATATACATTTTTATTTTTTATTTTAAAAAAAGTGGATTTGTGTACCGATCGTGTACCTGTCTCGGTGGGTGTGCCAATCCCAGAATTTTGCCGCCATATTGGTTAAGTCGTGTAGGATGCTCTTTCGGTAAGCGATGGGTGCGCGGATCTCGGCCCCGCGTAATCTCACATACGTAGTTCCGGGAGTCACGCTGGGTGCGCGAATCCATCGCAAATCTTTAAGTTTTAAAAGTATATGTATATAACTTTATTAGATATATTATATCAAGACGTTATTTAAGATAAATGTAAATATCATATATTTGTAACTGGAATAAAGATATATTATTGTTAAATATATTTTTCGGGAATCAAGTCGGGTGCACGCTAGGTGCGTGCTGGGTGCGCGAATCCCATGTGACTTCAAAAGAAAGCATTTCATTGGTTAAGAACCTTTGATTCTAGAACTTGAAGGACCCCACCCATTTTTCCTCATTCCTTGAAGAGCATCTTAGGAGACACACCTATTGTCTTCTGGTCTTGCTTGCCTTTTTTGGGTGTTTTTTTTTAAACAAAACTGAAAATGGCAGCTGGTGGTGCACCTGTACAGCTTCCCCCTGAAGAAGAAGAAGACCTGGAGGAACCTGTAAAGAAAAGGTATGAAAGTGTCGTATGGGCATTTTTCTCTATTCCTCCAGGAGAAAAAAAAGTAAATGCCCGTAAAGTTACGTGCACTATTTGCCAAAACTTCCTCTCACGAGGTTCTGACAAAAAATATTCCTGTGGGATGTCGTCGATGTTGAAACATCTACAAACAATGCATCCTCGACGTCTAGCTAAGGAACAGCTTAGACTGGAACAAAAGAGGCAAAGAAGTGACAACAACGCTGCTGGACCTAGTACGTCAAGTGCTTCAACATCTTCTACCACAGCCAACATCTTCCCTGACCTCACTCGAGTGGAACAGCATTGCATAAAATGCAAAAACATTCTCTGTTATGGTGAGCAATGACTGGACGCTGTCCTGCTTGCTATAAGAAATCACCACTGTTAATTTTTTTTTCTCTATGCAATGAGCTTATAATTGCATAATTTTTTCATCATGTTCACTGTTGGTTCTGTTTCTTTTTCTTTTTTTTTAAAAAAAACACAATTTTTTTTAAAAAGGGTTAAAAAATACAAAACAAATATAAAACAAAAAAAGAAGAAAAAAATGGTTCTTTTCAGATCCGCCTAATTGGTTAAAAATAGACAAACTTGTATGTGTTCTATGAATGACTGTTATGGTAATATCTGAGTCATTGTATGAGTGAATAAGTACTGTCTCAGTGAATGAATGAGTGCAGCAGTATTGCCTGAGTCATTGAATGAGTGCATTGATAGTGTTTGAGGGAATGAATGAGTGCTGTAGTAGTCCCTGGCTGATTGCATGTGTGTATAAGTAGTGCTTGACTTATTGCATGACTGAATGTATAGTACCTGGATGACTGGAGGAGTGCAAGAGTAGTGTCTGGGTTATTCCATGAGTGCATAAGTAGTGCCTGGGTGATTGTGTGACTGGAGGGGTAGTGCCTGAGTGAATGAAGGAGTGCATGGTTAATGTCTGTGTGATTGCATGAGTGCAGGAGTAATGTCTCGGTGATTGAAGGAGTGCATGGTTAATGCCTGGGTACATGGAAGAGTGCATGGGTAGTGCCTGGCTGTATGTAGGACTGCCTGGGTAGTTCCTGGGTGATTGGAGGAGTGCATGAGTAGTAGCAGGGTGATTGCATGAGTGCAGGAGTACTGCATGGATGATTGGAAGTCTGCATGTGTAGTGCTTGGTTGATTGCATCAGTGCTGCAGAAGTGCCTGAGCACATGTATGACTGCATGAACAGTGCTTGAGTGATTCAAGTAGTGCATGGGTAATGCCTGGGTGATTGTATGAATGCAGGGATAATGTCTGGGTGATTAAAGGAGTGCATGAGTAATTGCTTGACTGCAGGGGTAGTGCCTGAGTGATTGAAGGAGTGCATGGCTAATGGCTGTGTGATTGTATGAGTGCAGGAGTAATGTCTGGCTGATTGAAGGAGTGCATGGGTAATGCCTGGGTACATGGAAGAGTGCATGGGTAGCACCTGGCTGCATGTAGGACTGCCTGGGTAGTTCCTGGGTGATTGGAGGAGTGCATGTGTAGTAGCAGGGTGATTGCATGAGTGCATGAGTACTGCGTGGATGATTGGAAGACTGCATGGGTAGTGCTTGGTTGATTCCATGACTGCTGCAGAAGTGCCTGAGCACATGCATGACTACATGGGCAGTGCCTGAGTGATTGAAGTAGTGCATGGGTAATGCCTGGGTGATTGTATGAAAGCAGGGATATTGTCTGGGTGAATAAAGGAGTGCATGGGCAGTGCCTGAGTGATTAGATGAGTATATAGGTAGTGCCTTGGTGATTTTATAAGTGCATAGGTAGTGCCTGGATGATTGGAGAAGTGCATGGATATTGCCTGGATGACTGGAGAAGTGCAAGTGTAGTGCCTGGGTTATTTCATGAGTGCATAAGTAGTGGCTGCATAATTGCATGACTGCAGGAGTAGTACATAACTAGTGACTGGGTAATTGCATAACTGCAGGGGTAGTGCCTGAGTGATTGAAGGAGTGCATAGCTAACGGTTGTGTGATTGTATGAGTGCAGGAGTAATGTCTGGGTGGTTGAAGGAGTGCATGGGTAATGCCTGGGTGCATGGAAGAATGCATGGGTAGTGCCTGGCTGCATGTAGGACTGCCTGGGTAGTTCATGGGTGATTGGAGGAGTGCATAAGTAGTAGCAGGGTGATTGCATGAGTACAGGAGTAGTGCGTGGATGATTGGAAGACTGCATGGGTAGTGCTTGGTTGATTCCATGACTGCTGCAGAAGTGCCTGAGCACATGTATGACTACATGGGCAGTGCCTGGGTGATTGAAGTAGTGCATGGGTAATACCTGGGTGATTGAATGAATCCAGGAGTAATGTCTGGGTGAATAAAGGAGTGCATGGGCAGGGCATTGGTGGTTTTATAAGTGCATAGGTAGTGCCTGGGTGATTGGAGGAGTGCATGGATAGTGCTTGGATGACTGTAGGAGTGCAAGGGTAGTGCCTGGGTGATTGCATGAGTGCAGTAGTAGTGTGTGGATGATTGGAAGACTGCATGGGTAGTGCTTGGGTGATTGGAAGAGTACATAAGTAGTCTCTGGGTGATATTATAAGTATACAGATTCAGGCTAGGTGAAAGGAGAAATGCTTTGATAGTGTGTGGGTGATGGTAGGATTATGAGAATAGTGTCTAATTATATAGATCAGTGCATGGGTAGGTTTCGAAAAAATGGATCAGTGCAATAAAAATGACTGTAAACATTACTTCATATTAATATGCTTATTACATTATTTCATCTTACCTTCTTTATTCAAATGCATACCAAACTCAGTGAAACTATTTTACAGTTGTTCTGTTGTAAACTGAATTTAAAATCTTTTCAAGGTTTACTGTTACTTTCTCTAATAAAAAAGAAGGAAAACTGTTATTACATATAATATTATGGTTTTTAGAACACAACATAATTTTACAATTACATAACATATTCAGTTTCCCTTTTTTGCTGTTTTCAGATTCTAGTGAATTTCACCATACACAGTGATATCAACGTAGATCATCATATAACAGCAGGGGAAAAAATACAATCAATGTGATAGTAAAAAATAACCAAATCTGTGTCAAAAATATTTACAACAAATTCAACTATCTGTTTACCTATTTACAGTTTCTAAATTAGATTCTTCAACTACATTAAATTATTTATTTCCCTGAGGTACATTTTCTAAAATATACCACTCTCATTTACATCGCATATCAAATAAAGATCAAATATATAAACTAGTTCCTTCAAACACAATTTTGCAAATGCAATAAAAAATAGCACAAATAATAATCCAAACAGTAATTGTTCACATCTTCTTATTAGGCCGAATAATGTTTCCAAATCCATTTGCATTGATAATATCCAAAATAAACCTGTTATTTTGTGTTCACATCTTCCCAATAGGCCGAATGATGTTTTCAAAATTTTGGCATCAAAAATATCAGATATGAATTTGGTAATTCGTAAGGCAACCTACATTTGAATTCCAAATGGGCATCATTGCAATGTGTCCATCCTTGTTTGCACTTTAAATACACAGTATAGTGTCCAGATGTAGTAGGTTCATCATGGAATATAATAGCCACTGCTTTAAAAGTTCTTCCTGAAATTGACACTTGACTTGCCAAAATAATTTTAGTTTCCAATTTTCTTTCATTTGCTCTACAACGTTGTAGCATTAAAATGACATATATTCCAAATCTTTCTATATATAATGTTAACAACATTTCTGATTTACAATGAGAACGTTTCATATCTTGATTAGTTGTTTTTACTAATTTGTTGAAAGACACTGTTTTGCAATCTGGTATCATCAAATATATGAATCGTTCAGTGTCTATTTGAGTGGTAGAACATAATCAACACTCTTCACATTTATGATCTCATCTGTAACTTAGTCCAAACAAATTTTCAATTTCTATTCCTTCATCTTCTAATACTGCAAGCATAAACATAAGAAATTCTTGTGCATCTTGTTGTATACTAAGTGTAAATTGCGAAGAACCAGTACATATATCCAAAAGATGCCGAATGCCAGAAGCAGTATGGATTTTAGTTCTATCAGTTACCAACTTTTGAAAAATATAATGCAGTAAAGTACAGAATCTTTTTTCTCGATTTTCCATAATTTCATGATGAAGATCCTCTAGATAACATACAACATTTACAATTACATTAGCATAGCAGTTGATACCTGAACTATTTTCTAACTGGTATCCTACAATATCATCAACAGTGTCCATTTTCATTTTCTTTGCAGAGTCATCATTCTCTTGAATTGTTTTCTTTTTTTGAACCTTACTAGAATGTTTGTCATATTTCCGTTTTGGGCACACTACACGTTTTTCATATACTGGATATTCACCTAAGTTAGGAGCATACAGTCTTCTTAACCGATTATACTCTCTTACACAATTTGCATCAGCACTAACCTTTTTCTCATCAAGATCAATCAAATACAATCCAGATAATGTTCTTACTCAAGACAATGCAACATATGCCATGCCCTCTTTAAACACTGTACTTCCAATATTTACCAAAGCACTGTCTACACTTAAACCTTGAGATTTATGAATGGTCACTGCATATGCTAAAGAAAGAGGAAACTGTTTTCTACGAACATACAAGCAAAAAACGAACAGCACAACGTCCAATCTGTTTTACCTCTTCAATCTGATCAAATTTAATCTTCAAAAATTCAATTCCATCTCTGTTCTGAAAATTTACAAAATCAACAACTTTTCCCATTGCTCCATTTACTAAACCTTTTTCTACATCCAAATTACGCTGTAATATTACCCGACAGTTTACACATACATATAAAGTCTTTTCTAAACCAGCAGTCTTAATACAGACTTCTTCAAAGAATCCAATTTTGACTGTAATTTCTCTGAGAGAAGAATAGTAACTCCTTCGTGTTCCATTTTATCAATGGCTTCCATTTTCACTATTGGTTGTTTCTCCAGTTTCAAAAGTTCTTGATTGAATGTAGAACACTCTTGCAGTGTCGGCATTAAGCAAACCATGGACTTCTTTTCTCCAATTTTTTTGAACATTATTTCAGGTGCAATATTTTTATTTGGAAACAAGTTTATTAGTAGCCGACTTTGTAAAGCTTCTTTACCATGTTTTGTCAAAACACCAATTCTAATATCTTGAAGAATGTTTCCATAATGTTCATCACTTGCTTGTCGCATGTTCTTAATAAGTTCTTTATATTCAAAAAGAGGCCAAATGTTCACATTTCCAATACTTCCCAAAGATTTCTTAGTGTCTTCATGGACAAGTGTTTTAAAAACTGGTTGTCCTTTCACAGGAGTAAGTTGTAGTAGATCGTTGAATACAATTACATGTTTTCCTCCAAATAAAACATCATAATCTGTTTTTAAAATCTGTTGCATTCTTAAATGTACAAAGACAAGCATTAAGTTTGAAACCATGCTCACCTCATCAATGATCAAAAGTTTCATTTTCTTTAGTACTCTTGAAACTTCATAACAAGCTTCTCCAGATAGCTTGTGATATTCCAACTTATTTTCATGTTCAACTGGTAGCATGAGTAATTGATGTAATGTAATCCCTTTAATGTTATGTGCTGCTAAACCAGTTGGAGCGGTTACAATACAAGATAAATGTGATTCAGTGGTTTGTGTAGATAACTGGTCAAAACTTTAATTAAGAAACTTTTTGTCTGTTCCAGCTTGCCCACTGATATACATTCGAATAGGTTTAAATGATGTGCATTGGCATTACTTTTTTTCATGCAGTAAACCATGCTGTATCTGTTGTGTAATTTTGCTGATATATTTCTTATGTTCAATATATAGTTGTTCTTCCAAGTTTCCCAACTCAATAATATCCTGTTGTGCTTGTTGCATTGCCGTTTCTACTTCATTCATGACTATTGCTGCTTCATTTTCAAGAATTGGTTGTCCTAGTGGATCTTGACTTAGTGGATCAGAACTTTGACTATCTTGAGAACTATCTCTAGCAATTTCAGCTGCAATACTAGTTTCTTGTTCAATCTCTTCATTCAACATTTGTAGATAATTTGGAAGAATTGTGCATTCAATGCTATCTTTACATGCATTAAAAGAATCTTCATGGCAGTCAAAATCTCCAAGTAATTCCATTTCAGTACGCCAAGGCTTGAAGAGTTGCAGAAGTGCTAAATAGAAAAATTCCCTTTTATCTGTAGTATCACAACAGAGTTTCCTGTGACTAATAAGATTTCCTTTGGCATGTTTTACCAAACATCCATCACATCCAATTACTGCATATTTTTCTTCATTTATATTTTCTGTAACATTTCTCTTAAAGCTGTAATGTTGCAGTACTTCATAGTGATATATGTTTTCCAGATGTGGACCTCTTTTAAGATAGTACGTATCCAACATATTCGTTTTAACAATATCTGTACTTTCTGGTTCATTCAATACTAAGTATTCAATTTCTTGTACAGATTTCAATTCTCGATTTCGTGTTGCAGCAAGACCTAGACTTACCCAAATGATTCCTCTTAATTTTGAATATAAACTTGCAGAGGTCAACCGATCTGAACATTCGTAGGATCCAATCTCTCGATGGGAAAGCATCTTCAAACTAAAGCTGTACAATTTGTTACTAAGAGTCTTCTCTTGTGAAATTTCTTCCCACATTTCTTTCAACTCCGTATTTTCAAATTTGGTTATATATGACGTAACATAGCGAGCAACAGCAATCGAATTATCTGCAACATATTGGATATCCATATTTGCATTCCACATCGTCAAAATCACTGGATTGTAGTCATTAATATACTTTGAATCTTCAGTTCTTTTTATGTTGTAAGTATTCTTCGGAGATTTCTGAGTTAAAGTATGCCTTACTGCTGACATGAAACTGTTGACTCTTCCTTTTGAAATTACTGGACGTGGGAATCCAAAACGACATTTTGTATAAAACTTTCTCTTTGACTTGTATTTCCATCGACAATATTTCCCACATCGATGACTTTGAAACCGTAAAACTTGCTGTCTCAAGTTGTTTTCTCCTCCCTCTTTTGGTATGGCACGGGTAACATATTTTTCAATGAAAGACAAAACACTTTCATCAGTATCAGTTCCAAATTTTGGTGCATTCTTGAGCCATAACAGCATGTGAATATGAGGTGCACCTCTGGCTTGGTACTCCTTTCTCCAAAAGAAATCAATAACTTCTCCAAGAGGTGGATTCTTTTTACTGCAGATAAAAGACATCATAGCTTGAAACCTATGATTAAAATACCTGCACACATTTACAGGATCCAAGGAACACAGTTCTCCAGCTGTTTTCAATTCAATGTTTTTTACATTTGAATTTGCTTCTCTTAGAAATTCAAGTAAATCGTCCCATGTGTATTCAGCACAGCTAAGCGTAACAAACCATGTACGGGTTCCTAAGTTCCTTAACATACATTTAAGTTCTCTGTGACGACGATACCAATACTCATTAGTACCACGTTGACACGCCATCAAATTAATTAACTGAGATTCTAAATGATCGTCTTTTTGTTGAACTTTGTCCACAAATTCCTTTGCAGAAAGATGTGTAAGATGAACTCCTGTTTTTATATGTTGTTCACTGCATATGAAAGTCCAGACAAGTCACTTTCAAACTGAAGATGAAATAAATATGGAACACACTGTCGAAATCTTGGATCTTCCGAGGACAATCTTGTTGAACGGTATTCTGAAGCTGGAATCTGACCTGGTCGTTCATCATATCGTCCACCTTTTCCAGTGGGGAAGAGCTGTGGAAAACAACGAGCTTCTAAACTTTTTTCCCAAACACTGTTGGGAGTTCCCTTCGCTTTCTTCATTTGGAATAATTCAATAGTGTTTCCAATCACTTCTTTTGAATGTAAAGGATGTATACTATAATGTTCATAAATTTCTTCACTTCTGGAGTTGTCCACTTTTTCGATTTGGCCAGTTGAAATTTCTCTATCATCTTCTAAAGATATTTCTTGTTCTTCCAGATATACATTTTTATAATAAATATTGTTTTGTATAAGATACAACGTTGCCTTTTGAAGTTTGATGACATCTACTAACTCTTGCCATATTTTCCGACTCTTTGTTGGTTCACCATTAACTAGAATAACTACAGGTTCACTTTCCTCTCTCTCTACACCAACAGTTTCAATATTTTTCTTAACATCTAAAGGCAAATACACAACTCTTCCTTTTAAACCTCTTTGTACATCTGTTGGGGGTAGCTTACCTGTTTTAGGCTCCATACGAACTATAGCCTGAAACGGGTGCACAGATTGAATAAGAATGGACTCATATGTATTTAAATCTACCAGTTCCGGAGGAATAGCTACCAACTCTAGGTTATTATGTACAGCTCTAGCTGGCATTTTGTTCAATTCTAATTTGCTGTAACAATATTTACAAATACGTTGATCACTACCCAACTCAAAACGACCTTCCAGCACCAAATTGCTCCCATTTATCATTGTTTTCCTTTTCACTTTTTAAAAACACATCAACATTCCTAATTTAACTTCTATAGTAAGTACATCGACAACAAATACAAACATAGTTTGGTTTTTCAAAAGAAACTACCTTAAACTTTGTAATTTCTTCTGCAAACTTCTTAGTAGTACTATCTTCCACCTCTTCTTCAACACCTACACTTATGAAACTCTCACTTTCTCTACACTCCTCTTGAGGACCAAAGAAACGAAACTGTATATCATCACAAACTTTTTTTTACATCCAATACTGAACCATGCAAAAGAGCACTGTTTATTTCACTAAATATAATGCAGGACTTTTACATAGTACAATCTTCTTACTAACTTCTGCATTTCTGAATGATGCACTGCTAACATTCTTGAATGATGAAAAGTACTTTGATGCAATTTTCGAGAAAGACAAGCCAGAGAATGACCCTGCAAGTTACTATATTTTCTCACTTTACAAGGATCTAGTCCTTGCAATATCTTAATCTTCTGTTTAACACTTTTATTACCATAATATTGTAAGAATTTTCATAAAATATCAATAGTTTCTTGTCGTATACTACAAATACTACTACAATCCCACTTATACACTGGGGCGTGTGTACGTCTCCCTTGAACTTCTTCAGCTATTACTTCTTCCACATTTCTAGGAACCATCGTTTCTTTTTCAATTGGACAACCGTTTTTAACCTCATAGCAACAACCCCTGGTATCAACTGCATGAACTAATGTACTTTGTTGAAAATAGCTTTCTTCATTAAAAAAAGGTTCATTACTAGAAGTGTGCTTCCATTCACCCAATTTTTTTTGCAAAAGTTAGTTCTATTAACCAGTCTTTTTCTTTTACTTTTCTCCGTCATAAACTGCATTGTTTTATTCAATGTTTTCATTCTCTTCAATACTAATATAAACAATTTTCTTTTCAATTCAAAAGCCTTTTCGACTACACTTTCAATCTGTTGTTTCTTCTTGTAAAATACTGGTCTTCTTTTATATTTCTTGCAATCTTTCAATACATTTTGTAGTACTCTACTTTTATACATTCTTTTCCTAATGTCTTTATATTCTTTCATCCTTTTTTCAACATGGATTGTTTTCCTATAAACTGATTTTTCATTAATTTCTCCTTTATTCTTTTCCTTCTGATTGCTTGTAGTAGTTTTCTTTCTCTTTTCGCCATTTTGAAAATCTTTTAGATTTTTTAAAAGACTTTTAACAAATTCTTTCGTTCTCTTACCAGAAGACTTTTTCTTTAACGTCACATGTTGTACTTCATCTACTTTTTGCTTTTCTTTTTCCTTTAAATAGTTATGTTTTCTTTGTTGTCTTTTCTTTTGATCTTTTCTTGCCATACTGAATATTTCTCAATAAATATGGAGAATTTAAAAAAAAAGATTATCTTTCAAAAAATATTTAATATTATTAAAATAATTATATACAAATATTGCCATCTATAAATAAATAAATACATTGAGTAGTGCATAGCTGAATACATAAATGCAACAGTAGAACATGGATGATTCAACAACTGCAAGAGTAGCACATAACTAGTGCCTGACTTATTGCATGACTGAAGGAGTAATATCTGGAGGATTAATGGAGTACATAGCAAATCAGTGGGTGATTTTATAACTACATAAGTGCTGCTTGGATCATTGCAGGAGTACTGCGGGAATGCCTGAGTGATTGAGGGAGTGCAAAGGTTGTGTCTGGGTGATTTTATAAGTGCATGAGTACTGACTGAGTGACTACATAAGTACAAGGGTAATACCTATATGATAGAAGGAGTGCAAGGATAGTACCTGAGAGATTATATAAGTTTATAGATAGTAGCTGGGTGATTGAAAGAGTGTATGGGTAGTACCTGGCTGATTGCATGAGTACATACATAGTGCCTGGATAATGTTATGAATGCAGGGGTAATAACCTGGGTGATTGCATCAGTGCATATGTACTGCCTGGATCATTAGAAGACTGAATGGGTAGTACTTCGATGTTTTTATAACTGCTTGAGAACTGTACAACCGCACTACTGAAATCTTGGACTCCTGCGCACTTGAGGCTCTTCTTAAAACATCTAACGCCAAGGATAAGTTACAATCTTGACATTAAACATTGTTCCATATTGCATCATTATGAACTTTATGCAGAGTCAACAGAATATAAACATGTGCAACAGTACATTCGTTTTACCTTAAGGCATGGAGCTCGGCAATACATTATTTTATTACGGCTTGGGATTCTCCCCTTAAAATCATTTACGTCTAGATGGAACCACAACGAAAAGGCCACTAGTATTTGTGATCTCTGCAATGGTGGAGGGCAAGATTTGCAGCATGTTCTGTTTGTATGCCCTAATGCAACATTGGTTGAGGCTAGAAATCGGTACTTAAAATTAATTCAAACTAGATGCGATAGTACTTCTGTACAGGGTTTTATTACGCTTCTTAAATCACCGCCTGATGAATTTGTGTGTTATAATTTGTTCAAATTTTTAAAAACGTTTATAAAATTGTATTGAAATGATTATTTTATTAGCGTTTAATAACAAATGTATTTTTAAAATTTGTTGTTCTCAGCAGAGAACTAAACTAAATAAACTTGACTTGACTTATAACTGCATGAGTGTTGGGCCTAGCCAAATACAAGGCAGCACACAATTACATGACTCAACCATAAGTCTCTTCATATTGTTAAAAGCATGCATACATACGTCTCTACCTTTTCAAATCATCATCATATCTAAAAGAAATATGTATACAATATTTCTGAAATATAGTGAAACCTAGAAACTGACACATGTAATAGATCTGCCTGAGTGATTGCATAACTCCATGCGTAGTGCTTCGATAATTGTATAACTCCAAAAGTAGTCGCTAGGTAATTGCAAGAGAAGACTGGCTAATTACATGAGTGCATACATAAAGGTCGAGTGCATGTATAAGTGTATTAATAGCACCTGAAGGCAAAGATAAGTCATGGAGTAGTACCTAGGTGAATAGATGACTGCAATAGTAGGACCTGGGGGATTCTATGACTGCAAGGGTAGTGTGTGGGTTATTGCATGACTGCATAAGTAGACAGTGCATGATTCTATGACTGCAATGATACTACATAAGTAGTGCCTGGGTGATTCTATGACTACAGAGGTAATATCTGGGGATTACTGGAGTACATAGGAAGTGAGTGAGTGATTTTATAAGTGCATGAGTACTGCTTCAGTGATTACAGGAGTAATGAGGTAGTGTCTGAGTGAATAAATGAGTGCAAAGGTACTGCCTGGGTGATTTAATAAGAGTATAACTACTGGCTGAGTGATTACATAAGTACAAGGGTAGTGTCTACGTGATTGAAGGAGTGCAACATTAGTGCCTGGCTGATTATATAAGTACATGAGTAGTGGCTACAGGATTCAAAGAGTGCATGGGTAATACCTTGGTGATTGCATGAGTGTATAGATAGTGCCTGGATGTTTGCATGAGTACAGGACTAATGTCTGAGTGAATACACCAGTGTATATGTAGTGACTGGATCATTGGAAGACTGCATGGGTAGTACTTGGGTGTTTTTATAACTGCATGAGTGTTGGGCCTAGCCAAATATAAAGCAACAGGCTATTACATGACTCAACCATAAGTCTCTCTATATCGTTAAAAGCATGCATACATATATCTCTACCTTTTCAAATCATCATCACATCTAAAAGAAATATATATACAATATTTCTAAAATATAGTGAAACCTAGAAAGTGAGACATGTAATAGATCTGCCTGAGTGATTGCAAAACTCTATGGGTAGTGCTTGGGTGATTGAAAGACTCAAAAGGTACTCATGGGTAATTACAGGAGAAGATGGATAGTGACTGGCTAATTACATGAGTGCACACGTAAAGATTTAGTGAATAAATAAGTGTATAAATAGCATCTGGAGGCTTAGATGAGTCACTAAAAAGTGCCTAGGTGAATAGATGAGTGCAACAGTAGAGCCTGGGTGATTATATGACTGCAAGAGTAGTGCCTGGGTTATTACATGAGTCCATAGGTAGAAACTGCATGATTCTATAACTGCAAGGGTAGTACATAACTAGTGCCTGGGTGATTGCATAACTGCAGGGGTACTATCTGGGGGATTATTGGAGTACATAGGAAGTGAGTTGGTGATTTTATAAGTGCATGAGTACTGCCTGGGTGATTACAGAAGTACTAAGGTACTGTCTGACTGTTTACAGGAGTGCAAAGGTAGTGCCTCAGTGATTTTATAAGTGCATGAGTATTGCTTGAGTGATTACTTAAGTACAAGAGCACTGCCTCCATGATTGAAAGAGTGCAAAGATAGTGCTTGGGTGATTGAAGCATTGTATAGCTAATGCATTGGTGATTGCATGAGTACAGAGGTAATGCCTGGGGATTAAAGAAGTACATATGTTACGCCTAGCTGACTGCATGACTACAGGGGTAATATCTGGGGATTTACATGACTACATAGGAAGTAACTGGGTGATTTTATAACTGCATGGGTACTTCTTGGATTATTGCAAGACTACTGAAGTAGTGCCTGACTGAATAAAGGAGTGCATAGGAAGTGCCTGGATGATTGCATGAGTGCAGGACTAATGCTTGAGTGATCACAGCAGTGCATATGTAGTGCCTGGATCATTGAAAGACTGCATGGATAGTACTTGGGTGTTTTTATAACTGCATGAGTGTTGGGCCTAGCCAAATATAAAGCAGCAGACTATTACATGACTGAACCACAAGTGTCTCCATATTGTTAAAAGCATGCATACATACATCTCTACCTTTTCAAATCATCATCATATCTAAAAGAAATATGTAAACAATATTTCTGGAATATAGTGAAACCTACAACTGAAACATGTAATAGATCTGCCTGAGTGATTGCATAACTTCATGAATAGTGCTTGGGTGATTGAATGAGTTGAAGGGTAGTCACTGGGTAATTTTAAGGAAGGGACGATGGATAGTCACTGGCTAATTGCATGAGTGCACACATAAACATTGAGTGTATAGATAAGTGTATGAATAGCACCTAAAGATATTGATAACTCGTTGAGTAGTGTGTAGGTGAATAGATGACTGCAACAGTAGGATCTGGGTGATTCTATGACTGCAAGGGTAGTGCCTGGGTTAATACATGAGTGCATAGGTACAGCCTGCATGATTGCATGACTGCAGGAGTAGTACATAACTAGTGCCTGGGTGATTGCATGACTGGAGAGGTATTATCTAGGGGATTATTGGAGTGCATAGAAAGTGAGTGGGTGATTTTATAAGTCCATGAGAACTGCCTGGGTGATTACAGAAGTACTAAAGTAGTGCCTGAGTGATTATAGGAGTGCAAAGGTAGTGTGTGAGTGGTTTTATAAGTGCATGAGTACTGGCTGAGTGATTACATAAGTACAAGAGTAGTGCCTGCATGAAGGAAAGAGTGCAAGGATAGTGCCTGGGTGATTGAAGCACTTTATAGCTAATGCATTGGTGATTGCATGAGTACAGAGGTAACCTCTAGAGGATTAAAAGAGTACATACATAACGCCTTGGTGATTGCACGACTACAAGAGTAATATCTGGGGATTTACATGACTACATAGAAAGTGACTGGGTGATTTTATAAGAGCATGGGTACTTCTTAGGTGATCGCAGGACTACTGACGTAACACCTGAGTGAATAAATGAGTGCAAAGGAAGTGCCTGGGTGATTTAATAATACCATGACTACTGTCTGAGTGATTAGATAAGTACAAGGCTAGTGCCTCTATGATTGAAAGAGTACAACGTTGGTGCCTGAGTGATTATATAGGTGCATGAATAGTGGCTACATGATTCAAAGAGTGCATGGGAAATAGCTTGGTGATTGCATGAGTGCATAGCCAGTACCTGGGTGATTGCATGAGTGCAGGGGAAATGCCTGGGTTATTGCATCAGTGCATATGTTCTGCCTGGATCATTGGAAGTCTGAATGAGTAGTACTTGGGTGTTTTTTTGACTGCATTACTGTTGGGTATAGCCAAATATAAAACAGCAGACTATTACATGACTCAACCATAAGTTTCTCTATATCATTAAAAGCATGCATACAAATGTCTCTACCTTTTCAAATCATTATCATATCTAAAAGAATTATATATATACAATATTTCTAAACTATAGTGAAACCTAGAAACTGAGACATGTAATAGATCTGCCTGAGTGATTGCAAAACTCCATGGGTAATTCTTGGGTGATTGTATGACTCCAAAGGTACTCGCTGGGTAATTACAGGAGAAGATGGATAGTGACCGACTAATTACATGAGTGCACACATAAAGGTTTAGTGCATGGATAAGTGTATGAATAGCACCTGAAGGCTTAGATGAGTCACTAAAAAGTGCCTAGGTGAATAAATGAGTGCAACGGTAGAGCCTGGGTGATTATATGACTGCAAAAGTAGTGCCTGGATTATTACATGAGTGCATAGGTAGAAACTGCATGATTCTATATCTGCAGAGGTAGTACATAACTAGTGCCTGGGTGATTGCATGACTGCAGGGGTAATATCTGGGGGATTACTGGAGTACATAGGAAGTGAGTGGGTGATTTTATAAGTCCGTGAGTACTGCCTGGGTGATTACAGAAGTACTAAGGTACTGCCTGACTGATTACAGGAGTGCAAAAGTAGTGCTTCAGTGATTTTATAAGTGCATGACTATTGCCTGAGTGATTACATGAGTACAAAAGTACTGCCTCCATGATTGAAAGAGTGCAAGGATAGTGCATGGGTAATTGAAGCACTCTATAGCTAATGCATTGGTGATTGCATGAGTACAGAGGTAACATCTGGGGCATTAAAGGAGTACATATGTAACGCCTAGGTGACTGCATGACTACAGGGGAAATATCTGGGGATTTACATGACTACATAGGAAGTAACTGGGTGAATTTATAACTGCATGGCTACTTCTTCAATGATTGCAGGACTACTGAGGTAGTGCCTGAGTGAATAAAGGGTTGCATTGCTAGTGCCTGGGTGACTGCATGAGTGTATAGGTTGTGCCTGGATGTTTGCATGAGAGCAGGGGTAATGCCTGTGTGATTGCATCAGTGCATATATAGTGACTGGATCATTGAAAGACTGCATGGGTAGTACTTGGGTGTTTTTATAACTACGAGTGTTAGGCCTAGACAAATATAAAGCAGCAGACTATTACATGACTCAACCATAAGTCTCTCCATATTATTAAAAGCATGCATACAAATGTGTCTACCTTTTCAAATCATCATCATATCTAAAATAAATATATATGCAATATTTCTGGAATATAGTGAAATCTAGAAACTGAGACATGTAATAGATCTGCTTGAGTGAATGCATAACTCCATGCGTAGTGCTTGGGTGATTGTATGATTCCAAAGATACTCGCTGTGTAATTGCAGGAGAACATAGATAGTGACTGGCTAATTGCATGAGTGCACACATAAACATTGAGTGCATGGATAAGTGTATGAATAGCACCTAAACGTATAGATGACTCATTGAGTAGTACCTGGGTTATTACATGAGTGCGTAGCTGCAGCCTGCATGATTGCATGACTGCAGGGGTAGTACATAACTAGTGCCTGGGTGATTGCATGACTGCAGAGGTAATATCTTGGGGATTACTGGAGTACATAGGAAGTGAGTGGGTGATTTTATAAGTCCATGAGTACTACCTGGGTGGTTATACCAGTACTAAGGTAGTGCCTGAGTGATTACAGAATTGCACAGGTAGTGCCTGGGTGATTTTTTAAGTGCATGAGTACTGGTTGAGTGATTACATAAGTACAAGAGTAGTGCATGCGTGATTGAAAGAGTGCAAAGATAGTGCCAGGGTGATTGAAGTACTGTATAGCTAATGCATTGGTGATCGCATGAGTGCAGAGGTAACATCTGGGGAATTAACCCCTTGGATGCTCATGACGGAGCGGTTCCGTCATGAGCATCGGTTGGGCTGTGCTTATGACGGAACCGCTCCGTCATGAGCACAGCCCCTGGGGGAAGCGCTGGCGCTCCCCCCCTGGGGCATCGATCTTGCCCCCACTGAGGGGGATGGCAGCGGAAGAGTTTCCGCTGCCACCCCCGGCCCCCCCACGCTTCCCCATGACGTCAGCACGCACAGCGCGCGCCGACGTCATCGGGAAGCGCTGGACGTGCTGGAAATCATTTCTTTCCAGCACGTCCAGAGGGAGGGTAAGTGTTTGTTGGTGCGGTGGGGCAGGGGGGCCAAATCTGGATGCCTTGAGGCATCGGGGGAGAGGAAACTGTGTTTCCTCTCCCCTGATGTCTCAATGCAGGGCATTCCTGGTGCACGATCGCGCACAGCGTCGCGATCGTGCACCAGGAATGTCCCACTAGACACCAGGGATTCCTTTTTTATTTATAAAGGAAGCGACCCCTTGGGCAAGGGTCGCTTCCTAAGGGGGAAAATAATTTAAAGACTTTTCTGCCCCCCCTGGGGACAGATCGGCCGATTTTTGGCTGTTTGTGGACCCAGGGGGGGGGGGCAGAAAAGCCCACTAGAGCCAGGGATGTTTTTTAAAATGAAATTGGAAGCGACCCCTTGGGCAAGGGTCGTTTCCTGGGGGGCCAATTAATTTATAAGTATATTCTGCCCCCTCTGGGGGCAGATCGGTTTTTCTATTTGGCCTTTCTGCCCCCAGGGGGGACAGAAAACCCCCCTAGACACCAGGGATTTTGTTTAATTGTTAGTGGAAGCGACCCCTTGGGCAAGGGTCGCTTCCAGGGACCAAATTTTTTTTAAAGTATATTCTGCCCCCCCGGGGACAGATAGCCTGATTTTTTGGGTGTTTCTGGACCCAGGGGGGGCAGTAAAGCCCACTAGAGGCAGGGGATTTGTTTTTTAAAAAATTGGAAGCAACCCCTTGGGCAAGGGTTGCTTCCAGGGGCCATATTTAAAAATATATATATTTTACCCCCCCTGGGGGCAGATTGGTTTGTGTATTTGGCCAGGGGTGGGCATAAAACCCCATTAGACACCAGGGAGAGTTTTAAATTTTAAATGGAAGCGACCCCTTGGCCAAGGGTCGCTTCCTTGTGGACCTAAATAATGTTTAAGACTTTTCTGCCCCCCCTGGGGACAGATCACCTGCATTTTATGGCATTTTGGCCTGGGGGTGGGGGGCAGAATAGCCCACTAGAGCCAGGTATCTAAAAATAAATAAATTGGCCGCTTCCAGGGGACATATATTTTTTTATGTGTATTGGCCTTTCTGCTCCCATTTGGGTAGTGACATAGCATGTTATAATGTTGTTTTATTTCTTGTGAATTGCAATTGTAATGCTTTATTTCTCCTTTTTTGTTAGGTCAAGGCTTTTGCTCTTTAGACTGTTCCAGGTTGCGGTTTCGTTACTGTTTGCGTAGTTGCATGTGTTTGGTAAGAGACTTTTATTGTACAATGTAAATGAGTTTTATTTCTCTGCATGAATGTGTTTTTTGCGAATGGTGTAATAATAGCAGTATGTTTGGCTTCTGTTTTTTGAGTGTCAAAAACTTTTTGCATTTGTGATCGATGTGTATTTTGTTGTATTGTGAGTAATTGGTTTTGTTTTTTCTTTCTAGTGGGATATCGTTGGTTTTTGATGTGTCTCTGCAGAGTAGGTGCTGTCTCTTGTAAGTGAATTTTTGAGTATATAGATCTTTGTGATAAAGGCACACATTTTTTTACTTACTTGCTTTGCACAGTGTTGGTTGTTGTTGACTTGTTTGTGCAGTCTCCTTTCTTAGTAAGGATAATGGCTAGCCGCAGGATTACTGCTCAGCAGGTTGTTGGTATGCTTTTTGAGTCTTCCTCTGACCATGGTTCAGAGACTGACTCTGCATCTGAGGCAGAGGAGGCAGGGGACGATTCAGGCAGTGAGTTTTCTCTCCACATGGAATCATCGGATGATGAAGCTACTCTCAGTGCGGATGAAGCTACTCTTAGTGCGGATGAAGTGCCTGTGTTAGAGGAGGACATTGATGTGCCGATAGTGCGGCAAGAAGCATCTGGGCTACAGCCTGGGGCTGCAAGGCTTCCTGTTGGTGTAGTGCGGCGAGAGGCATCTGGGCTGCAGCCTGGGGCTGCAAGGCTTCCTGTTGGTGTAGTGCGGCGAGAGGCATCTGGGCTGCAGCCTGGGGCTGTAAGGCTTCCCGTTGAAAGTGCTGACCTCTGGGTTGCCCCAGGCATGGTGCAGCCGGCATTGCCAGACTTTACTGGTGTTCCAGGGTGTAGAGTGAATACTGAAAACTTTTTGCCGATAAATTTTTTTCAGTTGTTTATGGATGATGTGTTTTTGGCAGAGATTGTTGAGCAGACTAATTTGTATGCCGAACAGTTTTTAAGGGACAACAGTGCCAGCCGTAAGCCCCACTCTAGAGCTACCCGGTGGACTCCCACAAATTTGGAAGAGATGAAGAAGTTCTTGGGTTTAACTTTTTTGATGGGCTTGCTAAGGAAGCCATCAATGTCTTCATATTGGTCTACTAGTCCCTTGATGGCAACGGCTATATTTCCGGCAGTCATGAGTCGTGATAGGTATTTGCTTCTGCTTCGGATGATGCATTTTGTCGATAATGGTTTAGCGTTGCCACGAGATCACCCTGAATGTGAACGTCTTTTTAAGATTAGGCCTGTCATTGATCACTTTGTTGATCGATTTTCTGAGATCTATGCTCCTGGGAAAGAAATTGCAGTGGATGAGTCTTTGGTGTTGTTCAAGGGCCGCTTGGTTTTTAGGCAATACATTCCTAGTAAGAGGGCACGCTATGGAATTAAGCTGTATATGCTGTGTGACAGTAGGACTGGATATGTCTCTAATTTCAGGGTGTACACCGGTAAGGAATCCAGGATTAACCCCCCTGGTTGTCCGTCCACTTTTGGAGTGACTGAGAAAATTGTGTGGGAATTTTTTAACAAAGGCCACCATTTATATGTAGATAACTTCTACACTGGTGTGCGGTTGTTCAGGGAATTGGCCAAAGTGGACACTGTTGCTTGTGGCACAATCCGCTCTAACCGTAAAGGTTTCCCAAAAGAACTTGTTTGCCAAAAGCTTGTGCGGGGACAGTGCAGTGCGTTGCGCTGCGAGGAGCTTCTAGCTGTGAAGTTTTCAGACAGGAGAGATGTCTACATGCTGACTACCATCCATGATGAAAGCACTGCACCTGTGACTGTTTGGGGTCAGGTTGCTGAAGCGCGCAAACCTGTGTGCATTTTAGACTATAATAGGCACATGGGTGGTATTGACAGAGTAGATCAGAGGTTGGAACCTTACGCTGCTCTTCGTAAGGCTTACATTTGGTATAAGAAGTTGGCTATCCATCTTTTCCACTTGGCAACCTTTAATGCTTTTGTTGTGTTCCAGGATTCTTGTCCTGAGTCAAAGATGACTTTTGTTAAGTTTCAGGAGTCTGTAATAGGCAGCCTTGTTTTAGTGGAACAGGCAAGTGCTCCTAGAGTTGGAGTGGTGGAGGATGTTGCTAGATTGAAAGATCGCCACTTTCCTGATCACATTCCTCCCACACCCTCAAAAGACTTTCCCAGTAGGAGATGTAGAGTCTGTTGGCGAAGAGGTATGCGGAAGGAGACTCGTATGTACTGCCCCGAGTGTCCTTCTAACCCTGGGCTGTGTGTGCCTGCTTGTTTTAGAATGTACCACACGCAAAATAATTTTTGGGAGCATCCATAAGTGGTAAAGTGAACTGCCTGGCCTCTATTGTTTAATATTTTTTGTTCAGTTTCAAGGTTGGCATTTGTGTAGTGTATTTAGTTTCAGATTTTGTGTTAGTAGATTTGTATTTATTTGCAATTTGTTTGTGTTTTCTTATTTATATTAAAAAAATCCTAAATGTGATGGCGGTGTGCGTGGAGTGGCGCTTGTGTGGCGGTGTGCGTGGTCTGGCGTTTTTGGCTGGCAGTGTGTTTGGATTGGCGCTTGGCTGGTGGTGTGTTTGTATTGGCGCTTGGCTGGCGGTGTGCGTGGACTGGCGCTTGGCTGGCGGTGTTTGGACTGGCGCTTGGCTGGTGGTGTGTGTGGACTGGCGCTTGGCTGGCGGTGTGTGTGGACTGGCGCTTGGCTGGCGGTGTGCGTGGACTGGCGCTTGGCTGGCGGTGTGTGAGTAGTGACTAGCTGCTGGTCACTACACACACCGCTAGCCAAACGCCACTCAACGCAATCCGTGAGCTGGTGTGGTTGCTGTGTCAGGAATGTGGGCATGTGAAAGTGATGGGCCCTTGAATGGCGCTGTCTGCTGGTGTGAGTGTTGTAATGTGCTGGGCCCGCGTCTGGCGTTGTGAATGGTTTTGTATGTGTCACACGTATGAAAGGTGTATGAATGGCCTGTAAAGAGGTTGGTGCCTTGTCGTGGCTTTACAGCTCACGAGCTGTGAGTCAATGGTTCAGTTTCTCGTCCTTTCAATTAACAGTGCATTACATTTTTGTGAAATCTCTGGTTAATACAACTGTATATACTGAACCATCACTCACCCTCGTGCCAAATCCAACCAGTATGTATGTGTGCGTGAGGAATAGGTGGTTGTGCATAAAAATTTCTTTTCTGTTTTTGTCAAGCAGGGTGTACCTTGTCCTTTTTGGTGAATGTTGTAATGTGTTGGTTTTGTGCCTGGTGGTGTGAATGGTCTTGTGTGTATCATGTATGAAAGGTGTGTGAATGGCCTGTAAAGCGGTTGGTGCCTTGAAGTGGCTTTACAGCTCACGAGCTGCGAGTCACTGTTTCAGGTTTTTGTCCTTTCAATTATTGACAGTGCATTTCATTTTTGTGAAATCTCTTGTCAATAAAATTTTATATACTGAACCATCACTCGCCCTCGTGCCAAATCCAACCAGTATGTGTGTGTGCTTGAAGAATAGATGGCTCTGCAGTAATCTTTGTCTGTTTTGTCTCTCTGCCAAGGTGTACATTTCATCTAAGAATAACCTAACAACTGTAGTTTTTGTCGTAAACTAAACACCCATGGGAGTGCATGGTGATGTCTCTCTTGTGGATTCCAACAAGTTATCTTATCCACAATGTCCTGCAAACCTCAAAATGTGACTGCGACATTTTCCTTGCATTATTGTGTCCAAATTTTCACACTGCAGAAAGTAACAACAAATTTCCAACCCCCAGCATTTCTCCAAGTATCCCAATAGAAATGGTACCTCACTTGTATGGGTGGGCCAAGTACCCGCTGCAGGGAAGGGCCCAAAACCTATTGATGCGACATTAAAATTACCTATCACAAACCAACCTGGTTTTGCAAGGGGGTCCCATGAGTTTTTGGCCCGGGGCTGCGCAGCCATCTGGGAAACCTACCTAACCCACACATTTCTGGAAACTAGACACCTGGGAGAGTCCAGCGAGGTATGGCTTGCGTGGGTCCCCATCATTCTCCTACCCAGAATCCCTGCAAACCTCAAATTTTACCGAAAATGTCACTTTTTTCCTCACATATGTGTGGTGGAAAGTTCTGGAATCTGCGTGGATCCACAAATTTCCTCCCACCTAGCATTCCCCCAGGTCTTCCGATAAAAATGGTACCTCACTTGCATGGGTGGGTCAAGGACCCGCGACAGGCAAGGGCCCAAAGCTATTGAGGCGACATCAAGATTACCTATCACAAACCAACCTGGTTTTGCATGGGAGTCCCATGAGTTTTTGGCCCGGGGCTGCAGCCATCTAGGGAAACCTACCTAACCCACACATTTCTGGAAACTAGACACCCGGAGAGTCCAGCAGGTATGGCTTGCGTGGGTCCCCCATCATTCTCCTACCCAGAATCCCTGCAAACCTCAAATTTCGCAGAAAATTCACTTTTTCTCACATTTCTGTGGTGGAAAGTTCTGGAATCTTCGTGGATCCACAAATTTCCTCCCACCCAGCGTTCCCCAGGTCTCTCGATAAAATGGTACCTCACTTGTGTGGGTAGGCACAGTGGCTGCAGCAGGAAATGGCCCAAATCGTACTCTGGAGACTTCAAAATTACCTACAGCAAAACTACCTGGTTTTGGTTGGGGGGCACCTGAGATTTTGGCCCCGGGCTCGGCGGCCATCTTGGGAAAGTACCAAACCCAAACATTTCTGAAAACTAGACACCCGGGAGTCCAATGAGGTATGAGCTTGCGTGGATCCCCCAACGTTTTCCTACCCAGAATGCAATGCAAACCTTAAATTTAGCTGAAAAAAACACATTTTCCACATATTTGTGTGTGGAATCACCGTGCACGGCACAAATGTCCTACCACCCAGCGTTCCCCTTGTTCTCCCGAGTAAAATGATACCTCACTTGTGTGGGTGGGCCAAAGGCCTGTGGCTAGGAAGAGCCCAAAACATAGGGATTTAGAGTATAGCACCGAGAATTCTAAGCGCTACATTTTTTTAAAAATACGTTTTTAGCCAATTCTGCTTTGGACACCCACACATGTGAGGTATCATTTTACTCGGGAGAACAAGGGGAACGCTGGGTGGTAGGACATTTGTGCCGGCACGGTGATTCCACACACAAATATGTAGAACATGTGTTTATTTCAGCTAAGTTTAAGGTTTGCATTGCATTCTGGGTAGGAAAATGTTGGGGGATCCACGCAAGCCATACCTCATTGGACTCCCCCGGGTGTCTAGTTTTCAGAAATGTTTGGGTTTGGTACTTTCCCAAGATGGCGCCGAGCCCGGGCCAAAATCTCAGGTGCCCCCAACCAAAACCAGGTAGTTTTGCTGTAGGTAATTTTGAAGTCTCCAGAGTACGATTTTGGCCATTTCCTGCTGCAGCCACTGTGCCTACCCACACAAGTGAGGTACCATTTTTATCGGGAGACCTGGGGGAATGCTGGGTGGGAGCAAATTTGTGGATCCACGAAGATTCCAGAACTTTCCACCACAGAAATGTGAGAAAAAGTGAATCTTTCTGCGAAATTTGAGGTTTGCAGGGGATTCTGGGTAGGAGAATGATGGGGACCCACGCAAGCCATACCTCGCTGGACTCTCCCGGGTGTCTAGTTTCCAGAAATGTGTGGGTTAGGTAGGTTTCCTAGATGGCTGCGAGCCCCGGCCAAAACTCATGGGACCCTCATGCAAAACCAGGTTGGTTTGTGATAGGTAATTTTGATGTCGCCTCAATAGTTTTGGGCCCTTGCCTGTCGCGGGTCCTTGACCCACCCACGCAAGTGAGGTACCATTCTTATCGGGAGACCTGGAGGAACACTAGGTGGGAGGAAATTTGTGAATCCACGCAGATTCCAGAACTTTCCACCACACATATGTGAGAAAAAAGTGAAATTTTCGGTAAAATTTGAGGTTTGCAGGGGATTCTGGTAGGAGAATGATGGGGGACCCACGCAAGCCATACCTCGCTGGACTCTCCCGGGTGTCTAGTTTCCAGAAATGTGTGGGTTAGGTAGGTTTCCCTAGATGGCTGCGAGCCCCGGGCCAAAACTCATGGGACCCCCATGCAAAACCAGGTTGGTTTGTGATAGGTAATTTGATGTCGCCTCAATAGCTTTTGGGCCCTTGCCTGTCGCGGGTCCTTCAACCACCCACACAAGTGAGGTACCATTTTTATCAGGAGACCTGGGGGAACGTTGGGTGGGAGGAGATTTGTGGATCCACGCAGATTCCAAAACTTTCCACCACAGCAATGTGAGGAAAATGTAGTTTTTTGGACACTTTTTTAGGTTTGCAAGGGATTCTGGGTAACAGAACCTGGTGGGAGGCAGTCAAGTTACCCCATCCTGGATACCCCTGGGTGTCTAGTTTTCAAAAATGTATAGGTTTGCTAGGTTTCCCTAGGTGCCGGCAGAGTTAGGGTTAAAAAACTACAGCTAGGCACTTTGCCAAAAAAGGGTCATTTTTCACTGCGAAATTGAGGTGTGTCCACGTTGCGTTTTGCGCCGTTTCCTGTCGCGGGCACTAGACCGACCCACACAAGTGAGGTACCATTTTTCTTGTAAGACTTTGGGGATCGTGGGGCCGGTGGAAATTTGTGGATCCACGCATATTACAAAACTTTCCACCATAGAAATGTGGGGCAAATGTGATTTTTTGGGACACTTTTTTAGGTTTGCAAGGGATTCTGGGTAACAGAACCTGGTGGGAGGCAGTCAAGTTACCCCATCCTGGATTCCCCTGGGTGTCTAGTTTTCAAAAATGTATAGGTTTGCTAGGTTTCCCTAGGTGCCGGCAGAGCTATGGTTCAAAAACTACAGCTAGGCACTTTGCCAAAAAAGGGTCATTTTTCACTGCGAAATTGAGGTGTGTCCACGTTGCGTTTTGCGCCGTTTCCTGTCGCGGGCACTAGGCCGACCCACACAAGTGAGGTACCATTTTTCTCGGAAGACTTTCGGGATCGCGGGGCGGGTGTAAATTTGTGGATCCACGCAGATTACCGAACTTTCCACCACAGAAATGTGGGGAAAATGTGATTTTTTGGACACTTTTTTAGGTTTGCAAGGGATTCTGGGTAACAGAACCTGGTGGGAGGCAGTCAAGTCACCCCATACTGGATTCCCCTGGGTGTCTAGTTTTCAAAAATGTATAGGTTTGCTAAGTTTCCCTAGGTGCCGGCAGAGCTATGGTTCAAAAACTACAGCTAGGCACTTTGCCAAAAAAGGGTCATTTTTCACTGCGAAATTGAGGTGTGTCCACGTTGCGTTTTGCGCCGTTTCCTGTCGCGGGCACTAGGCCGACCCACACAAGTGAGGTACCATTTTTCTTGGAAGACGTTGGGGATCGCGGGGCGGGTGGAAATTTGTGGATCCACACAGATTACAGAACTTTCCACCACAGAAATGTGGGGAAAATGTGATTTTTTTGGGACACTTTTTTAGGTTTGCAAGGGATTCTGGGTAACAGAACCTGGTGGGAGGCAGTCAAGTCACCCCATCCTGGATTCCCCTGTGTGTCTAGTTTTCAAAAATTTATAGGTTTGCTAGGTTTCCCTAGGTGCCGGCAGAGTTAGGGTTCAAAAACTACAGCTAGGCACTTTGCCAAAAAAAGGGTCATTTTTCACTGCGAAATTGAGGTGTGTCCACGTTGCGTTTTGTGCCGTTTCCTGTCGCGGGCACTAGGCCGACCCACACAAGTGAGGTACCATTTTTCTCGGAAGACTTTGGGGATCGTGGGGCGGGTGGAAATTTGTGGATCCACGCAGATTACAGAACTTTCCACCACAGAAATGTGGGGAAAATGTGATTTTTTGGACACTTTTTTAGGTTTGCAAGGGATTTTGGGTAACAGAACCTGGTGAGAGGCAGTCAAGTCACCCCATCCTGGATTCCCCTGGGTGTCTAGTTTCCAAAAATGTATAGGTTTGCTAGGTTTCCCTAGGTGCCGGCAGAGCTAGGGTTCGAAAACTACAGCTAGGCACTTTGCTAAAAAAGGGTCATTTTTCACTGTGAAATTGGGGTGTGTCCACGTTGTGTTTTGCGCCGTTTCCTGTCGCGGGCACTAGGCCTACCCACGCAAGTGAGGTACCATTTTTCTCGGAAGACTTTGGGAAACGCGGGGTGGGTAGAAATTTGTGAATCCACACAGATTCCAGAACTTTAAACCTCAGAAATGTGAGGAAAATTTGTTTTTTTTGACAATTGTTTAGGTTTGCAAGGGATTCTGGGTAACAGAACCAGGTGGGAGCCAGTCAAGTCACCCCATCCTGGATTCCCCTGGGTGTCTAGTTTTCAAAAATGTATAGGTTTGCTAGGTTTCCCTAGGTGCCGGCAGAGCCAGGGTTCAAAAACTACAGCTAGGCACTTTGCAAAAAAAGGGTAATTTTTCATTGTCAAAATGTGGTGTGTTCACGTTGGGTTTTGAGCCATTTCCTGTCGTGGGCACTATGCCTACCCACACAAGTGAGGTACCATTTTTATCGAGAGACTTAGGGTAATTCAGATTTGTAAAGCAACTGTTATTACCTATTGACTTTCGATGCATTTTGCCTTCCAAATGAAAAACATTGTGTAAAAAGAAGTCATTTTAAAAAATAACCGATAATTCTCATGCTAGTATGAGTATTCCCAATTTTCGAAATGTGCAAATATCTACTGTTTCTAAACTCTATATTTCGTTCCTATTTCAGAAATGCATAGGTATCTTTCATACCGATTTTTCCATGTATACATTTTCCCACAATAATTGCTATATACCCGGTACATAATAAAAAACCATTGCAAGACGCTGCTCAGTTATTGGCTCTGGGTTCGTCGGGTTCTTGGTGAACCTACAAGTCCTATATATCCCCACAACCAGTAAGGTTCAGCGGATTTAACGGTATATTGATTTCAAAGAGCTGTCATAATTAGAAGAAGTTACAGGTGAAAACGTTGACACAAAAGGCTGTTTTTTTCAAGTAATTTTCAATTTTTCCTATATTTAACTGTTACTTTCCATAAAGAAACCTTGATGGATCTACACAAATGACCCCTTGCTGAATTCAGAATTTTGTCTACTTTTCTAAAATGTATATCTTTCCAGGATCCATTATTGCTTTCATACCCATTTCTACCATTAACTGGAAGGAGGTTAAAAGCACAAAAAATAGCAAAAATAGGCTATGTTTCAGAAAAATGCCAAAACTGTGTAAAAAATATTGGTTTTCTGACAAAGGTCTGTCATTTCCTAACAGCTGTGAAAATGGTGATTTCAGCCCCACAAACCCTTTTTGATACCATTTGCAGGGAAAAACCCAGACGCTTTCATTTGCAGCCCTTTTTTCGCATTTTTCCCAAAAACCCAACATTTAGCTGTATTTTGGTTAATTTCTGGGACCCCTCCAGGGGAATCCACAAACCCTGGGTACCTTTACAATCCCCTTGATGTTGGAAGAAAAGGACGCAAATTTGGCGTGGATACCTTATGTGGTTAAAAAGTTACAGGGGCCTAAGCGCGCACTACCCCAAATAGCCAAAAAATGGCTTAGCACAGGGGGGGAAAAGGCCTAGCAGCGAAGGGGTTAAAAGAGTACATACATAACACCTGGGTGACTGCATTACTACAGGGGTAATATCTAGAGAGTTACATGACTACATAGAAAGTCACTGGGTGATTTTATAAGTGCATGGGTACTTCTTGGGTGATTGCAGCACTACTGAGGTAGTGCCTGAGTGAATAAAGGAGTGCAAAGGTAATGCCTGGGTGATTATATAACAGCATGAGTACTGGCTGAGTGATTACATAAGTACAAGAGTAGTGCCTGCGTGATTGAAAGACTGCAAGGGTATTGCCTGGGTGATTGAACCAGTGTATAGCTAATGCATTGGTGATTGCATGAGTTCACAAGTAATATCTGAGGGACTACAGGAGTACCTTGAAAGAGCCTGGGTAATTTTATAGGTGCATCAGTACTGCCTCGGTGATTGAAGTAATACTGTGGTAGTGCCTCAGTGAATGAAAGAGTGTAAAGGTAATGCCTAGGTGATTTTATAAGTGCATGGTCACTGGCTAAGTGATTGGAGGAGTGCATAAATCCTGACAGGGTGATTGGAAGAGTGCAAGGCTAGTGCCTGCATAATTAAACCAGTGTATAACTAAAACATTGGTGATTGCATGATTGCAGGAGTTATGTCTGTGGGATTAAAGGAGTACATAGGTAATGCCTAGTGACTCCATGATTGCAGGGATAATATGTACTGCCTGGGTGATTGGAGTAGTACTACAGTAGTGCCTGAGTGATTGGAGGACAGCAACATTCTAAGTAGTAGCAGAATACTGAAACTGCAGCTCAAAAGTCAGGTCTATGGCATGGTGTACACTTTTGTACTGCAGCCTCACAATTCTATAACTAGTCAGGGTGCTGAACATATTCAAAATAAAGCATAAAAGCTACACATGACTCTGTTATAAATCTCACCATATTCCTAAAACTATACATGCATATATGTCTACCTTTTGAAATCATTATCATATATAACAGAAATAAACAAATAGACTGAACTTTACATTTCAAAGACACACCTACATTTCTGTAATGTATTTCAAGTGTACCTTTCCCCAAATTTATAGAAAGTAGCCTAATCAGTAATCCCTTCTGCCAACATGTCTTGAAAACTCAGTTTTATTGTACAGATTCACCATTCTACAAATATTAGACCTAGTCAAACATAAAGTAGCAACCTATCACATGTCTCTACCATAACTCTTACCATATTCCTAAAAGCATGCATGCTTCTATCTATACCTATTACCAAAAGCATTACACATATTAGAACACATGTGCAAGTAGAAACATAACCACGCTCACAAGACCATAAAGGCCTTAAAACTTGACAGACTACGCTTAACAATTCAAACACACCTAGATTTATGCTGCAACTTTCAAGCAAACCTTTACACAGACTCTTATAAAGCACCATAATCAATAATTCCTCTCCCAACATATCTTAAACATCACTTTTCTACTACTACTGCTTTACTATTCTAGTAATAATCTGGTATTGAGCATAGCTAACAGCAAAGCAACCCTTCACTTATCTTTGATGAAAATCTCCCCATATTTCTAAAAGCATGTATGCATATGTCTGTACCTTTTGCTAGCAGCATCATATATAAAAGTAATATACAGATAAATGTATACCTGTGTTTTATACATCTATCATCTTCAAACACATAACACATACCATAATATATGTGCTAGTAGAAACATATCTCAGTCACAACACCATCCACAGCTCAAAACTTCAGAGACTACACTTCAATTTTCAATCATACACTGAAAATTATGCGGTATTTATGAAATATACCTTTCCACACATCATACAAATTACTCTAATAAATAAAATCTCTATAAACATATCTCAAACCTCTCTTTTGGGCTGCTGATTTACCATTCTACAACTACTTATAATCTTACACCTAGCCAAATACAAAACAGGAACCCTTCACATGTCTTTACTGAATGTCTCACCATATTCCTAAAAGCATGCATGAATATGTCTGTAGCATAACACTATCCAAACCTTAAAAATTCACAGAACAAACTTCTAATTTCAAGCAAACACCCAAAATTATGTGGCATATTTCAACTGTACCTCTCTAGAAACTTAAAAAAAGAATACCTTATGTCAACATCTTTTAAAGCACACTATTATCCTACATCTTCATCATTCCACTACTACTCACAATCTTGAGCCTACCACATAAAAAGCTACAACACCTCTTTGTTATACATCATGCACCTTCAAATGTATAAGACATATGAAACTAAATATACAAGTAGAGACACACTTGAGACACAAGTCCATGCACACCTTAAAACTTGACACACTCCACCTCCAATTTTAAAGCAACACCTAAAATTTGGACGATAATCCACAAGGCAATGAGGTTGAACCAGTGATTAAGAAAGTTCCACAGGTATTCCAGGCTGCAGCCAGGAAAAAATCGACTTTGCTGCAGGGCATTAACAGTACATTGGAGGTACAAGGAATAAGTAATAAGGAACAACCTGCTATTGATAATGATTTGGACTTGGGAGTAACATTAGGTGATAATGAGGATAATGGGCCACCAGTAATGATAGACCGAAATGCTGGACTAATTGATGATAGGATGGATGCTACCAGCAAGGAAAGTGATTCAGGGGAGAAGTTCTTTTCCCTTTCTGAACCTTTGGATATGTCTGATGATGACGGTGATTTAGCTAAAAAAAATGACTCTCTGTAAGAGTCATTAATCAGTGTTGGCAGTGATTCGAATAGTGTTGCTCAGGAGGAAGGAAATTCAGAGCATATGGAATTGCTTACAGTGCGTAAACAAAATGTTACTAAGGCAGGAGTGATTGAAGTAGAAGCAATGAATCTTCCTCAATGGGATTTTTCCTCCTCGGGCGAGATGACCCCAGATGGTATTAAAGTATCTGATCAAGCAACAGGTGGGATGATGGAAAATCCACAAGATGAAATCTCATTGGAGTCAATCTATAGATGTTTGTCAGATCATAGGGTGGAAACGCGATCAGAGAATTTGAAAACCCACATGGCTTGTCGTAAGCTTCAAAATACTGTTAGAAGACTAGTTAAAACATGCATTGATTTTACAGATCGAATGGCAGAAGCTGAGACGCGAATTTCAGCACTTGAAGATCAAATGGGGGCACAGAAAGAGATTACAGAAGCTATATCCGCTAATAAAGATGATGTACAGGCTAAACTTGTTGACCTGGATAATCGGCTTCGCAGAAATAATCTCAGAATTTTGGGCGTGCCTGAGGGGATTGAGGGGCAGGATGTCCGCAAATTTGTGGTTCAATTGTTTGAGGAAGCCTTTCCTGAGCTGAAGGAGTGGAACTGGGCTGTCGAAGTGCAAAGGGCACATAGATTCCCATTTCGGCAGAGAGCTGCGAAAGGAGGGCAAGGAATGCAAATTGAACAGAGACCACAGGCGATTTTGATTTCGTTGAATAATTTTTTGGCCCGCCAGACACTGTATGATTTGGCCCGACCGGACAAGAAGAGGATGGGAAAGGGAACACAATTTTTTGTTAGACCGGATTATTGTCACCACACGGTAGAGAAAAGGTGGCAGTTATGTCAATTGATTACCCCTTTTCAGGCAAAGGGGGCACAAGTTTTTTTGTTAAATCCTGCTACTCGCAAGGTTGTCTGTAAGGGGCAAATGCGATTTTTCATGTCAGAGATTCAAGCTGGAGAATATTTGCAATCACTGTGAAGAGAGTTATTGGCCTAGCATTATGTGTCTTTCAGAAGAGTCTGTATTAATGTAAACGAAATCAGTATGAAGAGGAGGATGAGTGAATATGCAAACACGGGGAGGTATACTCACCCTCCAACACAAGGGCTATGAGCCCTATTGCCTGTGTATTGGGGAAAGGGGTTAGGGGTTCAGGATAGAGAGGGGCACAAGGGTGTTGAGTGAGGGAGCTGGAGGTGAGGGATCTGGGGGGAGCACAGGGGAGGGAAGGGTAAGTGGGCGGGGGAGTTAAAAAAAGAAAAACAATCCTTAGCAGATTATTGTTGAACAAAATAAAATATATTCAATTTCCAGAATCCAGGAATTGCAGGGAGTCATATAATCTAGGTACGGTCTACTGGATGAATAATGGCTAATGGGGTTCGTATTTGTTCATTCAATGTATGTGGCCTGAATAATAACAACAAGAGGCGAAGGGTAGCTGCAGATTTGCGGTTAATGAAACCGGACATTTTATGCATTCAACAGACGTTTATATCTTGGGCAAAACGTAGCGTATTAGAAGAGCTGGGATATACACTTCTGGCTGCGACCAGGCAGACTTTTACTAGCAGGGGAGTTGCTATCTTAACGCGAGGTGGGATCACTGGGACTGGGAGGATAATGACGGACAACTATGGAAGATGGGCAGTCACTGAATGTATGGTGGGAGGCACCATACGAAGTGTACAATATGCACTGTGTATGGGTCAAACTTTGATGAAGCTGCTACATTGGAGAGCTTAAATGTAGATTTAGGTCTATGGCCTACCCCCTTGATCCTATGCGGGGATTTTAATATACATACCGATGGGCAAGATCTTGGTGATAAAAATGCTAAATATATGGGTCGAAAACCCAAAGTTTTTAAAGCTTTAAAACAATTGTTACGGGACCATGGGTTAGTAGATGTGACGAGGTCTTTATATGATTTTGATCCAGGTTTTACTTTTTATTCATATCCGCATCACAAATTAGTAAGACTGGATTATGTATTCATGCCCAGGTCCTACATTGTGGGAGCAAAAATGCAGGTATGGCCTAGGATAACGGCAGATCATGGCTCACTATTGTTAGATATATATAACTTAAGGCCGGCAAAGGTTAAGAGGGAATTTACGTTCAATAGGAGGCTATTAATGGATCAAGCTTTTATTGATCATATGCTTATCTGGGTTGATCAATTTTTGGAGGTGAACAGGGGATCCTCTTCTAATCCCATAGTTTGGATATTCTTAAAGCAGGAATCCATGGAGAGGCTCTCAGTTTTGGATTGGCCAAACAGAAACAAGGACAAATTGTGATACAACGACTTTTGGGGGATTTAAGGGAGGCAGAACAAGAGTTGATAGAAGTGCTTACACAGGGATTAGAAGGCAGGGATGTCCATACTAAGATTGCATGTCGTAAAGCTAAAATAAATGCAATATGGTGTAAGGAAATTGGCATATATGGCATTTATTGACCTTAAAACAGCGTTTGACCTGGTACCGAGGAATAAATTGTGGCAGATTTTAAATGATATGGGCATCCCACCATTCATTCTCAATTTACTAATACGTCTCCACGAGGGTACTTATGCTCAAGTGAGATGGGGTGTCCAAGGGCAGCTAACGGAGCAGATTCCTGTTGGCAAGGGAGTGCGCCAGGGTTGCGTGATGGCTCCCACCCTGTTCTCTTTGTATGTGAACGGGGTGGTGAAGTTTCTCCAGGAGGACCCAGCCGACGCGCCAATCTTGGTGGGTGACAAAGTGCCAACACTCCTGTTCGCCGACGATACTTTGTTGGTGGCAAAGACTCCAGTTGGGCTCCAAAAACTGTTGAGTAGGTATCAATCCTTTTGTGATGCTCGGGGATTAGTTATCAATATTACGAAGACAAAGCTTATGGCTTTCAACCCTCCTAAATCCTTCAGGAACAATTTCTTACTTAATGGTACCCCCCTTGAGAGAGTCGGGAATTTTGAATATTTGGGCATGCGACTCTCGGATAAAATGCTCTGGAGGCCCCATATAGCTAAAATGCTATTGAATCATAGACGCGTGACTGGGGCAATAAGCAAAGAACATCGCTCCTCATATAGTAGGCCTGTTGCCCCTGCGCTCGCAGTCTATGAAGCAAAAGCAGTTAGCTCGGCCCTGTATGGAGCCGAGCTATGGGGGTTTGAAAATGTGGATGAAATAAGCAGGTCAGAGCACAAATTTCTGAGGGATCTAGTGATGCTCCCACGAAACACTCCTTTATTACCATTAATGCACGATATGAGTAGGCGTCCATTTGGAGCTATAGCCAGGCTACGACCTTTGCTCTTCTGGGCTCACATACGGCGTACCGAAGAGCTCACTAATTATGCCTTAGCTCTAACGGAGATAACAAATTTGGATGTGAACCACAAGGTCAAGTGGCTATCATATGTGAAGAAAACAATGATGCAACTTGGCCTTAAAGATTCATGGGATACCCAGATACCGCCGTGTAAAGCAGAACTTAAGAGATGTTATTGGGACTGGTTTGACAGGCAAGAAGTATGCAAGCCAATGTTGGGTAGATTGTCAGAAGAGTTCCTCTTGTTTAAGCAAGCCAGATGTTTGGAGCCTTACCTAGATGTGATCCAGGTCCCAAGAGATAGGACCCTGTACATTCAGTTTAGGTTCGGCACGCTCCCCGTTAATACCTATATTACTAAGTGGCATACAGCCGAGAACAAGACAGAGCACTGTCCGTGATGCGGAGCGTTGGTCGAATGCATTGCCCATGTCCTCTTTGCTTGCCCTGCATATGCTATAGCTAGGAGCAAGTGGATAAAACCAATATGTAGTGGCATGGGCACTCGTGACTTCCGGTCTGCTCTGCGTATCTTAAAATCTGATCCCAGCGTCCTTTTTTCATGTGGAGTGGCCAAGTTCTTAGGTCGGGCCTGGCTAATAAGAATTAGAGCCATACAAAGTGTGACCCCAATGTAGACACACGATCTATTATAGGTGTTTAAATCACATACTATATTGGCCTGCAATGTAATTTTTAAAGTATTAATCATGATATCGGTAGCATTAGCATTCTATTTATACGTTGTTATATAATGCTCACTATAACTGATTTGTCCCCTATATGTATATAGTGTTCTAGAATGAAATCTCTTTTATGACATTTGTTTAATGGTTTTAACCAAATATGCTGCTATTAATTTTAGGGATAGCATTAGCACTTTACACATACATTGTTATATACTGCTCACCATAACTGACTTGCCCCTTATATCTACACAGTGTCCCAGAATGAAATCTTTTTTATGTTATTTGTCTAATGGTTTTAACCAAATATGCTGCTATTAATTTTAAGGATAGCACTAGTACCTTATACATACATTGTTCTATGCTGCTCACCATAACTGACTTGTCCCTTATATGTACACAGTGCCTTTGAATGAATTCTCTTTTATGATATTTGTTTAATGGTTTTAACCAAATATGTTGCTATTAATTATACCTTATGAGACCGCTAAACAACCCCCTGTATTATATGATTCCGTTCTCTTTTTTATTGTACAGAAGCTATTTTAATGTATTTATGCTATTCGATGCTTTTATGACATATGCTGTCGAATAAAGCTATTTGAAATGAAATGAAATGAAATTGCCTACCAATATAAAATTTATAAACAAGACAGATATGAATATGGGGAAGCTACAGGTCGATCTCTGGCACAGAGACTTAGAGTAAAAAAATTTGTGCAGCAAATATCTACTATGCAGGATGCAGCTGGTAAAACGGTTGAAACAGCAGAGGATATCGTGGGGGTGTTTTGGGAATTTTATCAAGAACTGTATACGCAGAGTGATATGGATCAATATGAGATAAAGAATTTTTGTCAACAATTGGATCTGAGTGGGTTAAGTGTAAAGGAGCAAGTGAAGTTAGACAAGATTATAACAATGGAGGAGCTGGAGGAGGCAATTGGGTCGCTTGCGAACGGTAAGGCAGCAGGACCAGATAAATTGCCGCTTGAGGTATATTGTAAGTTTTTTCAAGTATTGAAAATAGACATGCTGAATACTTTCCAAGAAGCTCAAGCTGGGAATCCGCCTCCATTGTGGGATGAGGCTAACTTAGTGGTGTTCAAAAAGAAGGAGAAGCCCCCGAATATGCCTGAATCTTATAGACCTATTTCTCTGCAAAACGCAGATGGTAAAATATATGCGAAGATATTAGCTAATAGGCTGGCGCGTGTAATAACGCCTCTGGTATCAAAATATCAGCATGGGTTTATACTTGATAGAAGTACGACTAATCATATAAATAGAGTGGTTGCTCTCATAGAATATGCTAATGCGTATCATAGTAGGCTGGGGATGATATTCCTTGATGCGGAAAAAGCGTTTGATCGCGTTTCATGTTTTTTTTTTTATGGAGTATGATGCGGAAAATAGGATTTGGGCAGGGATACATTAAGGCTATTCAAAGTATGTATAAATCACCACGTGCAATGATTTGTGTGATGGGCAGGGAATCACAGCAAGTTTTAATCAGTAGGGGAACAAGACAGGGATGTCCATGTTCCCCATTATTATTTGCTATATATATCAATCCATTTTTGATCATGCTAGAACAAAGTGAATGTATTAAATCTATGTGCTGTGGGCAATTTCAGGTGCGTGTATTAGCCTATACAGATGATATTGCTGTAGCTTCGGCAGATCCAGCTCAAGCAATAATTGAGATTGAAAGATTGGCTGAAAGATTTGGGGCAGTTTCTGGTTATAAATTAAATTCGACCAAAACTCAGATTGTATGTACCAGTATGGCTTGTCCGGGTGAGAGTCGAGTAACCGATGAAGCCAGATATTTAGGTATTAAAATACGAATGTCCCTGCAAGATTTGATAGAGGTGAACTGGGGCAGTATAGTCTCTGGGGTTAAACAGCAGCTAGATCGGTTGGAATGTCTTCACCATACTATGGTAGGGAGATGCAATGTACTTAAGATGATTGTTCTCCCCAAAATCTTGTATTATTTTAGGGCGGTACTGCTGGAATTAACTAAAAAGCAACTGCAGAGGGTACAGTCCATATGTGATAGATTCATATGGGGACAAAGAAAATCAAGGCGGGCATTTAAATATATGATGCTACCCAATGACAGGGGGGGATGGTCGGTTCCTAATTTTTCATTCTATTATTATGTCTGCCTACTGCAAAATATGCAGATTTTGTTGACAGGGGAGGATGTGGTGAGTGCAGAAGCACCATCCATACATCAACTGTTGTTAGGGGCTGAAGCTAGAAATTGCTTAGTTAAATTCTGTGAGCTAAGATACTATAAAAAAACTAGATTCAAGGTATTGATTGCAGCCTATAAGGTGTGGAAATTGTTACGGAAAAAATTTGATATTACACAGTGTAGCTACTACACAGCATTAAATTTAACATCTAAGTTCCCTGCTATATTTTGGGATCATAGGATGGTTGGATGGAGGGGTAAGGGGATTAAGCAACTAGGAGATCTATTCGAGGGGTGAATATTAGCCTCATTCTCAGGGTTAATTGATAGATACGGACTTCAACATAATGAATTCTTTAAATATCTGCAAATTCGTGATTTTTTGTTTAAACATAATATGTATGAGGGAATAAATAAAGTTTCGATAGTGGAGGCAATTAGAAAAAGGGTAAGGATAGGGGTACTTTGATAATGGAGGCGCAGACGGATGATCTGACTGTGCAAGATGGTAAATGGAGCGAGCGACTAGGACAGGAAGGCAAGTACATGCAAAGATCTATTGATACTGCAGGGAAAATTTTGATGTCAGCAAATCTGAAAACACAACACTTCAAGACCATATTTGATTTATATCATACCCCGGAGAGGATGATGAAGTGGGGAGGAACTAACGATGGGAAGTGTTTTAGATGCAGTATAGATAGAGCTGACATTGTGCATGTTTTTATGATTGTATTTCACTGTCACAATTTAAACTACATATAGATCTGTTCCTGTCTGAAATCACAGGGATACCAATGCATATAACAAAATAAGTTATGTTACTGGGGATTGGGGGTAACCTCCAAATTGATCCACTGGCATATAAGTTTAGATATATGTTGTTTAGTGCTACGGGTGTGGCTCGGCTATGTTTAGCTTTATGTTGGTTACAGAAGGAGGCCCCCTCGTTTGAGATGTGGAGAGCTAAATTTTACAATATTTTTAATCTAGAATATAGCCTTTATTGTTTGAAATTATCAAAAAAAGAAAAACTTGGTAACCTGATTTGGGCTCCAATGATTGAACATATGAGTTAATTATTTCGATTAGGATAAGTTTGTTTTATATTCTTGCTTCTCAGATGTTGTCTTTTTCTTTTACGATGTTCATCAGAAGAAATGTTTTTTTGTCTACATTATGTATAACTTTATACATGCTACGGATTGTACAATAAAATAATTTTTTTTTTAAAAAGAAGAGAAAAACCAGTAATGGCAAACTTTCCCTCTCTTTCTCCACAAAAATACATGTAAGTAACAAATCACATTGCTTCCTACATTATTTCAAATTGTAAAACACATTTCTATTGGTTAAACATATGAACCCTTACCAACTGACTTCTAAAAGTGCCGAAACTGGTTCTGGAATTTTTTGGAGTCGCGACTACACCGTGCACCAACGCGATGGAGCCGCGAATCCATACGGGAGTTCAAAAATATATTACAAATAAAAATGCCACTATTTTTTAACAACACACCACTTCTAAAGATAGCACTGACTTAGGAAATTATACTTTAATAACATATCACCCTTATATAAATTACAATTTCACATTTTAAGTCCACAGTAAAGTTTCAACCCTTTCCCCATTCTGCTTAATGCCAGTTTCCATAGTAATAGTCCATGGAACATTCAACTGAACTGACAGGTCACAAGTTCACCATATTTTCAAATCCAGCACACAAGGTTACAAATGCAAACAGCAGGTGTGGTTGACATTTGCTAAATATCCCCTTATCCTATCTACTGTAACTTTCAAACATTTTCTACTAACCAATAAGGAACATGCTTTTAAAGAAAGTAACATGCACCCTATTTTTGAGTGTACAATCTTCCTAAACAGCCAATCAATTCTCCACTTTTTTAAAAAACTGCATCTTGTCCACCATTTTAGATACCTCTCATTCTACCAACTACCTACCTCAGCTACAGACATCTTTTCATTACTTTCAGACATCCCTTCAAGATGCTTACAGTATGGATTGTTGGACACAGCTATGTTTTCTGGTGCAAAAGGTATGCCGAACACAGAGGTATTGACAAAGACCTAGGTTTGCAAAATGTGGATATTAAATGGATTGCACAGAGAGGATTAAAGTGGCACCAATTAATGCCTTTGGTTAAAACCTTTTTGCATCTCCAACCCCCTGACCTCATGATTGTGCACTGTGGTGGCAATGACCTAGGCACATTGACTGGGTAGGTCTTGAAATCCCAATGAAGGACACGTTTGCACAATTGATATTGCTTTTGCCTCAAACTGTCTTTGTATACTCTAGTATATGCCAAAGACAGAAGTGGAAGTGGTCAAATCAATTCTGTTCACAGATTGAGAAAGCTAGAAAAAATGTCAATAAAGCTGTTTCTGCTTACCTCAGAGACCATAGAATGGGCTCTATCTATAACAACAATCTACGTTTTGATATGGATGACTTCTACAGAAGTGAAGGAGTACACTTCACAGATCAAGGAAACCGAGTCTTTCTCAACAAACTAAAGCTGTGCATCCGCACTTACATGTAGCTACAACAAACTCATAATAAAACCAAGGGCTCTTTTTAGAGCCACCCAATAACATAATAGTGAATATAAAAATATTTTTACACATGCATATTTTTTTATCATTTTTTGTGGATTCGCGCACCCGACGCAAATCCGATAAAGCATGAATTCAATGTACTACAACACAACACACTTTTCAAGTCTAACTATTAATTTTGAATTGTATATATTTTTAACAACTCTATCAATTGTAATCTTGTCATTAACTTCAATCACAGTACCTCTTTAAAACAACTTCACAAATACAACACTACCTTCTAAATTATATACTACTTAATTATTTATTTAAGGTGAATTCCCGAAACCAACACAACGTTACACGGGGGCCGCGCTGAGAGCCGCATTGGAGTTGCGACTCCAAACTCGAAAGAAAATGAAAACACCCCACTTCCATTATTCGGTATTCGCCCCGGGGACCCCATCCCCCGGGGCCTGCCACTATTTTATTTTTAAACAGGAGGGGGACCACGTGGCCCCCCTCTTCAGGCCCTCCTCAGGCCAATATTGGCCCCAGGGATCCCATCCTCCAGGGTCTGACCTCTTTCATGGAGACCGTGGTAGGAGCCCCAATGCCCCCATGGTCCCAGCCGGCTCCCTGCCTCCCGCGGGTGCCGGCATTGCTTTAGGGCAAGGGGAGCTGCTAACATGCAGCTCCCCTTGCCCAAAAGCAATTCTGCTTTGCTTCATTGAAGAGAGAGCAGGTTTCCTGCTCTCGCTTCAAGGAAGCAAAGCAGTGTTTGCTATGACAGGGCAGGAGCCGTGCTACCCCCGTCATAGCAAACAGCAATGTCCTGGGGTGGGCATCCCGGGACATTGCAGGAGCTGGGCCTGGGGGGTGGCGGTCCCCAGGGCCATCGAGGGCTCCAGGAGGGGGGCCGCACGGCCCCCTCCTAACATTTTTAAAGCCCTGGGGAGGTGGTGGTCCCCGGGGCCCAGGGATCCGTAACGGACCCCCCTATGTAAATAATTAGTGCCCTGGGAAGGTGGTGGTCCCCGGGGTAGTATGGGGGGGCTTTGATTTTTAATATAGCCCCAGGGAGGTGGCAGTCCCCGGGGCTGTGGGGTGGCCACGTGGCCCCCCATATTTAAATCATGTAGCCCCGGGTAGGTGGTGGTCCCGGGGGTTTGGGGGGCCCACGAAGCCCCCCCACTCAAAATAAATAAATGCTCCCGGGGAGGTGGCGGTCCCTGGTGCTGCGGGGGAGGGGACTGCATGCCCCCGCACATTACAGATAAACCCCCGGGGAGGTGGCAGTCCCCGGGGCTGCGGGGGCCCCCATGGCCCCTGCTACATAATTACACATTGACCCCGGGACCTGACCCACCCGGGGGCTTAAGGAAAATGAAGCGTTGCTTCATTTTTTTTATTTTCTCAGCGGGATTTGTACACCCAGCCCTAGGGTGTAAGGGTGTTTCTACCCTGACCCCTTTCCTACATTTACAACCTTTTTCTACCTTTTTGATATAACTTGCTTCTATCAAGTCACAAAATGGCTGCCAACACACTCTGGTTCTGACCAATAAGAATGAAGCTCGTGCTAGGGAGGATTCGCGGCTCCTCCTCGGTGCTCAGATATCGACATTTTTAGAATTTCTCAGGAACTACTGAATGGATTTACACCATTTAAAAAAGGAACGCTTTCTGAACCAAGAGCTACCTTTTTGCCAAATATGGTGTAATTCTGTTCAGCAGTTCGGGCTGTAGCCTGTTCCACAATTTCCTATGGAAATTAACATGGAGATAATGCGTTTTGGGACCCCCCTTTTTTCTCGGCCCCCGCTTGACGAATCACCCCCAAACTTTTGAGACAGGAGCTGACCTGAGCTGGTCATTAGTTTGGAAAATTTCGCAAAGATTCGTCAAACATCGCCAAAGATATTGGCAAATCAAAAAACGCTTTTTCTATGGATAATAGGTCTCAACTATAACTACCTACTGGCGACCGCCAGTAGGCAATATATACATATATTACCTACTGGCAATCGCCAGTAGGTAGTTATAGTTAGGACCTAGTTTCCATAGGAAAAGCATTTTTTGAATTGCCAATAACTTTGGCGCCGGTTGACGAATCTTCGTGAAATTTTCAAAACTAGTGGGGCACTCCGGTCAGCTCCTGTCTTGAAAGTTTCGGGGTGATTCGTCAAGCGGAGGCTGAGAAAAAAGGGGGGCCCCAAAACACGTTTTCCCCATGTTCATTTCCATAGGAAACTTTAGACAAAGCTACAGCCCGAACTGCTGAACGGAATTACACCAAATTTGGCAAAAAGGTAGAGCTTGGTTCAGAAAGTGACCTTTTTTTAAATGGTGTAAATCCGTTCAGTAGTTCCTGAGAAATAAAAAAAAGAAAACTTTCGATATCTGGGCGGAGCCTAACCTCCCGAGCACGAGCTTGCCTCTGATTGGCTGCCAACACTTCAAACCAGGAAGTGTTGGCAGCCATCTTGTGCCTCGGATGAGGGAGAAATAAAGAGGTAAAAAAAAGATTAAAAACAAGAAAAGGGGGCAGGGTAAATACACCCTGACCCCCAAGGCCAGCTCAGGGGGTCCCACAGGGACCCCAGGTCCAAAAAAAGCATTTTTTTTTTAATTTTTGGGCGGGGTCGCGCCGGATGCGCGAATCCATCTGAAAATTAAAAACAACAAAGCGCTGTCTCCCGCGCTTCGTTTTCAAAGCCCCAGGGTGGGCCAAGTCCCGGGGGCAATACTATTTATGGTATGGGGGCCCGTGGGAGGCGGGGAGCCGGCAGGGACTGTGGGGGCATTGAGGCTCCCCTCACGGTTCCCATCACAGAGGCCAGGCCCCAGGGGATGGGGTCCCCGGGGCCATAATTGGCCTGAGGAGGGGGGCCACATGGCCCCCCTCCCAATCAATATATAATATTACCTGGTGGGCTAGTTGGCCCCCAGGGACCCTCAGTATTCAAGGGGAATTAATTCCCCTACTAACAACGCACCAGGGGGGCGCGTTTGCACAGTGGTGGAGAAAGGGGGCATGGCCTTTGTCTACCTCTCAGAAATCCCACTGCGTGGGGCTTACTAGAGGTAAGAGGTAGGCTAGTTGGCCCCTAAAGGACCCCCAGCAGTGAAGGGGACTTCAATCTCCATCCAAGAGCGCACCAGGGAGCGTGTTTGTAGAGTGGTGGGCAAAGGGGGCATGGCCTGTTCTTCGAACTTAGTAATGCTGCTGTGTGGGACTTACTGGAGGTAATAGGAGGGGTAGTTGGCCCCAAGGATGTCCTTGGGGGCCAACTACCCCTCTTGTTACCTCCAGTAAGTCCCGCTGTAGTGCAGTTCCTATTTCCCTAATAGGCTCTGCGCATTGGAATAATATACCCTATAGGCTTGACATAGGACTGAGGTCGGTATGTCCCTATCGAGTATATTAAACTTAATTACTTTTGTGCCAGCTAGCTCAGAGGCCACTAGAAACCCCTTGAGAACAAGAAGGGAGTAGTTTCTGGCAACCGCATAAACATGACTACTTTGTTTCCCTTTAGAATCGGAACACGTCTCAGAATCGTGGAAACAATAGATAACAGTTTCACCAAGTCAATTGTGCATGCTTAGTTTCCTTAGAGTTACCTAGAAAGAAAAGACGGGTGTTTCAATAAAAGAGGTTTTATTGAACAGTCTTGTTTCTCGTGTAAGAGATATGTGCTGTTATGATCACAAGACAAATAATGTACAGCATAAGCAGTAGAAATAAATAATACTGCGCTAGCATTATCTTTTAGCATATATTCACGTACATAAATAACATGAGCTAAAAATGCGAGTACTCATACAATGCGTCTCTAAGCTAGTTCTACCCCAATGTACCTAACCTAGTTTAGGTGTAGGGAAAGGTAAGAAGTAGGTGGAGTATTCTCTAGTATGGTATACTAAGAGTATGTTAAGTCTAGTATGCCAAGAGTCCCTCTAGGTTCTAGCCAGCTCCATACCTTGAGAATGAGAGAGGTGGGAATCTCTTGCCGTATCTGGAACACTAACTCCCCGCGAAGGGAGTCAGAACACTGGAAACTGGATTTTTCTGCGAGCAGGAATTACAGCGTCTTCTCAGTGCGTCAGGCCAGGATACGGGCTCCTCTGAAGTCGAGGTCTCCTCTAACTTGCTTGGGCAAGGGAAGGTATATTTATACCTGGTAGGTGCCTTGGAATGTTAGCATTGACGTGAAGTCGGACAGAGGAAAACATCAGGAATGAACCCTTAAGGTACAACGGTTCATACATAATAGATGAGTTCTTGGAGAAATCAATAATCCTGTGCTAGGGGAACTCCCGAGAACTTAAGGGTCTGGTTTCTAAGAACTTGTTGTGACGTTAGGGTGGACGGATGTCGGTGACCATGCCTGTATTTGGAGTGCACGGCTAATGCCTAAATAAGGACTGGGATTCTATGCCTATATAAGGGCAATGCGAATTGTGCCTATATAAGGACATGTTTCAGGAAAACCTATATACGGACACCTAAAGCGGAATACAACACCCACTCCACTTTTGAGTGAACGATAATACTAAATGCTAAACATTAAATGCTAAACATTAAATTGAGTACCACATGTTGCTAAAAACATTTCTAAAAGCATATTAAAAGAAGTTTAAAATAAACTGTTGGATGCAATAGGTACTGTGCATTTAAAGCATCGCTTTCATTCTAAGAATTTAATTGAAATAAATGCAACATGAATGAATAAACAGAAATATATGCATATGATGAAATGGTTGACAAGTTTTCAAAAATCAAAGCCATTGCATATCATGGTATTAAATGAAATGTTTAGACAAGTAAGGTGACAATGTGTCCCTGGAAGAATTCAAAGAAGTCCATTTTATAAGAATAGTTCTACTGTAAGGAGATTGTTTTGCCATGTATTTTCAAAAACTAAAAAGAAAAAGTTCAATTCTGGGAAAAGTTCCAAGCTTGGAAAATATGAAGGCCAAATTTCATTGCTTTCCTGGTACACTGTGAGCCGAATCAAAGTCAGTGTATGGGTCTGGTGTAAACATGAAATCATCTATTTCTGTAGCCAAAATATCGTCTACCGAAGTTGGTGACATTTGGAACACCTCGTTCAGAAGGTTAATTGCACAGAGATGAGAAACATCGCCCTCAGCATGAGATGCCACAGCAATGTTCGCGTCCGTTGTTACCTGTGTGCCTGTTGATCCATCTCGTACCTCAGCAGCTGCAGGAAGCGTCTGTGAGATCTCAATGAATGCCGTCATCAGGATTGGTAACCTCTGGGGACAACACAGAGCATGGGCCGTTATTGGGTCCAGCAGAGTATCGATATCCGTTGGCATGACTGATGGAAGTGTTAGACAGGTGTCTAGCACGCATTCTTCACCGCAAAGCAGGCAGCGTAGAACAGGTAAGATGCAATCTTGCCAGATTGGTCTGAATGACAGGAACCACGTTGTATTAAGTTCCCGTAGATGAGGCATGCCCAAAAGCTGTACTATTCGCTCACGGCACTTTCGTTCAAGGAGAGCTTTCTCCACATCGCTCGGAATGATGGTGGCGAATAGGCTTGCCATAGCGTAGTAGTAGGAATAGAAATAGGATTCCTGCAACAAGTGCTAGAATTAACGGCACACCACCAAACACCGAATGTGCGAAGTTTGGGATGATTCCGAGGACTGCCTGGAAAGGTGCTAATAGTCCGGAACAGATGGTCTTAAATACATGTACAATTCCGCTCGTATCAGACATGTTAAAGAAACGTCCCATCATTTCTACGAAATGTGTAGGGCAGTTTGTACGAATTAAAGCCTGTATCTCAGCCGAAGTCCTTGCAACTTGTAAATCATAGATTTCTTTGGCCGAGGTCAGAGGCCCTGTTTGTTGTATAAGCATGGCTTTCATTCTGCTTAAAGTATCAAATCGTATAAAAGAAACATTCAATGAAGGCCATAAAGGCGACTCCCTGACTGTGTCTATTGGGGGAACAATACTTGCATACAGCAAGTGACCCTGGAGTCCACCGTTACTAGATATGGGATGCCTGGCAACATGCCACAGCAACTCTGATCATTCAACATGAGGTAACTCCCGTTAGAAAGTTGGCCAAACGTTGGATTAATCACAGTAGCTGGTGTACCCTGCTGGTGGCAGGACAAATTTGCCACAGAACCATTACAAGCCCCGTGTAAAGAGATGTCCTGACAAATGAGTGAACCGCTTAGTGCATTTTCACAGTGTGTACCGCTTAGAAACACTTCACAATCCCCACTCCAACATCTGTATGTGTAAGGTAAATTCCAGGATGTCTTAATGTACTCTTTACCCAACCTTTCATATTTGCCTGCTTGCATTTGTTTGAGGCAATACTGAAACTGAAAAGTAGTGACAGGCAGAGTGATTTTGCCATGAATAAGCCATTCTGTAGCTGGTTTTTCTGCCACTGTGAATGGTAATTTTTCCAGTTTTTCAATGCTCAGCACTGTATACTTTGCTCCTCTTTGTGCCAGTTCGATCTGTTTATCAGTTAGATTGTATTCTGCAAACAGAGCCGACGTGTTGATAAAATGCCAAGGCACATAGCCCGCACGCAAAGATTGCAGCGTCCAGCTTAATAACACAATAGAACGTAACTGAGATTGGCCTTGTTGTAACATGGCTAAGTCTTGTTTCAGTATGTCAATAGCAGAGGATACAATGTTGTCCAATGAATAAATTCTGGATGACAAAGTTGTTAACCCATTGTCGACCACAGTGAGAGTTTTCTCTAAGTTAATACGATCAAGTTCACGTATTCGTTCTGCGGCCTCTGCCTGTGAAACCTTCCATGCTTCATTATAAGCAGCATAGATGCCGGCATATATGAAACGTTTTTGACGCGGTTTTCTTGGTCCAAGCAAGAATTCCCTAAGGTCTGCGTCTTCTTTAAGTAAAGATAAGTGTTGTTTCACATCCTTAAGTGTAGATTTTTGTAGCCAATCGAGGCATAATTTTCCTACACTGTATGTTGTTACTACCCCCGGATGTTGTCTTTGGACGTATTGTGGGTCTGGCCTATGGATAGTAAACCCCTGTGTTTTATTCAGGATTCTTTCTTGACAGATGTTTGTGTCTGTGGGCCAGATCAACCATTTTCTCCAATCAGGATTTGTTCTGTTGATTTGTAGTATTGTGTCAACTGTAACCGCTGCCTGTGTATTGTTATTACTGGCAGGTGTTGGTACAGAAGGTGTTTTCATGTCTTTGATCTTGACTAAACCACGGCAAGACATTTGTTGCACAGTGTCATTCAAAAACATTATTTGCTGAGGGATGATACATGCTCTAAACAAAGCTTCGATCCCCTGCACTTGCCAATCTTTAGTACCCCAGACAGATTTTGTGTCTATTGTGTCTTTCCACAAGTCGAAACCATGTCTAGACAGTTGGGCAATAAATGCTGCAGAGTAAATCTGTTTTGTATTAGTTAACATAATTTTCAGTCCTGTTTTGTTTACATTTTTATACTAAAATGTTTCTGGATCAGATGTATTGAATCCTGAAAAATATGGAAACTTTTTAGCAAACGTTTTAGAACTACCTTTTGGTGGTGTAGGACAATGCTCCCATTGGTTAAACATAAACACATTTCTAGGTGTTGCAGATTTATGCAAAAAATGATGACCTAAGTGGTTATAGCAATACAGCTGTTCACAGTCTGATGAACCCTCTAAATATTCATTGTTAGAAAATGCAGCAGACCTTTCTAGATCAAGCATCATATCATTCACAGTCTCAAAGTCCCAATCATCAGAATAGGTACTGGATGAAATAAAATCACTTAGTGAAATCTTAAATAAATGTGGAATGTTCAAAAGTTCCGTAGGGCCGAAGATATCGAAATCTGTTTTGTCCCATACTATACCATCCTGTATAGGAACGGCTGTGATGTTCACTGCTGACAAGTCTCTTGCTTCACGATGGGATGATTTGTGTGGTTTTAAAAGTAAGTTCACATCTTTACTTTCAGTGTCCAAATGGATGTATCTGCCATTTATAAGCACGCTGATAGTCATAACCAGAGCTAGCCAAAGCTGAAAGGAAAATATTCCAGAAATAATCCACAGTTCAATCCATGGTGAAACCAGATAAGTCTTTCTCAGAAAATGAAAAAAGTCTTGTACTTGTTGTTTAAAAGTTTTTGATGCTGGCGTTGTTTCAGGCTCACTCGGATTCTCAGAAAACGTATCAAAGTTAATGAAATAGCCAGAAGCAGTTCTGTCAATTGTTGGAATAGCATCAGTATTTGTCGAAATCGCTGGAACCAGTTGATCACTTGTTACATTGGTGTAGACAGGTGTATTTGGACGAACTGTTACTTGAGTTTCAAGAGGGATGAGTTCCAAAGCATTGTTGCTTAGTCCTTCATCTGTTACTGCTGAATTCTCGATGGTTATCAGTCTTTCAGTCTGAACCTCTTGGATAGTAGCAAGAGGAGTGCGTCTGCTACTAGGTCGGAGTCCACGAAGCCTACTATTTAGTATTGGCCACATACTGTGTTTTGATGAGCTCGATTGACACAAATCTTTTCTCCTTTTTTCTAGCAAGGGGCGGCAGAGGTACTGTTCTTGTTCCGTGTATGGCTAGGACAGTTACTGGTTGTCTGTAAGAAGGTCCAAATTCCTTCTTGTCTGCAATCTTCTCTCTGACTAGATCCCCAACTTTTGGAATCCAGACAGACCTTGCTGGGACTGCCGGTTTTTCCCCAGTGGTGGTTGGCTGCAGGAACAAGTTGCTTTGTTTCGATCTTAGTTCATTTAGATCCTGCAAAACAGCCAAACGATCTTTGATATCAAAGAGTTTATTTTCCACCACTGTGCCTTTACATTCGAGATCAGGAACCCACATTCTTGTCCCAAATAGGACCTCATATGGAGTGACCCCCCCTAGAGAACTTCTTGGCAAATTATTTAATGAGCGTTGGACCCCATAAAGATGTTTGAGCCACCCATCACCTGAACCTAATACCCTAGCTGTTATAGACTGCTTTATGTCCCGGTTTTTCCTTTCCACAACAGAATTTCCCTCAGGATGAAACGGAGAGGAGTACCGCAATGCAACGCCCAGACTGGCCATGGCTTCTTTGTAAGCCCGAGAGCTAAACGCCGGGCCCTGGTCAGAATGTAGCGTGCGTATTACGTATGTGCCGATAAAGACTCGCAAATCTTTTATAACAGTTCGAGCGTCAGCCGAGTGCTGAGGCCATATCCATAGGAACCTAGAGCATGAATCCACTGCGACCATTATATATTTATAGTTACCGTCCCTTTGCAAGGGACCGCAGTGGTCCAGGTAAACACAAGCTAATGGTTTGTCTGAAATTAACAAGGGTGTCTGCGCAGGACGTTTCACTGTGGAGACTTTCATCTGTTGGCAAATTTCACATTCCAAAACATAGTTTTTGGTCTGTTTCCTAATGCCAGGCCACCAATATCTTTGCTTTAGTAAAGATACTGTTGCAGAAATACCTGCATGGGCAGAGGCTATCCCTTCGTGTGCTGCTAGGATTAGTCCTAATCTACGTTCCTTGTTTGGAATTACCCTATCCCCCACTCCAGGGATTCGAGCAAAAGGAACGTTGTTCGCATCAATTACATAGGAGTACTTAAGTGGAAACTTTTTTGGTAACACTGCACCACTGCCTTTGCTCGTAGCATTGACAGCCAACAATATCTCACTGTCTATTCTCGTTTATGAACGAGTGATCGCAGCTATGGAAGCCGTCTGAACAGCCCCCTTGGCGGCTTCATCAGCCAATGAATTCCCTGCAACGTGAACACCATCACGTTGATGACTCAGCGTGTGTATCACGTGAGCCTTTGGTAGTTCGTTGTTTAACTGAACTACATGTTCCCAAAGTGTTTTATGCTTTATTGTGCCACCTTTTGCATCTTTGAACCCATTTTCAAGCCAATTTTGTATATATTCATTATACGACTGCACACAGTAGATAGAATCGCACACTATCAGTGTGGGGAATTCGCGATCTGTACTTTCAAGTGCCAGTTTGAATGCTTGTAGTTCAGCTCGCTGAGCTGTACAATCTCCTAGAGATTGAGTTTTAGTGACCATTGGTCTGAAGTTACCATCGCGCATGCGACCTTTAACGATTGTGCACGCTGCACTGTCAGCTTGCTTACTCCCTGTAGCGGGTTGTGCGGATCCGTCAGTGTAAATTATAAATTCGTACTTGTAGGAGAGTAGGATCTGCCTCTTATGTTGCCCCTACTTTTTTTCTGATGTTTACACTGGTTTCTGGCTATAGTCTGGCTGGGACCCTGCCAATCATGGCCCCAGCCTCTCTGTTCTCTCTAAACGACTTGGAGTGCACTCTAGGTGCACTAGTGATTGGATACTGTGGTACCTTATGAGTCCCTAGTATATGGTACCTTAGGTACCAAGGACATAGGTACTTCACGGGCCTACCAGGGGCTGAAGCATGTATTATGCCACCCCTGGGAAGCAGACTAAATCTGACACCACAGGCCTGCTACTGCAACCTGGGTGAGGAGGTGCTAGCACCCCTCACTGAGATATAGGTTCCCTATATCTCTCCTGCACACACATTTAAACCTATCAGTCACCCCTAAGGCAGGCCCTATCAATCCTGAGGGCAGGGTGCTTAGTTTCTATGTGAGAGGGTGCCTCTGCTTGAGCAGGGCCCCTCTGCAGCTCTCAGAGTCCATTCTCTGGGGCTGTTTGTGAATGCGGTCAAACCATATACTCTTAAGTGCATTATAACCTCGCGGTTAATGCTAACTTTGGAATGGCTGCATCAAAACATGTCGTGTTTGGTGTCAAACACCTTGGAATCATACCCCCACACCAGTAACTGGTGTGGGAGTATGATCCCACCCTTCTAGAGGGATAGACATGTACCTACTGTGGAAACACGGTAGAATCCTGAAGAGCCCTGGAATCACAAAATGGATGCCACCAGTCACAGACACTGGGCTGCCCTCCTGCTGATGACCGAAACTCGCAGTGGAGGAGGCCCAACAATAGGTATCCTGTCACAGGGAGGTGTGACCACCTCCCAGACAGGTTTTAGTGTATTGGGGCTGGGTGGGTGCACTCCTAGAGTGCTTTGAAGTCCTGCACTGGGGGAGCAGTAGGCTCCTCTGTGCATACACCAGTTCAAACCGGCTCAGGGGCTACCTGCCCCTGCTCTGGCGCAAAACTGGACAAAGGGAAGTGGGTGTAGCCACCCACTCCCCTGACCCTCCCATAGGTGGGGTCATAGAGCTAGTCCCTCCCTTCCTTTCAGTATAAGATAGGGAACCCTTGCCATTGCAAACTAGATATCCCTGGATGACGCTCTGAAGAAGAATCCTGGACCTTCAACATTCCACTACCTCTGGAAGACTGAAGAATCTCCCTTGGAGTCAAGGAGTGACTCCCCTGCTTGGCAGGCACCAAAAACTGCAATGACGGTTGCAAACTACGCTGCTCCCGCTGGAGCCCGAAGTCCCTGCAGCCCAGGAAGAAGATTTCCTGACTTCTCCAAGGCTATCGTGAGCCCCAGTGAAGCTGAGGCAAGTGGACCCCACGAGTGACGAGGAACCACAATCCCTGGGTACCGTGCACTATTGTCAAGTGCAACCCTTCACAACGTTCTACGAACCTGTGCTTTGGACCACGTATGGTCCCAGCCTCCAGCAGAGACTCCTCCCAAGGTCAGAGCCCTACCCTGTCCCGAGTGACCGTGGGCCCCTGTTGAGTGAGTCCTCCTGAGGCGTCTTCATGATCCCTTGCCAGCCGGCTTGTGGGTCCCCTGAAGACATTCTACAAATACAAAGGGCTCCCTTGGTTGCTCCAGGCCTTCCCTGACTTACCCTCATTGGGTGAGTCCCCCAGACCTTGCTGGTCTGCAGCATTGAGTTTTTGTCCTTTCCACAAGACTTGCTGTTACCAAGGCTTGTTGGTTCCAATCAGGTCGCAGATACTGCAGTAAGCTGCAGAATTCATGGGACACACTGAATCCAGCTTCTGGTCATCATCGACACCTCCTGGACCTCATGGCTGAAGAGTCAAGACACCTGTGAACAACCTGAATCTGTCGACGACGGTGGGCATTCATCTTCCTTGCCCCGAGTCACTGTCAAGTGACTTTGAACACTGTCCCCTCTGCTTTCAGGTCTTCCTTCTTCCGAATCCAGGCTTGGATTCCACCGGACACTTCTCCTGTCTTCACAAGCAGCAAGTCTTCATTGGCTCCCATTGAAAACGACGCCGCGACCCGACACCAAAGGACACCTATGCACCCGGCTTCCCTGGGTGAGGTAACTCCAGCACTACAGTGCTCCTGTGGGTGTTGGCCCTAGAACTACTTACCCTGTAAGTGACTTGCTTGTAGGTTCTCCCAAAGTGCCCTTAAACTCCTAATTTCCAACCGCGACTTGCCCCATTGAAGTCAACGGCGATCCGCGCCTGTGTTCACGCACTGCACGCGTCCCCCGTGGGTCCTTTACTTACCTGCCTTGGGTGGTTTCGTGAGGCCCCAGCGCTTCTGAAGGCCCTAGGCCTTGACCCTTTGCAAGTTGTTGTTCTTAAGTCTCTTTTTTAGTATGTGGTCTGGTACGCCCCTAGGGCCCCAGCCATATTTGTGCTTAATTTGTTGTGAAACGTTGGTTTGTGCATATGTTCCTGACTTCTAATCTCATAAAGAGATTAGTAGAGAGTTGCTTAGTAATAACTACATATATATTTGATATATATACCTGTGTGGTGTCTTTTCATTTGGTGATTCAAGAGATTGTGTGGTAAAACAAGCTGCTTTACATTCCTCCAAGACTTAGCCTGAAGGCTGCTCTCCACAGCTACCACTAGGATAACTTTCTTTAAAGGTTGTCTTAAACCTATCTACCATAAGAGTCAAATTGTACTGGTGCAAGGTGTCCACTTTAACTAGTGAACAGCGTATACCAGGCCAACTTCTCACAGTACTGATCTAGAGGCAGGAACGCTTGTGTTTTTAAATCAGGATCAAAAACATATTCAACATCTGTTGCAGCAAGAGAATTAACCCATTGTATCCATCTAGGATGTAATGCTTTAGCATTTGGAATGCTCGCTTTAGTTACCGCCTCTAAGGCCGGTACTGGGGTTACGACAATAATGCGTTTCCCTTGGGCTAGAGCTCTTTCTTTTGCTACAGCGGTTTGAACTGCTGTCAGTATTTTTTCAGTTGAAGTGAAGCGCATTTCTGCTTGTGTATACAAATGTGATTTGTATGCTATTGGTACTTTTCACCCTCATTAAATGTTAAGTAGGTGAATCCGCATTGACCCGAAATTATTCGGATCACTAAATTGCGTTGACTTACACGTGTTTGTAAGTGATTTGTTGCTAACATGTTAGCTTGGAGTGAACGCAAGATTTCTGTGTGTTCATGTGTCCAATTTTTGATTGAAAAATCAGGTTTGATTAATGCGTAGAGAGGTTTAACCCTTTCTGCGTAATTTAGAATGTAAGTTCTTTCAAAATTTAGGAAACCCAGAATGGATAGTACATTTTTCAGCATTTATGGAGGTTGGAGCAGCGCACACCTTTCTAAAAAGTTTTTGCCTTCACTTGAAAGCTCATATCCTAGAAAAAGGACATTGAGATGGGCAATTCTGGATCTTTTAAAGTTGAACTTATAGCCCTCAGAGGCGAAGTCCAATATAATGGTGCTCACCCTGTTCAAGTGCCTATCTAGGTCATCGTCTGTCAGATAGATGTCATCGACATATGACAATGCCTCATTATCATAAATTTGTAGTAACTTTGTTACCCTCGCTGAGAATAACCCCGGGCTGTTCTTGAACCCTTGTGGGAGTCGACAAAATTGACGCTGGGTCCCCATTATTGAGAAAGCTGTTAAGTACCTGCTTTCAGGTGCTATGTTTTGACAAAAGAAACCATTTGAGATATCCAATGTGGTTTTATATTTTTTACGCACAATGTTATTCATTATTGCTGTACTATGTGCATTTTGCACTGCAAATGTTTTTGAACCAGTGTTCAAGTGTCTGTAATCCAAAACTAGACGACATGTATTGTCTGGTTTGGAGACAGGAAACAAAGGATTGTTCATTGAAGAGGTGCATGTTTCAATCACCCCTTGGTATTCAAGTTGATCTAAGATCTCCCTGACCTGTTTTTTAGCTTCTTGCTTTATTGGGTACTGCCTTTGTGCAGTAGGTTCATTTTTTAGATGTATTTTGTGGTGAGGTGAGTCCTCATCCCATCCTACATGATTTTTCTATAATGCTGGGGCCTGGGCAACTGCCCATTTCCTGGCATAAGTATATTTTAGGTGAACTGGAATATGGTTGGAGAAGGCAGGCATAATGATGTCTTCACCATGTGGGCACTCCCTGACAAATTGTGGTGGCCAGTCTTTTTCTGCTAGAAGTATGTTAAAACCCCTTGAATGTTTTTCCCATAAGAGTGTTTTCACCTTTCTTGGTATGTCTCCCTCCATTCGGAGTGTTATTTCATATAACTTTTGTGGAGTACTAACCCTGGTGTCTACAGTCTCAACTGTGATGTACTCATTCAAGTCCACTGTCTCCAGAAGTTCCTTCAGGTTCTGGCGAGCTATTGTGACTTCTGCCGCACTGTCCAGCATTGTCTGAGCCCATTCTCCGTTCTTGAGTTGTGTTCTCAGTAACCTCGGCATGACTGATCTTCAGACCTGCTACCATCTTTTTTGAGAATTGAGGTTTTGATTTATTTTTCTGAACGTGTTTGTCGTCTTTCGATTTCATGCGTTCTTCTCTATGTTCTGACCGTCCTCTTCTTTCCAATGTCTGTGACGATATCTGAAAGGTACGAGAGGAACGTGTATCAGTATCTTGATACCGGTCAGGCTTTTTTAAATTATCCCCATTCCAGAGGTTATACCTCCTTTCAGAGGGTTCCTTTTCAGGAGACCTACCCCGGGATTGAGAATGTTTCTCGTTTGAATTTTGTTTGTTAGTTTTCCACTTCTTTTTAGAAGATGTAGGAGTTTGTTTAATGGAGTCCTTCTCAGGTCTTTCAGATAGTTTTGCCTTCAATGGTCTTCTACCCAAACTATCTCTGCCTAATTCTGCATAAGATTGTACTATTATTCTGGGTAGTTCAGTTTGATGTTCTGTTACATCAAATTCCCATAATCGTTGGCGGATCACCACTGCTGCTGTCTCTCCTTTAATATTAGATAATATTATTGTTGAGACCTGGTCGAAGTTTTTCAGTAATTTCATACCTAAATTCAAAGCAGGCTCTGCCCCGTATTCGTTTTGAATTTGTTTCAGGACATCTGGTATTACTGCAATTGACCGAACACCATGTGTTTTAGTATAGATGGCAGCAAAGACTGAGCCCCAAGTGGTGCAGTCTTCCAGTTGTGGTGTGATCCCCATTGGTAAACAGATTGTTAGGATTCTGTGTTTCTCATAAGGGCTAGTATTAGGAAATACTGCTTCGATTTGAGTAATTTTTTGAGCTATCCAGAATGGAATTTGCTCACGTTTTGTGGGCATTTTACCCATGACTGCATATAAAGTCTGTGGTGTAATTTTTAGTGTATTCCCCTGTTGAGGGGTTTGATTTGGAATGGTCAATGGTGGTTGGACTGTGAAAGTCCGCATTACATATTGGACTAATTGTCTGTAAATTTTTAATAACTCTGTAGGTTGAATAAGTAATTCCTCGTCTGACATTATATCGAGGTCAGGATGAGGAGTGTAGCCGGCTACAATCGGTCATGTTGCACCTGGTCTACCTAGTGGACTGAGCCTGGTAATGTTTCTGTCATGTTTTAGGGTGCCTTTAAACCAGAGCTGATGCTCCTGGTATGTTAGTGGAATTTCAATACCCTCGAAAGGAATATATTCCTCTGGTGGTTCATCTTCTTTGTAGAAGTGAAACAGTTTTGTTACTGGATTTGATTCAGGGAATGCTATCCATGAATAGAATACCTCTGTCTGAAATGATTTGTGTGCCTCTATCACGAAAACTGCTCTACCGCCTCTTGGTTGTAGGCCATGTTTTATAAGAGTGATGGCTCTTCTTAAGTTTGGATGGATGTCTATAACACCCTCCTCGGTTTCATTTAAACCTGTAAAGTTAAAAACTGCTACGACTGGGTCAGCCGCAGCTACACCGTCCCCGGTGTTATTGTCCCCGTGTGTGGACATTTTGTTTTTTGAAAAATGTAGAACAAGTTTCAAGGAAACAAAAGATAAGGTGCACAATATTTTGGAACACTGTAACCTTCAACGTTGAACAAACCAAATAACTAATATATAGGGTTTTTTGTCCTATTTAGTTTTGGCGGATATTTAACCCTACCCACTCCAGACGTCTTATGGAGTATGTAAGTAGGGGTCTCTGGGAAAAGCACGACTGAGTTACTCAGTATCTAGCGTTAAATTACTGCCTTACCAAACGTTTGGGCGCATGTAGTATAGTTCCTATTTCCCTAATAGGCTCTGCGCATTGGAATAATATACCCTATAGGCTTGACATAGGACTGAGATCGGTATGTCCCTATCGAGTATATTAAACTTAATTACTTTTGTGCCAGTTAGCTCAGAGGCCACTAGAAACTCCTTGAGAACAAGAAGGGAGTTGTTTCTGGCAACCGCATAAACATGACTACTTTGTTTCCCTTTAGAATCGGAACACGTCTCAGAATAGTGGAAACAATAGATAACAGTTTCACTCGGTCAATCGTGCATGCTTAGTTTCCATAGAGTTACATAGAAAGAAAAGACGGGCGTTTCAATAAAAGAGGTTTTATTGAACAGTCTTGTTTCTCGTGTAAGAGATATGTGCTGTTATGATCACAAGACAGTATGCAAGATAAATAATGTACAGCGTAAGCAGTAGAAATAAATAATACTGCACTAGCATTATCTTTTAGCATATATTCACGTACATAAATAACATGAGCTAAAAATGCGTGTACTCATATGATGCGTCTCTAAGCTAGTACTACCCCAATGTACCTAACCTAGTCTAGGTTTAGGGAAAGGTAAGAAGTAGGAGGAGTATTCTCTAGTATGGTATACTAAGAGTATGTTAAGTCTAGTATGCCAAGAGTCCCTCTAGGTTCTAGTCAGCTACATACCTTGAGAATGAGAGGGGTGGGAATCTCTTGCCGGATCTGGAACTCTAACACCCCGCGAAGGGAGTCAGAACACTGGAAGCTGGATTTTTCTGCGAGCAGGAATGACAGCGTCTTCTCAGTGCGTCAGGCCGGGATACGGGCTCCTCTGAAGTCGAGGTCTCCTCTAACTTGCTTGGGCAAGGGAAGGTATATTTATACCTGGTAGGTGCCTTGGAATGTTAGCCTTGACATGAAGTCGGACAGAGGAAGACATCAGGAATGAACACTTAAGGTATAACGGTTCATACAAAATAGACGAGTTCTTGGAGAAATCAATAATCCTGTGCTAGAGGAACTCCCGAGAGCTTAAGGGTCTGGTTTCTAAGAACTTGTTGTGACGTTAGGGTGGACGGATGTCGGTGACCATGCCTGTATTTGGGGTGCACGGCTAATGCCTAAATAAGGACTGGGATTCTATGCCTATATAAGGGCAATGCGAATTGTGCTTATATAAGGACATGTTTCAGGAAAACCTATATACGGACACCTAAAGCGGAATACAACACTGCACAGTGGGATTGCTAAAACGTCTTCGGAGGCCATGCCCCCCTTTCTCCACCATTCTGCAAACGCGCCTCCTGGCAGACTACGGGATGGGGGATGAAGTCCAGTTTACTCCTGAGGGACTTTGGGGGCCAAGAAGCCCTACTGGTACCTCCTGTAAGCCCTATGCACCGGAATTCCTGAGCGCTGGTCGGAAGCCCAGCACCCTTTCTCCACCACTCTGCAAACACGACTACTAGTTAAAGAAGTGTTTGCAATGTAATAGGTTTCGCATTTGCGAGAATTAGAGCTAATGTTTTTTGGAGTGGAGTGGATGTACGTTGTGTGCAGTGGAATTATGTGGTATGTTTTGCAGTGAAATTATGTGGATAGAAAGTATGTGGTATTTAGTGTATAGGAATTATGTAGAGTGGAATTATGTGTTATGGAGAGTAATTATGTGGTATGGTAGTCTGTGTTGTGGAGTGGTAACCTCAGGTTTAGCCTTCCTCGTTTCCATAGAAGTTCAACTATGAACTCAGTGAGACAAAAAAAGATGGAATCACTGAGGAGCACTTGTGGACCTAGTCAGTGGTATGAGCAGGGCCACTGGAATTATGTGACTGTTTGGCTGCACCGACTTTCGCACAATTATACATTTTCTGCATTAGCCACATAATTCATCATCTGCACCCTAATCTGCAGATTTGAACAAAAAAAGCCTTGTTTCTAGCTGAAACGGATCAAACGTTACCAAAAATGCAGCGACAAGTGTTACAGCGTGGTGGAAGGCCCTTTGCAAACCTAGAATGGTCACGTGTTACTTCTTGCTAAATGTGAGTGTTAAATTGGTACTAATGGTGTGCAAGCCACTCTTGCTTCTCTCTGCGCCTCTCTTGCCTCTTTCTGCATTTCTGTTGCTTCTTTCTGCACCTGTCTTGCTTCTTTCTGCACACCTGTTGTCTCTTTATGTACCTCTTTTGCCTCTTTCTGCACTTTTCTTGGCTTTTTCTGCAGTTCGCTTCCATTTTTCTGCACGTCTGTTGCCTCTTTCTGCACCTTATTTGCTTCTTTCTGCACCTCTGTTGTCTCTTTCTGCACTCGTCTTCCCACTTTCTGTACCTTTCCTGCCTGTTTTTGCATCTCACTTGCCTCTTTCTGCACTTTTTCTTTTTTCTTTCAACACCTCTGTTGCTTCTTTCAGCAATTCTCTTGCCTGTTTCTGCACTTCTCTTGCCTCTTTCTGCACCCCTGTTGCTTCATTCTACACTTTCCATGCTTCTCTCTGAACCTGTCTTGCTTCTTTCTGCACCCCTGTTGTCTCTTTATGTACCTCTTTTGCCTCTTTCTGCACTTTTCTTGCCTTTTTCTGCACCTCTCTTCCCTCTTTCTGCACATCAGTTGCCTCTTTCTGCACCTCATTTGCTTCTTTCTGCACCCCTGTTGTCTCTTTCTGCACTCGTCTCCCCTCTTTCTGTACCTTTCCTGCCTGTTTTTACATCTCACTTGCCTCCTTCTGCACTTTTCTTGCTTCTTTCTGCACCCCTGTTGTCTCTTTATCTACCTCTTTTGCCTCTTTCTGCACTTTTCTTGCCTTTTTCTGCACCTCTCTTCCCTCTTTCTGCACGTCTGTTGCCTCTTTCTGCACCTCATTTGCTTCTTTCTGCACCCCTGATGTCTCTTTCTGCACTCGTCTTCCCTCTTTGTGTACCTTTCCTGCCTGTTTTTGTATCTCACTTACTTATTTCTGCACTTATCTTGCTTCTTTCTGCACCCCTGTTGTCTCTTTATGTACCTCTTTTGCCTCTTTCTGCACTTTTCTTGCCTTTTTCCACCCCTCTCTTCCCTCTTTCTGCACGTCTGTTGTCTCTTTCTGCACCTCATTTGCTTCTTTCTGCACCCCTGTTGTCTCTTTCTGCACTCGTCTTCCCTCGTTGTGTACCTTTCCTGCCTGTCTTTGTATCTCACTTGCTTCTTTCTGCACTTATCTTGCTTCTTTCTGCACCCCTGTTGTCTCTTTATGTACGTCTTTTGCCTCTTTCTGCACTTTTCTTGCCTTTTTCTGCACCTCTCTTCCCTCTTTCTGCACGTCTGTTGCCTCTTTCTGCAGCTCATTTGCTTCTTTCTGCACCCCTGTTGTCTCTTTCTGCACTCGTCTTCCCTCTTTCTGTACCTTTCCTGCCTGTTTTTGTATCTCACTTGCTTCTTTCTGCACTTATATTGCTTCTTTCTGCACCCCTGTTGTCTCTTTATGTACGTCTTTTGCCTCTTTCTGCACTTTTCTTGCCTTTTTATTCACCTCTCTTCCCTCTTTCCGCACGTCTGTTGCCTCTTTCTGCACCTCATTTGCTTCTTTCTGCACCCCTGTTGTCTCTTTCTGCACTCGTCTTCCCTATTTCTCTATCTTTCCTGCCTGTTTTTTGTATCTCACTTGCTTCTTTCTTTACTTTTCTTGCTTCTTTCTGCACCCCTGTTGTCTCTTTCTGCACTCATCTTCCCTCTTTCTGTACCTTTCCTGCCTGTTTTTGTTTCTCACTTGCTTCTTTCTGCACTTATCTTGCTTCTTTCTGCACCCCTGTTGTCTCTTTATGTACGTCTTTTGCCTCTTTCTGCACTTTTCTTGCCTTTTTCTGCACCTCTCTTCCCTCTTTCTGCACGTCTGTTGCCTCTTTCTACACCTCATTTGCTTCTTTCTGCACCCTTGTTGTCTCTTTCTGCACTCGTCTTCCCTCTTTCTGTACCTTTTGTAGGAGAGTAGGATCTGCTTCTCATGGGTACCCCCACTTTTTGCTGATGCTTCACTGTTTTTCGACTTTAGTCTGGCTGGGGCCCTGCTAATCAGGACCCCAGCCTAGCTGCTTCCTCTCTAAAATGGTTTCCATGTACCTTAGGTACAACTTTGATTGGAATCTGGAGTGCCCTTATAAGTCCCTAGTATATGGTATACTATGTACCCAGGGCATAGGTACCTCAGAGGCCTGCCAGGGGCTGAAGCATGTATTATGCCACCCCTGGAAGGCCAGCCAAAATGACACCACAGGTCTGCTACTGCAGCCTGGGTAAGGTGGTGCATGCACCCCTTACTGTGATATAGGCTACCTATATCACTACCATTACAAACACACATATAAACCTATAAGTCACTCCTATGGCAGGCCTTTACAATCCTAAAGGCAGAGTGCTTGGTTTTTATGTGAGAGGGTGTCCCTGCATGAGCAGAGCCCCTCTGCAGTGTTCGGAGTACCTCCTCTGATGCTCTTTGTGGTACAGCCTGACCATATACTCTTAAGTGCATTATATCCTCGCGGTACAATGCTAACTTTGGACTGGCTGCACCAAAACATGTCGTGTTTGGTGTCAAACATCTTGGAATACTACCCCCCCGCCAGTCCTGGCAGCGGGGGTAGCATTCCACCCTTCTAGAGGGAGAGATATGTACACACCGGGCTACCCGGTAACTTCTTTCCAGAGCCCTGGCATCACAAAATGGATGCCACTGCCACAGACACGGGTCTGGCCTCCTGCTGATGAATGAAACTCCGGCAGGGGAGGCCTGTACAATAGGTTTCCTGTCACAGGGAGGTGTAACCACCTCCCCAGACAGGATAGTGTGTATTGGGGCTGGGCGGGAGCACTCCCTGGTGCTTTGAAGTCCTGCACTGGGGGCACACTTGGGTCCCTGGGCATATGCCAGTTCAAACTGGTTGCAGGGGCTACCTGCCCCTGCTCTGGCACGAAACTGGACAAAGGGAATGGGTGTAACCACCCCTCTTCCCTGACCCTTCCATAGGTGGGTCCCCAGAGTATGTCCAACCCCCTACCTTAGTATAAGTATGGGACCCCAGTCCTTAGGACTTTAGATATCCCTGGACGAAACTCTGCAACTGAATCCTGGAACTTCGATGCTCTACTCACGATTAGAGGACTGAAGAATCTCCCTTGAAGCAATTGTCCGGTCTGCATCGCCAAAGCTCCCGCCGGACGCCGAAGTCTTTGCATCACCAGAGGTAGATTTCTAGACTTTTCCAAGGCTGCCCTGAGTCCCCAGCAAAGCTGACGCCCGTAGCTGTCATGGGTAATGTGGAACTGTGACCCCTGGGCACCAAGAACATTTGCAAGTGCATACTCTTCTTGGGCTCCCACGAAATTGTGCTTTGGACTCCAAGTAGCCCCTGCCTCCAGCACCGACTGCACTGAAGATCACTGGCCTCCACTCCACGAGTGTTCCGTGAGCCAGCTCCAAGTGCGTCCACTCGTGGCTCCTTCACGGTTGCTAGTCCATTGGCTAGTGGGCCCTCCCGAAGGCAACTCTTCTTCTGCTTGGGCTTTTCTGGTTTCTCCAGACGTGCCCTGACTTACCTTTGCTGGGTGAGTCCCTCAGACCTTGCTGGTCTGCAATTTTGTCCTTTCTTTGTTTCTTCGAGACTTGCCGTTGCCAAGGATTGTTGGGTCCAATCCGGTCGCCGACACCGCAGCAATCGTCAGACGTTGTGGGACAGCTCGAATCCAGCTTCTGGTTGTTGTCGACACCTCTTGGACCTCGTGGCTGAAGAGTCAAGACAACTGTCAACCTACCTGAAGCACCCGACATCGGTGGGCATCTGCTCATCGCCTTCCTGGTCACTGGCTAGTGACCCAGACTCTGTCCCCTCTGCTTTCAGGTTCTTCAGATCTTCAATCCACCCTTGGATCCACCCGAACACTTTCGACTTGGTCGCCAGCAGCAGTTCGCCATTGAAAACGATGACGAAACCCGACCCTGAAAGACACCTATGCACCCGGCTTCCCTGGGTGAGGTAACTCGAGTACTCCGGTGCTCCCGTGGGTATTGACTCTAGAACAGCCTAGTTCTAAAGGGGTTTGCTCTAAGTCCTCCTCTAAGTGTCCTTTTTCTTTAAAACTCCAACCGCGACATTCCCCATAGAAGTCAACGGCAGCTCGCGGCTGTGTTCTCACACTGCACGCGTCCCCCGTGGGTCCCCTGTGTCACTACCTTGGGTGGTTCCTTGAGGGCCAAGCACTTCTACAGGCTCTAGGCCTTGTGTCTAGTTCAGTCGTGGTTCTTATACCACTTTATTGGTATATGGTTTGGTACGCCCCTAGGGCTCAAACGTGTATTTGTGCTTTTACTGTTGATATTCGACTTGTAACTTATGTACTTCGAACTCTAGCCTCATAAAGAGACTAGAGGGGTGTGTTTAAGACTAAATACATATATTTTAAATATATACCTGGTGTGGTCCTCTTTCATTTGGTCACTCAAGAGATTATAGACTGGTAAAACGAGCTGCTTTACATTCCTTCAAGACTTAGCCTGAAGGCTGCTCTCCATAGCTACCACTAAGATAGCTTTCAATAAAGGTTGTCTTTAACCTATCTCCAATAAGGGGTTGTTTGGACTGGTGCAAGGTGCCCACTATAATTAGTGGACAGCATATACCCGGCCAACTTCTCACATTGGTGTGCAGCGTGTGGGATTCCAACTTGCTATTGTTTTACCAGATAATCTCAATTGAATTGATCAACTAAAAACCACTAAGGGTACCTTAGGTACATATAATAACAAGCTTAGTATACAGTAAGTTCTACTGAACTTAGAGTTGTGTGTTAAGGGATAGCACACCCTTTCTACAACTCAAGAGAGTTTAGTAGGCCACACTAGTATAGGTGGTGCATACACCACACCACACTAGTAATGTCTTCACTGCCAGGAATCAGTGGGCTCCTGCCATCCAGATATGACAACCTCACATTCTTGGAATTGAGAGAGTTGTGCAAAGTCAGGAAGTTGAAGACAGGCAAAAGTGCCAACACTCAACGTCTCCTGGAGATGCTTCTGCTTGATGATCTTAGAAGACCCATAGGGTCTGTAAGGGTAGGCAGAGAGGGTGGGGCAGAAGATGAGGGAAGGACCAGGGAAGAAGATGCCCAGGACCTAACCTCTGAAACTGGCCAGGGGGATGACAATGATCCTGACCTAGAAAGTGCAGCTACTCCCGAGGATGAGGAGGAGGCCCAGAATGACCTCCCCTTTGTCCCCCCAGGAAGAGTTGTGAGTGTGCTCAGAAGGTCTAGATCTCCTTCTCAGGAGTCTAACCACTCTGACACCTCAGTAGGGACCTCTGTTTCCTCTCATAGGAGGGAATCCTCTCATGAGAGGAAAAAGACTGCTGCAGTATGAACAAGCCCAGCTTGAGCTCAGAAAACAGCAGCTGGCTATAGACAGGGAGTCCCTAGATCTTTTTAGACAAAGACAAAAGTTGGGATTAGAGTCCCATGGTGGCAGCCATTTCCCAAGAGATAGGGAAAGGTCTTATGACCATAGAAACCTGAGCAAGATTGTCCCTCCCTACCAGAGTGGGGATGACATCCACAAATGGATAAATGCTCTGGAGAGGGCCTGTAAAGTACAGAGGGTCCCTCAGGAGCAGTGGGCAGCAATCTTGTGGCTCTCCTTTGCAGACAGAGGTAGAGATAAGATCCTCTCTGTTAGAGAAGAGGATGCTGACAATTACAAAGTCTTGAAGAGTGCATTAATTGATGGGTTTGGCCTAACCACTGAACAATACAGGTTAAAGTTCAGAGATACCCAAAAAGCACAGACTCAAGACTGGGTGGACTTTGTTGATTGTTCTGCTAAGGCTCTGGAAGGTTGGTTGATGGGCAGTAAGGTATGTGACTTCACAGGATTGTACAATCTTATCATGAGGGAGCAGATTCTTAATAACTGTCAAAATCAGCTGTTGCATCAGTACCTGGTGGACTCTGATCTGACCTCTCCCCAAGAATTGGGAAAGAAGGCAGACAAATGGGTCAGAACCAGGGTGAGGCAGAAGGTACAGAACCAAGGTGGTGACCCTAAGAAGCAAGATTCTAAAAACTCTGATAAGGGTGGGGAGAAGGGTAAAGACCAGAAGTCTTCATAAGGCCCCCAAAAATCTTCTTCGGGTGGGGATTCACAGTCTAACAAAGGGAAAGGCCAAAAGAAACCATGGTGCAAAGTCTGTAAGCAAAAGACACACTGGACCAGTGATTGCACCAAGTCCAAAGACTGTATTCCAGCCACTACCACTGCCCCTAAGGCACCTGTTCCCCCTAGTACAGTTACAAATGGTGGTGGAAGTACTCAAGCTAAGGGTTTAGTAGGGTTGACCCTGGGTAATGAGATGAGCTCTGGCCTAGTCAGAGAACTCACTCAGGTTGTCCTAGTCTGTGTTGGAGGCATGGATGTGACCTCCTCTGTGAGTCCCAGTAATCTGGGCAAGTACAGGCAACAGCCATTGATTAATGGAAAAGAGGCTTTGGCATTCAGGGACACAGGGGCAAATGTCACTAAGGTGACACAAGACCTTGTGGATCCTGGGCAGATTATACTTGGTGAGATGTACCAAGTGACCAATGCTAGCAATGTCAGAACAGACCATACTCTGGCAGTTGTTAACTTCTCCTGGGGAGGGGTAACTGGCCTTAAGAAGGTTGTGGTGAGTGCAAACCTACCAGTGGAATGCTTGATTGGCAATGATCTTGAAACTTCAGCTTGGGCAGAAGTGGAGCTCAGGACCCATGCAGAAATGCTGGGGATCCCTGCAGATGTGTTTGTTGTGACCAGGTCACAGAGCAAAATGTCTAACACTGAACAGGCCTTGATCCTGGAACAATGGACCAAGTGCCATCCAAGAGGAGGAGTAGTAGGGTAAAGGCAGTGCCTTCCCCCTTGGCTCAGAAGGAAGATCAGTCTCTTGAGGGAGATGATCTCAGTCCTGAAGAAGGAACTGTCCCAGAGGAGCTTGTACCTGATCAGGTTGAGTTCTTGGGGACAGGGGGCCCTTCCAGGGCAGATCTGAGCCAGGAGCAGCAGAGCTGCCCCTCTCTTGAACCCCTCAGACAGCAAGCTGCTGCTGAGGCTGCTGGGAATGGTAGTGGTCCCCATAAAGTATAGTGGGATGATGGACTCTTGTACTCAGAGTGTAGAGACCCCAAGCCTGGTGCCACCAGGAGGTTGGTCATACCTCTGAAGTTCAGGGGCTTCCTATTGACCCTAGCCCATGACATTCCCCTAGCAGGTCACCTGGGCCAGAACAAGACTTGGGACAGACTTGTCCCTCACTTTCACTGGCCCCACATGTCTGAAGACACCAAGGAGTTTTGTCGCTCCTGTGTAACCTGCCAAGCCAGTGGGAAGGCAGGTGGCACCACAAAGGCCCCCCTGATACCACTACCTGTGGTGGGGGTTCCCTTTGAAAGAGTGGGGATTGATATTGTTGGTCCCATGGATCCCCAAACAGCATCTGGGTACAGGTTTATCCTAGTGGTGGTGGACCATGCCACTAGGTACCCAGAGGCTATATCCCTTAGGACCACTACAGCATCTGTGGTGGCAAGAGCCCTCCTGGGAATTTTTTCAAGAGTGGGCTTCCGTAAGGAGGTTGTATCAGACAGAGGTGCAAACTTTATGTCTGGATACTTAAAGGCAATGTGGAAGGAGTGTGGAGTGACTTACAAGTTCACCACACCCTATCACCCACAATGCAATGGTTTAATTGAAAGATTCAACAAAACCTTAAAGGGCATGATTAAAGGGCTCCCAGAAAAGCTTAGGCGGAAATGGGACATACTCTTGCCCTGCCTTTTGTTTGCATACAGGGAGGTGCCTCAAAGGGGGGTTGGTTACAGCCCTTTTGAACTTTTGTTTGGTCCATTGTGCTTGGTGAAGGAAGGATGGGAGTTACCTCTCAAGCCCCCAAAGCAAGACATAGTGGACTATGTACTTGGTTTCCGCTCCAGGATGGCTGAGTATATGAAAAAGGCAACTAAAAACCTTGAGGATAGCCAGGAACTGCAAAAAGCCTGGCATGACCAAAAGGCTGTACCAGCCAGGACAGAAGGTGTGGGTGCTGGAGCCAGTGGCCCCAGCAGCTCTCCAAGACAAGTGGAGTGGACACCATACCATTGTTGAACAGAAGGGTGAGGTTACCTATTTGGTAGACCTAGGAACACCCAGGAGCCCCCACAGGCTTCTCCATGTCAACAGACTGAAACCATATGTGGACAGGGCAGACATGGGCTTGCTCATGGCTACTGATGAGGGACAGGAGGAAGAGAGTGACCCACTCCCTGAACTGCTCTCACAGAACCCTGATGATGGGTCAGTAGATGGTGTAGCCTTGGCAGGCAGCCTCACTACCCAGCAGCAAACTGATTGCAGACAGGTGCTCAATCAGTTCAGGCATATGTTCTCTCTGACTCCAAGTCAGACCACCTGGTGCACTCATGAAGTGGACACTGGGGACAGTCTGCCTATTAAAAATAAGATTTATAGGCAACCTGACCATGTCAGGGACTGTATCAGGACAGAAGTCCAGAAAATGTTGGATTTGGGAGATATTGAACCATCAGATAGCCCTTGGGCTAGTCCAGTGGTCCTTGTGCCAAAACCTCACACCAGTGGTGGGAAAAGAGAGATGAGGTTTTGTGTGGACTACAGGGGTCTCAATGCAGTCACTAGGACTGATGCCCATCCAATACCAAGGGCAGATGAGCTAATAGACACTTTGGCCTCAGCCAAGTATCTAAGCACATTTGACCTGACAGCTGGCTACTGGCAGATCAGACTAGCTGATGATGCAAATCCAAAAACAGCATTCTCAACCCCTAGTGGACATTATCAATTTGTGGTAATGCCCTTTGGTCTGAAGAATGCACCTGCCACTTTTCAGAGGTTGGTGAATACAGTCCTTACAGGCCTGGAAGCCTATAGTGCAGCATATCTAGATGATATTGCTGTCTTTAGCTCCACCTGGGAGGATCACCTGGTCCACCTCAGAAATGTTTTAGAGGCCCTGCAAAAGGCAGGCCTCACTATCAAGGCCACCAAGTGCCAGATAGGGCAGAGTCAGGTTGTGTATCTGGGCCACCTTGTGGGTGGAGGCCAGGTTCAACCACTGCAGAGCAAAATCCAGACCATCATGGACTGGGTTGCTCCAACAACCCAGACTCAGGTGAGAGCCTTCTTAGGCCTGACTGGGTACTATAGGAGATTTGTCAAGGGGTATGGATCAATAGTGACACCCCTGAATGACTTAACTTCCAAGAAAATGCACAAAAAGGTTCAGTGGACAGCTAACTGTCAAAAGGCATTTGATGACCTGAAGCAGGCCATGTGCACTGCTCCCATTCTCCAGAGTCCTGATTACTCCAAGAAGTTCATTGTCCAAACAGATGCATCTGAATTGGGGGTAGGGGCTGTACTGTCACAATTGAATGATGAAGGTCAGGATCAGCCAGTAGCTTTTATTAGCAGAAGGCTGACCCCTAGAGAGAAACGTTGGTCAGCCATAGAGAGGGAGGCCTTTGCTGTGGTTTGGGCTCTGAAGAAGTTGAGGCCATACTTGTTTGGTACTCACTTCCTTGGTCAAACAGACCACAAGCCCCTCTTATGGATAAAACAAATGAAGGGTGAAAACCCCAAACTGCTTAGGTGGTCCATTTCCCTACAGGGGATGGACTTTACAGTGGAACATAGACCTGGGAGTAACCATGCCAATGCAGATGGACTCTCTAGGTACTTCCACTTAGAACATGAAGACTCAACTGGTCAAGCTTAGTTTAATGTCCCTACGTTTGGGGGGGTTTGTGTAGGAGAGTAGGATCTGCTTCTCATGGGTACCCCCACTTTTTGCTGATGCTTCACTGTTTTTCGACTTTAGTCTGGCTGGGGCCCTGCTAATCAGGACCCCAGCCTAGCTGCTTCCTCTCTAAAATGGTTTCCATGTACCTTAGGTACATCTTTGATTGGAATCTGGAGTGCCCTTATAAGTCCCTAGTATATGGTATACTATGTACCCAGGGCACAGGTACCTCAGAGGCCTGCCAGGGGCTGAAGCATGTATTATGCCACCCCTGGAAGGCCAGCCAAAATGACACCACAGGTCTGCTACTGCAGCCTGGGTAAGGCGGTGCATGCACCCCTTACTGTGATATAGGCTACCTATATCACTACCATTACACACACACATATAAACCTATAAGTCACTCCTATGGCAGGCCTTTACAATCCTAAAGGCAGAGTGCTTGGTTTTTATGTGAGAGGATGCCCCTGCATGAGCAGAGCCCCTCTGCAGCATTCGGAGTACCTCCTCTGATGCTGTTTGTGGTACAGCCTGACCATATACTCTTAAGTGCATTATATCCTCGCGGTACAATGCTAACTTTGGACTGGCTGCACCAAAACATGTCATATTTGGTGTCAAACATCTTGGAATACTACCCCCCGCCAGTCCTGGTGGCGGGGGTAGCATTCCACCCTTCTAGAGGGAGAGACATGTACACACCGGGCTACCCGGTAACTTCTTTCCAGTGCCCTGGCATCACAAAATGGATGCCACTGCCACAGACACGGGTCTGGCCTCCTGCTGCTGACTGAAACTCTGGCAGGGGAGGCCTGGACAATAGGTTTCCTGTCACAGGGAGGTGTGACCAACTCCCCAGACAGGATACTGTGTATTGGTGCTGTGCGGGAGCACTCCCTGGTGCTTTGAAGTCCTGCACTGGGGGCACTTTTGCTGTCCCTGTGCATATCCCAGCTCAAACCGGTTGCAGGGGCTACCTGCCCCTGCTCTGGCGTGAAACTGGACAAATGGAATGGGTGTAACCACCCCTCTTCCCTGACCCTCCCATAGGTGGGTCCCCAGAGTATGTCCAACCCCCTACCTTAGTATAAGTATGGGACCCCAGTCCTTAGGACTTTAGATATCCCTGGACAAAACTCTGCAACTGAATCCTGGAACTTCGACGCTCTACTCACGATTAGAGGACTGAAGAATCTCCCTTGGGGTCAAGGAGTGACTCCCCTGCTTGGCAGGCACCAAAGAAGCAATTGTCTGGTCTGCATCGCCGAAGCTCCCTCCGGACGCCGAAGTCTTTCCATCACCAGAGGTGTATTTCCAGACTTCCCCGATGCTGCCCTGAGTCCTCAGCAAAGCTGAGGCCCGTAGCTGTCGTGGGTAATGTGGAACTGTGATCCCTGGGCACCAAAAATATTTGCAAGTACATCCTCTTCTTGGATGCCCACGAAGTTGTGCTTTGGGCTCTGAGTAGCCCCCGCCTCCAGCACCGACTGCACCGAAGATCACTGGCCTCTACTCCACGAGTGTCCCGTGAGCCAGCTCCAAGTGCGTCCACTCGAGGCTCCTTCGCGGTCGCTAATCCATTGGCTAGTGGGCCCTCCCGAAGACAACTCTTCTTCTGCTTGGGCTTCTCTCGTTGCTCCCGACATGCCCTGACTTACCCTTGCTGGGCAAGTTGCCCAGACCTTGCTGGCCTGCAACATGATCCTTTCTTTGTTTCTTCAAGACTTGCCGTTGCCAAGGCTTGTTGGGTCCAATCTGGTTGCCGACACTGCAGCAATCAACAGACGTCATGGGACAGCTCAAATCCAGCTCCTAGTTGTCATCGATGCCTCCTGGACCTCGTGGCTGAAGAGTCAAGACAACCGTCAACCTACCTGAAGCACCCGACATCGGTGGGCATCTGCTCATCGCCTTCCTGGTCACTGGCTAGTGACCCAGACTCTGTCCCCTCTGCTTTCAGGTTCTTCAGATCTTCGATCCACCCTTGGATCCACCCGAACACTTTCGACTTGGTCGCCAGCAGCACTTTGCAGCAGATCGCCATTGAAAACGACGACGAACCCCGACCCCGAAAGACACCTATGGGTGAGGTAACTCGAGTACTCCGGTGCTCCCGTGGGTATTGACTCTAGAACAGCCTAGTTCTAAAGGGGTTTGCTCCAAGTCCTCCTCTAAGTGTCCTTTTTCTTTAAAACTCCAACCGCGACATTCCCCATAGAAGTCAATGGCGGCTCGCGGCTGTGTTCTCACACTGCACGCGTCCCCCGTGGGTGGTTCCTTGAGGGCCAAGCACCTCTACAGGCTCTAGGTCTTGTGTCTAGTTCAGTCGTGGTTCTTATACCACTTTATTGGTATATGGTTTTGTATGCCCCTAGGGCTCAAACGTGTATTTGTGCTATTACTGTTGATATTCGACTTGTAACTTATGTACTTCGAACTCTAGCCTCATAAAGAGACTAGAGGGGTGTGTTTAAGACTAAATACATATATTTTAAATATATACCTGGTGTGGTCCTCTTTCATTTGGTCACTCAAGAGATTATAGACTGGTAAAACAAGCTGCTTTACATTCCTTCAAGACTTAGCCTGAAGGCTGCTCTCCATAGCTACCACTAGGATAGCTTTCAATAAAGGTTGTCTTTAACCTATCTCCAATAAGGGGTTGTTTGGACTGGTGCAAGGTGCCCACTATAATTAGTTGACAGCATATACCAGGCCAACTTCTCACATATTTCCTGCCTGTTTTTGTATCTCACTTGCTTCTTTCTGCACTTTTCATGCTTCTTTCTGCACCCCTGTTTCTCTTTATGTACCACTTTTGCCTCTTTCTGCACTTTTCTTGGCTTTTTCTGCACCTCTCTTCCCTCTTTCTGCACGTCTGTTGCATCTTTCTGCACCTCATTTGCTTCTTTATGCACCCCTGTTGTCTCTTTCTGCACTCATCTTACCACTTTCTGTACCTTTCCTGCCTGTTTTTCCTCTCACTTGCCTCTTTCTGCACTTTTCATGCTTCTTTCTGCACCCCTGTTGTCCCTTTATGTACCTCTTTTGCCTCTTTCTGCACTTTTCTTGGCTTTTTCTGCACCTCTCTTCCCTCTTTTTGCAAGTCTGTTGCCTCTTTCTGCACCTCATTTGCTTCTTTCTGCACCCCTGTTGTCTCTTTATGCACACGCCTTCCGTCTTTCTGTACCTTTCCTCCTGTTTTCAATCTCAATTGCTTCTTTCTGCACTTTTCTTGCTTCTTTCTGCACCCCTGTTGTCTCTTTATGTACCTCTTTTGTCTCTTTCTGCACTTTTCTTGCCTTTTTCTGCACCTCTCTTCCCTCTTTCTGCACGTCTGTTGCATCTTTCTGCACCTCATTTGCTTCTTTATGCACCCCTGTTGTCTCTTTCTGCACTCATCTTACCACTTTCTGTACCTTTCCTGCCTGTTTTTCCTCTCACTTGCCTCTTTCTGCACTTTTCATGCTTCTTTCTGCACCCCTGTTGTCCCTTTATGTACCTCTTTTGCCTCTTTCTGCACTTTTCTTGGCTTTTTCTGCACCTCTCTTCCCTCTTTTTGCAAGTTTGTTGCCTCTTTCTGCACCTCATTTGCTTCTTTCTGCACCCCTGTTGTCTCTTTCTGCACTCGTCTTCCCTCTTTCTGAACCTTTCCTGCCTGTTTTTGTATCTCACTTGCTTCTTTCTGCACTTTTCTTGCTTCTTTCTGCACACCTGTTGTGAGAAGTTGGCCTGGTATATGCTGTTCACTAATTAAAGTGGACACCTTGCACCAGTACAATTCGACTCTTATGGTAGATAGGTTTAAGACAACCTTTATAGAAAGCTATCCTAGTGGTAGCTGTGGAGAGCAGCCTTCAGGCTAAGTCTTGAAGGAATGTAAAGCAGCTTGTTTTACCACACAATCTCCTGAATCACCAAATGAAAAGACACCACGCAGGTATATATATCAAATATATATGTATTTATTTCTAAACAACTCCCTACTAATCTCTTTATGAGATTAGAAGTCAGGAACATATGCATAAATCAACGTTTCACAATAAATTAAGCACAATATGGCTGGGGCCCTAGGGGCGTACCAGACCATATACTAAGAAAGAGACTTAGAAGCAACGACTTGCAGGGAGACAAGGCCTAGGGCCTTCAGAAGTACTGGGGCCTCACGAAACCACCCAAGGCAGGTAAGTACAGGACCCACGGGGGACGCGTGCAGTGTGGATACACAGGCGCGGATCGCCGTTGACTTCAATGGGGCAAGTCACGGTTGGAAATAAAGAGTTTTAGGAGACTTCGGGTGAACCTACAAGCAAGTCACTTACAGTGTAAGTAGTTCTAGGGCCCACACCCACAGGAGCACCGTAGTGCTGGAGTCACCTCACCCAGGGAAGCCGGGTGCATAGGTGTCCTTTGGTGTCGGATCGCGGCGTCGTTTTCAATGGCGAACAAAGAAGACTTGCTGCTTGTGATGTCCGAAGAAGTGTCCGGTGGAATCCAAGCCTGGATTCGGAAGAAGGAAGACCAGAAAGCAGAGGGGACAGTGTTCAAAGTCGCTTGGCAGTGACTCGGGGCAAGGAAGATGGATGCCCACCGTCGTCGCAGGATTCAGGTCATTCATGGTTGCCTTGACTCTTCAGCCACAAGGTCCAGGAGGCGTCAACAACAACCAGGAGCTGGATTCGGCGTGTACCACAATGTTTGCAGCTTACTGCGGTGTTGGCAAGTCGATTGGAGCCAACAAGCCTTGGTAACAGCAAGTCTCGGGAAGGTGTGAAAAGGCAATGGCGTAGACCAGCAAGATCTGAGGGACTCACCCAGCAAGGGTAAGTCAGGGCAGGCCAGGAGCAACCCCGGGAGCCCTTTGGTTTCTTAAAAAAGTCTTCAGGGGACCCACGAGCCGGCTGGCAAGGGATCGCGAAGACGCCTCACAAGGATTTGCTCAACAGGGGCCCACGGTCACTTGGGACAGTGTAGGCCTCTGATCTTCGGAGAGATTCCTGCTGGAGGCTGGGACCACAGGTGGTCCAAAGCACAGGTTCTTAGAACATTGTGAAGGGGTTGCACTCAACAATAGTGCACGGTACACAGGGGTCGCGGTTCCTCATCACTCTTGGGGTCCACTTGCCTCTGCTTCACTGGAGACTCACGATGACCTTGGTGAAGTCAGGAAATCTATGTCTTGGGCTGCAGGGACTTCGGACTCCGGCGGGAGTGGCATAGTTTGCGACCGTCATTGTAGTTTTTGGTGCCTGCCAAGCAGGGGAGTCACTCCTTGACTCCAAGGGAGATTCTTCAGTCTTCCAAAGGTAGTGGAACATCGAAGGGCCAGGATTCTTCTTCAGAGCGTCATCCAGGGATATCTAACTTACAAGTTCAAGGGTTCCCTACCTTATACTAACAAGGAAGGGAGGGACTAGCTCTAAGACCCCACCTATGGGAGGATCAGGGGAGTGGGTGGCTACACCCACTTCCCTTTGTCCAGTTTCATGCCAGAGCAGGGGCAGGTAGCCCCTGAGCCGGTTTGAACTGGCATATGCACAGAGGAGCCTTCTGCTCCCCCAGTGCAGGACTTCAAAGCACTCTAAGAGTGCACCCACCCAGCCCCAATACACTAAACCCTGTCTGGGAGGTGGTTACACCTCCCTGTGACAGGATACCTTTTGTTGGGCTTCCTCCACTGCGAGTTTCGTCAGCAGCAGGAGGGCAGCCCCGTGTCTGTGGCTGGTGGCATCCATTTTGTGATGCCAGGGCTCTTTAGGATTCTACCGTGTTTCCACAGTGGGTAGATGTCTATTCCTCTAGAAGGACGGAATGCTACCCCCGCCGCCAGAACTGGCGGGGGGTAGTATTCCAAGATGTTTGACACCAAACACGACATGTTTTGATGCAACCATTCCAAAGTTAGCATTTTACCGCGAGGATATAATGCACTTAAGAGTATATGGTTTAACCGCATCCACAAACAGCACCAGAGAATGGACTCTGAGAGCTGCAGAGGGGCCCTGCTCGGGCAGATGCACCCCCTCACATTAGAAACCAAGCACCCTGCCCTCAGGATTGATAGGGCCTGCCTTAGGGGTGACTGATAGGTTTAAATGTGTGTGCAGGAGAGATTTAGGGAACCTATATCTCAGTGAGGAGTGCTAGCACCACCTCACCCAGGCTGCAGTAGCAGGCCTGTGGTGTCAGATTTAGTCTGCTTCCCAGGGGTGGCATAATACATGCTTCAGCCCCTGGTAGGCCTGTGAAGTACCTATGCCCTGGGCACCTAAGGTACCATATACTAGGGACTCATAAGGCACCACAGTATCCAATCACTAGTGCATCTAGAGTGCACTCCAAATCGTTTAGAGAGAACAGAGAGGCTGGGGCCCTGATTGGCAGGGATCCAGCCTGACTATAGCCAGAAACCAGTGTAAACATCAGAAAAAAGTGGGGGCAACATAAGAGGCAGATCCTACTCTCCTACACAACCCCCCAAACGCAGGGACACTAAACTAACCTTGACCAGTTGAGTCTTCGTGTTCAAAGTGGAAATACCTTGAGAGTCTATCTGCATTAGCATGTTGGGTCCCAGGCCTATGTTCCACTTATAGTCCATCCCCTGTAGGGAAATGGACCACCTCAAAAGTTTTGAGTTTTCACCTTTCATCTGCTTAAGCCATAGGAGGGGCTTGTGGTCAGTCTGAACTATGAAGTGAGTGCCAAACAAGTATGGCCTCAGCTTCTTCAGGGCCCACACCACAGCAAAGGCCTCCCTCTCTATAGCTGACCAACGTTTCTCTCTAGGGGTCAGCCTTCTGCTAATGAAAGCTACTGGCTGGTCTTGACCTTCATCATTCAGTTGAGACAGTACAGCTCCCACACCCACCTCAGAAGCATCTGTTTGGACAATGAACTTTTTGGTGTAGTCTGGACTCTGTAAGATGGGGGCAGTGCACATGGCCTGCTTTAGGTCTTCAAATGCCTTTTGACAGATAGCTGTCCACTGAACCTTTTTTGGCATTTTCTTTGAGGTCAGATCATTCAAGGGGTCACTATAGATCCATATCCCTTGACAAACCTCCTATAGTACCCAGTCAGGCCTAAGAAGGCTCTCACCTGTGTCTGGGTGGTTGGAGCAACCCATTCCATTATGGTTTGGATTTTGCTCTTTTAGGAAGGTGGAATCTGACTATATGGTTGCCCCCACTTTTTTTCCTGGTGTTTTGCTGGTTTATGACCTAGTTGGACTGGGAACCTGCTATTCAGGGCCCCAGTCTATCTGCTTTCTCTGTAAAATGGTTTCCATGTGCCTTAGGCACATCTCTAATTGGAATCTGGAGTGCCCTTATAAGTCTCTAGTATATGGTATACTATGTACCCAGGGCATAGGTACCTCGGAGGCCTACCAGGGGCTGCAGCATGTATTGTGCCACCCCTGGAAGGCCATCCAAAATGACACCACAGGTCTGCTACTGCAGCCTGGGTAAGGTGGTGCATGCACCCCTTACTGTGATATAGGTTACCTATATCACTACATACCTACACACATATAAACCTATAAGTCACTCCTATGGCAGGCCTTGTCAATCCTGAAGGCAGAGTGCATGGTTCCTAGGTGAGAGGGTGCCCCTGCATGAGCAGGGCCCCTCTGCAGCGTTCGGAGACCCTTCTCTGATGCTGTTTGTAGTGCAGCCTGACCATATACACTTAAGTGCATTATAACCTCGCGTTAAATGCTAACTTTGGGATGGCTGCACAGAAACATGTCGTGTTTGGTGTCAAACATCTTGGAATACTACCCCACCACCAATTCTGATGGCGGGGGTAGCATTCCACCCTTCTAGAGGGAGAGACATGTTAACCCTGGCTTGCCCGGTAACTTCTTTCCAAAGCCCTGGCATCACAAAATGGATGCTGCTGCCACAGACACAAGTCTGGCCTCCTGCTGCTGACCGAAACTCCGGCAGGGGAGGCCTGGGCAATAGGTTTCCTGTCGCAGGGAGGTGTAACCACCTCCCCAGACAGGATAATGTGTATTGGGGCTGGGCGGGAGCACTCTCTGGTGCTTTGAAGTCCTGCACTGGGGGCACATTTGGTGTCCCTGTGCATACCCCAGTTCAAACCGGTTCAGGGGCTTCCAGCCCCTGCTCTGGCGCAAACTGGACAAAGGGAAAGGGGTGTAGCCACCCCTCTGCCCTGACCCACCCATAGGTGGGACCACAGAGTAAGTCCAACCCCTAAACTTAGTATAAGTATAGGACCCCAGTCCTTAGGACTTTAGATATTCCCTGGACGAAACTCTGATACAAAATCCTGGACCTTCGACGCTCTACTTCAAGATTAGAGGACTGAAGAATCTCCCTTGGGGTCAAGGAGTGACTCCCCTGCTTGGCAGGCACCAAAGAAGCATCTGTCCGGTCTGCATCTCTGAAGCTCCCGTCGGACGCCGAAGTCTTTGCATCACCAGAGGTGGATTCCCAGACTTCCCCAAGGCTGCCCTGAGTCCCCAGCAAAGCTGAGGCCCATAGCTGTCGTGGGTAACGTGGGACCGTGACCCCTGGACACCGAGCACATTTGCAAGTGCACCCTCTTCCTGGACTCCCACGAAGTTGTGCTTTGGGCTCCGAGTAGCCCCCGCCTCCAGCACTGACTGCACCGAAGATCACTGGCCCCCACTCCACGAGTGTCCCGTGAGCCAGCTCCAAGTGCGTCCACTCAAGGCTCCTTCGCGGTCGCTAGTCCGTTGGCTAGTAGCCCTTCATGAAGGCCAATCCTTTTCTACTTGGGCTCTCTGGTTGCTCCAGGCTTGCGTTCACTTACCCTTGCTGGGTGAGTTCCTCAGACCTTGCTGGTCTGCACCATCGTCAATCTTCACATTCCACAAGACTTGCCGTTGCCAAGGCCTGTTGGGTCCAATCCGGTCGCTGACACCTCAGCACTCAACAGACATCGTGGGCCAGCCCAAATCCTGCTCCTGGTTGCCGACAACGCCTCCTGGACCTCGTGGCTGCAGAAACGAGATGACCATCAACCTACCTGAAGCATCCGACATCGGTGGGCATCTGTTCATCGCCTTCCTGGTCACTGGCTAGTGACCCAGACTCTGTCCCCTCTGCTTTCAGGTTCTTCAGATCTCCGATCCACTCTTGGATCCACCCGGACACTTTCCACTTGGTCGCCAGCAGCACTTTGCTGCAGATCGCCATTCAAATCGACGACGAAACCCGACCCCGAAAGGCACCTATGCACCCGGCTTCCCTGGGTGAGGTAACAAGAGTACTCTGGTGCTCCCGTGGGTAGAGACTCTAGAACGACCTAGTTCTCAAAGGGTTTGCTCCAAGTCCTTCTTTAAGTGTCCCTTTTCTTTAAATTTCCAACTGCGACTTTACCCATAGAAGTTAACAGCGATTCGCGGCTGTGTTTACACACTGCACGCGTCCCCCGTGGGTCCCCTGTGTCACTACCTTGGGTGGTTCCTTGTGGTCCAAGCACTTCTACAGGCTCTAGGCCTAGTGTCTTGCTCAGTCGTGGTTCTTATACCACTTTATTGGTATATGGTTTGGTACGCCCCTAGGGCTCAAACGTGTATTTGTGCTATTACTGTGTTTAAATAACTTATAACTTATGTACTTCGAACTCTAGCCTCATAAAGAGACTAGAGGGGTGTGTTTAGTAATAAATACATATATTTTGAATATATACCTGGTATGGTCCTCTTTCATTTGGTCACTCAAGAGATTATAGACTGGTAAAACAAGCTGCTTTACATTCCTTCAAGACTTAGCCTGAAGGCTGCTCTCCATAGCTACCACTAGGATAGCTTTCAATAAAGGTTGTCTTTAACCTATCTCCAATAAGGGGTTGTTTGGACTGGTGCAAGGTGCCCACTATAATTAGTGGACAGCATATACCAGGCCAACTTCTCACATTGGTGTGCAGCGTGTGGGATTCCAACTTGCTATTGTTTTACCAGATAATCTCAATTGAATTGATCAACTGAAAACCACTAAAGGTACCTAAGGTACATATAAATTAAGTTTAGTATACAGTAAGTTCTACTGAACTTAGAGTTGTTTGTTAAGGGATAGCACACCCTTTCTACAACTCAAGAGAGTTTAGTAGGCCACACTAGAGTAGGTAGTGCATACACCACACCTCACTAGTGATGTCTTCCAAGCCAGGACCCAGAGAGTCCTTGCCAGAAGCCACTGGGCTTCTTCCCTCCAAGTATGATACACTCCCATTGTTGGAATTGAGAGCATTATGCAATGTAAGGAAACTGAAAACAGGCCAAAGTGCCAGCATCCAACATCTGAGAGAGATGTTACTGGCTGATGATCTCAGCAGACCCCTAGGGTCTGAAGGGGTAGGTACAGAGGGTGGGGCAAAAGATGAGGAAGGGGCCAGGGGTGGCAACACCCAGGACCCCCCCTCTTAGAACTGACCAGGAAGGTGACATTGACCTTGACCTGGAAAACCCAATTCCTCCTGTGGATGAGGAGGAGGATCAGGATGACCTCCACTGTGTCCCCCCAGGAAGAATTGTGAGTATGCCTAGAAGGTCTAGATCTCCTTCTCAGGAGTCTAACCACTCTAGCACCTCAGTAGGGACCTCTGTCTCCTCTCATAGGAGGGAATCCTCTCATGAGAGGAGAAAGAGACTGATTCAGTATGAGCAAGCCCAGCTTGAACTCAGAAAACAGCAATTGGCTATAGACAGGGAGTCCCTAGATCTCTACAGAGAGAGAAAAAGTTGGGACTAGAGTCCCATGGTGGCAGCAATTTCCCCAAAGATAGGGAAAGGTCTTATGACCATAGAAACCTAAGCAAGATTGTCCCTCCCTACCAGAGTGGGGATGACATCCACAAATGGATAACTGCACTGGAGAGGGCCTGTAAAGTTCAGAGGGTCCCCCAGAAGCAGTGGGCAGCAATCTTGTGGCTCTCCTTTGCAGACAAAGGTAGAAACAAGCTCCTCACTGTAAGAGAAGAGGATGCTGACAATTACAAAGTCTTGAAGAGTGCTCTGATAGATGGGTTTGGCCTAACCACTGAACAGTATAGGTTGAAGTTCAGAGACACCCAAAAAGCTCAGACTCAAGACTGGGTTGATTTTGTAGATTGTGCTGCTAAGGCTCTGGAAGGTTGGATACATGGCAACAAAGTGCATGACTTTTTAGGATTGTTCAATTTGATTATGAGCAGATCCTTAATAATTGTCAAAACCAGCTTTTGCACCAGTATCTGGTGGACTCTGATCTGACCTCTCCCCAAGAATTGGGAAAGAAGGCAGACAAATGGGTCAGAACCAGAGTAAAAACTAAAAATCAGGGTGGTGACCAGAAGAAAGATTCTACTAAGTCCCAAGAGAAAGGTGGGGATAAATCTAAGGATAAGTCCACTACAGGGCCCCAAAATTCCTCTTCTGGGGGTGGGTCCCAAACTCCTTCTTCTCCTGAAAAGAAACCATATTGCCATGTCTGTAAAAAGCCTGGGCACTGGAAATCTGATCCCAGTTGCCCCAGGATTGGCAATAAAGAAAATGTTCCTCCCACAACTACTACCACCCCTCCTGGTACTACCAGTAGTAATCCTCCAGTTGGGAGTAGTGCACCCAAAAAGTTAGGTGCTTTTGCAAGAGGAACAGAGGTGGGCCCTAGTTTAGACAGGGCCCCCTCAACAGACTCCTCTGACTCTGATGGTGGTATAGGATTTGCCACCTTTACCATGGGTCCCACAGCATTGGGCAGGTACAGTCTGGAGCCAATTATTAATGGTCAGAAAGCTGTGGCATTTAGGGACACAGGGGCTAGTGTCACCATGGTGGCAGGGAAACTAGTCCCCCCTCACCAGCTTTTACCTGAGTTTAAATACCAGGTGACCAACATTGATGGTGTCAGAACAGATCACCCCATGGCCATAGTCAATCTCAGCTGGGAGGGGGTCACAGGCCCAAAAAGAGTGGCAGTGTCCCCAACCTTACCTGTAGATTGCCTGATGGGCAATGATCTGGAAATTTCAGCCTGGGCTGAAGTTGAACACCAAACCCATCTGAGGATGTTGGGTGTTCCTGTAAAGGTTAGTGGGGCTGTGATGGCCACAGCCCCAGCCCAAGATTTTGGAGAGATGGAGCCTGGAAGAATGGCCCACTCTCCCCCAAAAGAGAGCACAAGGGTTGAAGAAAAGTCTTCTTCCCTCCAGACAGTAGGTAAGGGTCAGCCTCCTCACGGAACTGACCCTACCCTAGTGAAGGAACTGCCCCAGAGGTAGTCAGACCTGGCCTGGCCACACCCCTGATGGCAGAGGACCCTTCCAAGGTGGTAGCCAGTCTGGAGCAGGTAACCTGCCCCTCTCTACCCTGCCTCAGTCAGCCCAGGGCTGCAGAGGTCAGTGGACCCCCCAGGGCCCCCTGTCCAGAGGAACCCCCCCATCAGCAGATTAGGGGCACCCAGTCTAGTAGCCCTAGCCAGGTGAAAATTCCTCTACCCACTGAGGGATCCCCCATACCTTTATGTAGGGACCTCCCCCAGAAGGACCCTGGTAGGCAAGGGCAAACCTGGGACCAGAAGGTTCCAAACCTGCCAGGTCCCTCCAGTAGTCCATCCAAAGGGACCCAACCCCCAGCTGTAGGCAGCCAAAGGTTGACCCTTAGAGCAAAGTGCAATTCAGTCATGGAAAGACAGGCATACATGGTGACCAGTGATCTGAGGAAGCTGAGGCCAACATTCCTAGGGCCTCACCACTTCCCTACTCAGACACCTCACCAGCCATGTACTTTACCTAAGCACACCAGAGGTAGTGATTCCCCATGGTGGAGACCCTCTCATACCCTTAGGGTGAGGGATTGCTTAGTGGACCATAAGACAGGGGGCAACCATGCTAGTGCAGGTGCTTCCTTATATGGCCACTTAGTCAATAAAGGCTCAACTGGCCAAGGTTAGCCTTATCTCCTTTCGTTTGGGGGGGTTATGTAGGAAGGTGGAATCTGACTATATGGTTGCCCCCACTTTTTTTCCTGGTGTTTTGCTGGTTTATGACCTAGTTGGACTGGGAACCTGCTATTCAGGGCCCCAGTCTATCTGCTTTCTCTGTAAAATGGTTTCCATGTGCCTTAGGCACATCTCTAATTGGAATCTGGAGTGCCCTTATAAGTCCCTAGTATATGGTATACTATGTACCCAGGGCATAGGTACCTCAGAGGCCTACCAGGGGCTGCAGCATGTATTGTGCCACCCCTGGAAGGCCATCCAAAATGACACCACAGGTCTGCTACTGCAGCCTGGGTAAGGTGGTGCATGCACCCCTTACTGTGATATAGGTTACCTATATCACTACATACCTACACACATATAAACCTATAAGTCACTCCTATGGCAGGCCTTGTCAATCCTGAAGGCAGAGTGCATGGTTCCTATGTGAGAGGGTGCCCCTGCATGAGCAGAGCCCCTCTGCAGCGTTCGGAGACCCTTCTCTGATGCTGTTTGTAGTGCAGCCTGACCATATACACTTAAGTGCATTATAACCTCGCTTTAAATGCTAACTTTGGGATGGCTGCACAGAAACATGTCGTGTTTGGTGTCAAACATCTTGGAATACTACCCCCCGCCAATTCTGGCGGCGGGGGTAGCATTCCACCCTTCTAGAGGGAGTGACATGTTAACCCTGGCTTGCCCGGTAACTTCTTTCCAAAGCCCTGGCATCACAAAATGGATGCTGCTGCCACAGACACAAGTCTGGCCTCCTGCTGCTGACCGAAACTCCGGCAGGGGAGGCCTGGACAATAGGTTTCCTATCGCAGGGAGGTGTAACCACCTCCCCAGACAGGATAATGTGTATTGGGGCTGGGCGGGAGCACTCTCTGGTGCTTTGAAGTCCTGCACTGGGGGCACATTTGGTGTCCCTGTGCATACCCCAGTTCAAACCGGTTCAGGGGCTTCCAGCCCCTGCTCTGGTGTGAACTGGACAAAGGGAAAGGGGTGTAGCCACCACTCTGCTCTGACCCACCCATAGGTGGGACCACAGAGTAAGTCCAACCCCTAAACTTAGTATAAGTATAGGACCCCAGTCCTTAGGACTTTAGATATTCCCTGGACGAAACTCTGATACAAAATCCTGGACCTTCGACGCTCTACTTCAAGATTAGAGGACTGAAGAATCTCCCTTGGGGTCAAGGAGTGACTCCCCTGCTTGGCAGGCACCAAAGAAGCATCTGTCCGGTCTGCATCTCTCAAGCTCCAGTCAGACACTGAAGGCTTTGCATCACCAGAGGTGGATTCCCAGACTTCCCCGAGGCTGCCCTGAGTCCCCAGCAAAGGTGAGGCCCGTAGCTGTCGTGGGTAACGTGGGACCATGACCCCTGAACACCGAGCACATTTGCAAGTGCACCCTCTTCCTGGACTCCCACGAAGTTGTGCTTTGGGCTCCGAGTATCCCCCGCCTCCAGCACCAACTGCACCGAATATCACTGGCCCCTACTCCACGAGTGTCCCGTGAGCCAGCTCCAAGTGCGTCCACTTGAGGCTCCTTCATGGTCGCTAGTCCATTGGCTAGTAGCCTTTCACGAAGGCCAATCCTTTTCTACTTGGGCTTCCTGATTGCTCCAGGCTGGCCCTCACTTACCCTTGCTGGGTGAGTTCCTCAGACCTTGCTGGTCTGCACCATCGTCAATCTTCACATTCCACAAGACTTGCCGTTGCCAAGGCCTGTTGGGTCCAATCCGGTCGCCGACACCTCAGCACTCGACAGACATCATGGGCCAGCCCGAATCCTGCTTCTGGTTGCCGACAACGTCTCCTGGACCTTGTGGCTGCAGAAACGAGATGACCATCAACCTACCTGAAGCATCCGACATCGGTGGGCATCTGTTCATCGCCTTCCTGGTCACTGGCTAGTGACCCAGACTCTGTCCCCTCAGCTTTCAGGTTCTTCAGATCTCCGATCCACTCTTGGATCCACCCGGACCCTTTCCACTTGGTCGCCTGCAGCACTTTGCAGCAGATCGCCATTCAAATCGACGACGAAACCCGACCCCGAAAGGCACCTATGCACCCGGCTTCCCTGGGTGAGGTAACAAGAGTACTCTGGTACTCCCGTGGGTAGAGACTCTAGAACGACCTAGTTCTCAAAGGGTTTGCTCCAAGTCCTTCTTTAAGTGTCCCTTTTCTTTAAATTTCCAACCGCGACTTTACCCATAGAAGTTAACGGCGATTCGCGGCTGTGTTTACACACTGCACGCGTCCCCCGTGGGTCCCCTGTGTCACTACCTTGGGTGGTTCCTTGTGGTCCAAGCACTTCTACAGGCTCTAGGCCTAGTGTCTAGCTCAGTCGTGGTTCTTATACCACTTTATTGGTATATGGTTTGGTACGCCCCTAGGGCTCAAACGTGTATTAGTGAATTACTGTGTTTAAATAACTTATAACTTATGTACTTCGAACTCTAGCCTCATAAAGAGACTAGAGGGGTGTGTTTAGTAATAAATACATATATTTTGAATATATACCTGGTGTGGTCCTCTTTCATTTGGTCACTCAAGAGATTATAGACTGGTAAAACAAGCTGCTTTACATTCCTTCAAGACTTAGCCTGAAGGCTGCTCTCCATAGCTACCACTAGGATAGCTTTCAATAAAGGTTGTCTTTAACCTATTTCCAATAAGGGGTTGTTTGGACTGGTGCAAGGTGCCCACTATAATTAGTGGACAGCATATACCAGGCCAACTTCTCACAGCTCTGTAAAGGTTGAACCTGGCCTCCACCCACAAGGTGGCCCAGGTACACAACCTGACTCTGCCCTATCTGGCACTTGGTGGCCTTGATAGTGAGGCCTGCTTTCTGCAGAGCCTCCAAAACATTTCTGAGGTGGACCAGGTGATCCTGCCAGGAGGAACTAAAGACAGCAATATCATCTAGATAAGCTGAGCAATAAGTCTCCATCCCTGCCAGAACTTTATTCACCAACCTCTGAAAAGTGGCAGGTGCATTTTTCAATCCAAAGGGCATCACCACAAAGTGGTAGTTCCCACCAGGGGTCGAAAATGCTGTTTTGGCTTTTGCATCATCAGCTAATCTGATCTGCCAGTAGCCAGCTGTTAGGTCAAATGTGCTTAGGTACTTGGCTGAGGCCAAAGTATCAATCAGCTCATCTGCCCTTGGTATGGGATAGGCATCAGTCCTAGTGACTGCATTGAGGCCTCTGTAGTCTACACAAAACCTCATTTCTTTCTTACCACCCTGGGTATGAGGCTTGGGTACCAGGACTACTGGGCTAGCCCAAGGGCTATCTGAAGGCTCAATTACACCTAGCTCCAACATTTTCTGGACTTCAGTCCTGATACAGTCCCTGACATGGTCAGGTTGCCTGTAGATTTTATTCTTGACAGGCAGACTGTCTCCAGTGTCCACCTCTTGGGTGCACCAGGTAGTCTGACTAGGGGTCAGGCTAAACATATGTCTAAACTGTTGCATAACTTGTCTGCACTCAGTTTGCTGATGGTCAGTGAGGCTGCTTGCCAAAGCAACACCATCTACTGACCCATCATCAGGGTTCTGAGAGAGCAGGTCAGGGAGAGGGTCACTCTCCTCCTCCTGGTCCTCATCAGTTGCCATGAGCAAGCCCATGTCAGCCCTGTCAACATATGGTTTTAATCTGTTGACATGGAGCACCCTCAGGGGGCTCCTGGGAGTTCCAAGATTCACCAGATAGGTGACTTCTCCCTTCTGTTCAACTATGGTATGGGGGCCACTCCACTTGTCCTGGAGGGCTGCTGGGGCCACAGGCTCCAACACCCACACTTTCTGTCCTGGCTGGTACACAGTCAGCACAGCCTTTGGGCATGCCAAGCTTTTGCAATTCTTGGCTGGCCTCCAGGTTTTTGTTGCCTTTTTCATGTATTCGGGAGCGGAGACCAAGTACATAGTCCATCACATCCTGTTTGGGGGGTTTGAGAGGTAACTCCCAGCCCTCTTTAACCAAACACAATGGACCTCTTACAGGGTGCCCAAACAGAAGCTCAAATGGGCTATAACCAACCCCCTTCTGTGGAACTTCTCTGTATACAAATAACAGGCAAGGAAGAAGAAGGTCCCATTTCCGCCTAAGCTTCTCTGGGAGTCCCTTGATCATTCCCTTCAGGGTTTTGTTGAACCTTTCAACTAACCCATTGCATTGTGGGTGATAGGGGGTGGTGAACTTATAGGTTACACCACACTGCTTCCACATTGCTTTCAGATATCCTGACATGAAGTTTGTATCTCTGTCAGATATGACCTCCTTTGGGAAACCCACTCTGGAGAAAACTCCAATGAGGGCTCTTGCCACCACAGGGGCTGTGGTGGTCCTCAGGGATATTGCCTCTGGGTACCTGGTGGCATGATCCACTACCACCAGGTTAAATCTGTGCCCAGATGCAGTTTGAGGGTCAAGGGGACCAACAATGTCAATCCCTACCCTTTCAAAGGGTACCCCCACCACAGGTAGTGGTATCAGGGGGACTTTGTGGTGCCACCTGCCTTACCACTGGTTTGGCAGGTGACACAGGAGCGACAAAACTCCTTTGTGTCCTCTGACATATGTGGCCAATGAAAATGTGGAACAAGCCTTTCCCAGGTCTTGTTTTGGCCCTAGTGACCTGCTAAAGGGATATCATGTGCTAAGGTCAAGAGGAACCCCCTAAACTTCTGAGGTATTACCAACCTCCTGGTGGCTCCAGGGGCTGGGTCTCTACCCTCAGAATATAGGAGTCCCTCATCCCAATAAACTTTATGGGACCCACTAGCACTCACAGCAGCCTCAGCAGCGGCCTGCTGTCTGAGGGGTTCAAGAGAGGGGCAGCACTGTTGCTCTTTACTCAGATCTTCCCTAGAAGGCCCCCCTGCCCCCAAGAACTCAACCTGATCAGGCTCAAGTCCCTCTGGGGCAGTTCCTTCTTCAAGATCTGCTTCACCTCCCTCTGGGGGTGAATCTGTGATCTGAGACAGAGGGGAAGGCACTGCCTTTACCCTACTGCTCCTCCTCTTGGGAAGCATCTGGTCCATTGTTCCCGGATCCAGAGCTGGTTCAGTGTTATGCTTTCTTGCTTGTGACCTGGTCACAGCAAAAACCTCTGCAGGGATGCCCAACATCTCAGCATGAGTCCATAACTCTACTTCAGACCAGGCTGAAGTCTCTAAATCATTGCCCAACAGACATTCTACAGGGAGGTCTGCACTGACTACAACCTTCTTGAGGCCAGTTACCCCTCCCCAAGAGAAATTCACAACTGCCAGACTATGGTTGGTCCTGACATTGCTTGCATTGGTCACCTGGTACATTTCGCCCAGGATGATCTGTTCAGGGTCCACAAGATCCTCTGCCACCATGGTGACACTAGCACCTGTGTCCCTAAATGCCAAAGCCTGTTTGCCATTTATTACAGGCTGCTGTTTGTATTTGAAAATGATTTACAAAGGGGCCTTAGACACAATACCGCACATTGTTATTAGAGTGGGAAGTTATTAATGTGGTGCAACGATCATGGGAAAAAAAGGCCTCCTAATTCCCAAAAGTGAATAAATTCACATAAACATTTGTATAAAGATAATCAGCACACACTTTTTTCAAGCATCAATCAAATTATAAGATCATTAATGCAGTCGGATTCAGGAGACATATATCACTTGTTTTAAGAAAATCCTTTATTTCTATTTTTCTATTCTTCACTCAAAATGTAGCCAGATGTAGCCAACGCGTTTCGTCCCTTCTTAGGACTTCTTCAGGGCTCAATTGGATGATATTTTGTTATCAATTGTTCAACATAGTCACTTTTTCAATCTGTTATCTTAAAGGGTATATACCAAGTCCAATGTGTCCAGATCAGTTTACTTCCTTCTCTTTCAAATAAATGTGCCTTTGTTGGCTCCCAAACCTGAGGCCATTCGTTCTGCCTCTATCCGTTCTGACCGAGCGATCTCACCGAATGATGTCATTCGGTGAGATCTGGCTACATTTTGAGTGAAGAATTGAAAAATAGAAATAAAGGATTTTCTTAAAACAAGTGATATATGTCTCCTGAATCCGACTGCATTAATGATCTTATAATTTGATTGATGCTTGAAAAAAGTGTGTGCTGATTATCTTTATACAAATGCTGTTTGTATTTGCCCAGATTACTGGGGCTTACTAGGAAGGACATGTCAATGCCTCCATCACAAATCAGCATTGCCTGAGTGGGTACTCTGACTAGGTCAGTGTCCACTTCAGAACCCAGGGTCAACCCTTTACACCCTTATTCTGATTACCACCTCCACCAGTAGCTGGACTAGGGGGAACAGTTGCCTTAGGGGCAGGAGTGGTGGTGGTTTGGTCTTTGGACTTGGTACAATCAGAAGTCCAGTGTCCTTTCTGTTTACAGAATTTGCACCAGGACTTCTTTTGGCCTTTTCCCTTGTTGGACTGTGACTCCCCACCAGATGCAGATTTTTGGGGCCCTTGTGAAGACTTCTGGTCTTTTGCCTTATCCCCACCTTTCTCAGAGCGCTTAGAATCCTGCTTCTTTGTGTCACCCCCTTTGTTCTGGGTTTTCTGCCTCACCCTGGTTCTGACCCATTTGTCTGCCTTCTTTCCCAATTCTTGGGGAGAGGTGAGATCAGAGTCCACCAGGTACTGATGCAACAACTGGTTCTGGCAATTATTAAGGATCTGTTCCCTCATTATCAGATTATACAATCCCTTGAAATCAGTAACCCTACTGCCAACCAGCCAACCCTCCAGAGCCTTGGTTGTACAATCAACAAAGTCAGTCCAGTCCTGAGTCTGTGCCTTCTGGGTGTCTCTGAACTTCAACCTGTACTGCTCAGTGGTTAAGCCAAACCCATCTATCAGTGCACTCTTCAGGACTTCATAATCATCAGCATCCTCTTCTTTAACAGTGAGGAGCTTGTCTCTACCTTTATCTGAAAAGGAGAGCCACAAGATTGCTGCCCACTGCTTTTGGGGGACCTGCTGTACTCTACAGGCCCTCTCCATAGCAGTTATCCACTTGTGGATATCATCCCCACTCTGGTAGGGAGGAACAACCTTGCTCAGGTTCCTATGGTCTGGAATATATTCTCTGCCTCTAGGGACACTGTTGCTGCCACCAGGGGGTTCTAACCCCTCACTTCTAGAAGCTCTCTAGATCTCCAGTGATTCCCTATCCAGTGCCAACTGCTTGGTTCTGAGGGCAATTCTTGCTTCCTCATACTGTAGTAGTTTGCACCTTCTTTCAGAGGAGGTCTCTCTTATGGGAAAGTATGAGTTCCTCTGCTGGACAAATTCTCTGCCAGAGTGATATGAGTGTTCAGATTCCCTGGAAGGGGACCTGTGCCTCTCCTCCTCTCTGTCAGTTCTCTTAGGGAGAATTCCTCTGTCCTTTTCAGGCCCCTTGGAGCCTTGCCCTTCAATCACAGAGTCCTGGTCATTTGTATTTTCATCATCTGACCCAGATACTATAATTGACCCACCCACTGATTCAGACCCCTTAGCTCCTAGAGCTAATCTAATATCATCTGTTGTTAGCAGATCTATCAGGTGCAGGGTGGAGGGACTCTGTCCTAGCTTCAGGTGTCTTTCAACACACATGGCTCTCAAGTCAGAGAAAGTCATGTCCTTATACTGAGGCTGGGTGGACCCACTGGCTCCACCTTTTAAGGACATTCTAGTGTGGTGCTGTGTTGTACTACCTACACTAGTTTGTGGACTACTGATCCTAGCTTGAGCTGTAGAAAGGGTGTGCTATCCCTTGGCACACAGCTCTAAGTTCAGTAGAACTTATTGATACTAAGCTTGACTTTATATGTACCTTAAGTACCTATAGTGGTTTTCAGTTAGTAATTCAAATAGAGATTTTCTGGTAAAACAATAGCAAGCTGGAATCCCACACGCTGCCCACCAATGTGAGAAGTTGGCCTGGTATATGCTGTTCACTAATTAAAGTGGACACCTTGCACCAGTACAATTCGACTCTTATGGTAGATAGGTTTAAGACAACCTTTATAGAAAGCTATCCTAGTGGTAGCTGTGGAGAGCAGCCTTCAGGCTAAGTCTTGAAGGAATGTAAAGCAGCTTGTTTTACCACACAATCTCCTGAATCACCAAGTAAAAAGACACCACACAGGTATATATATCAAATATATATGTATTTATTTCTAAACAACTCCCTACTAATCTCTTTATGAGATTAGAAGTCAGGAACATATGCATAAATCAACGTTTCACAATAAATTAAGCACAAAATGGCTGGGGCCCTAGGGGCGTACCAGACCATATACTAAGAAAGAGACTTAGAAGCAACGACTTGCAGGGAGACAAGGCCTAGGGCCTTCAGAAGTGCTGGGGCCTCACAAAACCACCCAAGGCAGGTAAGTACAGGACCCACGGGGGACGCGTGCAGTGTGGATACACAGGCGCGGATCGCCGTTGACTTCAATGGGGCAAGTTGGGGTTGGAAATAAAGAGTTTTTAGGAGACTTCGGGTGAACCTACAAGCAAGTCACTTACAGTGTAAGTAGTTCTAGGGCCCCGACCCACAGGAGCACCGTAGTGCTGGAGTCACCTCACCCAGGGAAGCCGGGTGCATAGGTGTCCTTTGGTGTCGGGTCGCGGAGTCGTTTTCAATGGCGAACAAAGAAGACTTGCTGCTTGTGATGTCCGAAGAAGTGTCCGGTGGTATCCAAGCCTGGATTTGGAAGAAGGAAGACCTGAATGCAGAGGGGACAGTGTTCAAAGTCGCTTGGCAGTGACTCGGGGCAAGGAAGATGGATGCCCACCGTCGTCGCAGGATTCAGGTCATTCACAGTTGCCTTGACTCTTCAGCCACGAGGTCCAGGAGGTGTCGACGATGACCAGGAGCTGGATTCAATGTGCACCATGATGTCAGCAGCTTACTGCAGTGTCGGCAACTCGATTGGAGCCAACAAGCCTTGGTAACAGCAAGTCTCGGGGAAGGTGTGAAAAGGCAATGGCGTAGACCAGCAAGATCTGAGGGACTCACCCAGTGAAGGTAAGTCAGGACAGGCCTGGAGCAACTAGGGGAGCCCTTTGGTTTCTTGAAAACGTCTTCAGGGGACCCACGAGCCGGCTGGCAAGGGATCGCAAAGATGCCTCGGGAGGATTCACTCAACAGGGGCCCACGGTCACTCGGAATGGTGTAGGCCTCAGATCTTTAGAGGGATTCCTGCTGGAGGCTGGGACCACATGTGGTCCAAAGCACACATTCTTAGAATGTTGTGAAGGGGTTGCACTCAACAATAGTGCACGGTACACAGGGGTCGCGGTTCCTCTTCACTCTTGGGGTCCACTTGCCTCTGCTTCACTGGAGACTCACGATGACCTTGGTGAAGTCAGGAAATACATGTCTTGGGCTGCAGGGACTTCAGACTCCGGCGGGAGTGGCATAGTTTGCGACCGTCATTGTAGTTTTTGGTGCCTGCCATGCAGGGGAGTCACTCCTTGACTCCAAGGGAGATTCTTCAGTCTTCCAAAGGTAGTGGAACATCGAAGGGCCAGGATTCTTCTTCAGAGCATCATCCAGGGATATCTAACTTACAAGTTCAAGGGTTCCCTACCTTATACTAACAAGGAAGGGAGGGACTAGCTCTAAGACCCCACCTATGGGAGGGTCAGGGGAGTGGGTGGCTACACCCACTTCCCTTTGTCCAGTTTCATGCCAGAGCAGGGGCAGGTAGCCCCTGAGCCGGTTTGAACTGGCATATGCACAGAGGAGCCTTCTGCTCCCCAGTGCAGGACTTCAAAGCACTCTAAGAGTGCACCCACCCAGCCCCAATACACTAAACCCTGTCTGGGAGGTGGTTACACCTCCCTGTGACAGGATACCTTTTGTTGGGCTTCCTCCACTGCGAGTTTCGGTCAGCAGCAGGAGGGCAGCCCCGTGTCTGTGGCTGGTGGCATCCATTTTGTGATGCCAGGGCTCTTTAGGATAATACCGTGTTTCCACAGTGGGTACATGTCTATCCCTCTAGAAGGGTGGAATGCTACCCCCGCCACCAGAACTGGCAGGGGGGGTAGTATTCCAAGATGTTTGACACCAAACACGACATGTTTTGATGCAGCCCTTCCAAAGTTAGCATTTTACCGTGAGGATATAATGCACTTAAGAGTATATGGTTTAACCGCATCCACAAACAGCACCAGAGAATGGACTCTGAGAGCTGCAGAGGGGCCCTGCTCAGGCAGAGGCACCCCCTCACATTAGAAACCAAGCACCCTGCCCTCAGGATTGATAGGGCCTGCCTTAGCGGTGACTGATAGGTTTAAATGTGTGTGCAGGAGATTTAGGGAACCTATATCTCAGTGAGGAGTGCTAGCACCACCTCACCCAGGCTGCAGTAGCAGGCCTGTGGTGTCAGATTTAGTCTGCTTACCAGGGGTGGCATAATACATGCTTCAGCCCCTGGTAGGCCTGTGAAGTACCTATGCCCTGGGCACCTAAGGTACCATATACTAGGGACTCATAAGGCACCACAGTATCCAATCACTAGTGCACCTAGAGTGCACTACAAATCGTTTAGAGAGAACAGAGAGGCTGGGGCCCTGATTGGCAGGGATCCAGCCTGACTATAGCCAGAAACCAGTGTAAACATCAGAAAAAAAGTGGGGGCAACATAAGAGGCAGATCCTACTCTCCTACACCTGTTGTCTCTTTCTGAACTCGTCTTCCCTCTTTCTGTACCTTACCTGCCTGTTATTGTATCTCACTTGCTTCTTTCTGCACTTATCGTGCTTCTTTCTGCACCCCTGTTGTTTCTTTATGTACCTCTTTTGCCTCTTTCTGCACTTTTCTTGCCTTTTTCTACACCTCTCTTCCCTCTTTCTGTACATCTGTTGCCTCTATCTGCACCTCATTTGCTTCTATCTGCACCCCTGTTGTGTCTTTCTGCACTCGTCTTCCCTCTTTCTGTATCTTTCCAGCCTGTTTTTGTATCTCACTTGCTTCTTTCTGCACTTTTCTTGCTTCTTTCTGCACCCCTGTTGTCTCTTTATGTACCTCTTTTGCCTCTTTCTGCACTTCTCTTGCCTTTTTTGCACCTCTCTTCCCTCGTTCTACACGTCTGTTGCCTCTTTCTGTACCTCATTTGCTTCTTTCTGCACCCCTGTTGTCTCTTTCTGCACTCGCCTTCCCTCTTTCTGTACCTTTCCTGCCTGTTTTTGTATCTCACTTGCTTCTTTCTGCACATTTCTTGCTTCTTTCTGCACCCCTGTTGTCTCTCTATGTACCTCTTTTGCCTCTTTGTGCACTTTCCTTGCCTTTTTCTGCATCTCTCTTCCCTCTTTCTGCATGTCTGTTGCCTCTTTCTGCACCTCATTTGCTTCTTTCTGCACCCCTGTTGTCTTTCTCCACTTGTCTTCCCTCTTTCTGTCCCTTTCCTGCCTGTTTTTGTATCTCACTTGCTTCTTTCTGCACTTTCCTTGCTTCTTTCTGCACCCCTGTTTCTCTTTATGTACCTCCTTTGCCTCTTTCTGCACTTTTCTTGCCTTTTTCTGCACCTCTCTTCCCTTTTTCTGCACCCCTGTTGTCTCTTTATATACGTCTTTTGCCTCTTTCTGCACTTTTCTTGGCTTTTTCTGCAGTTCTCTTCCATATTTCTGCACGTCTGTTGCCTCTTTCTGCACCTCATTTGCTTCTTTCTGCACCCCTGTTGTCTCTTTCTGCACTCGTCTTCCCTCCTTCTGTACCTATCCTGCCTGTTTTTGCATCTCACTTGCCTCTTTCTGCACTTTTCTTGCTTCTTTCAACACCTCTGTTGCTTCTTTCAGCAATTCTCTTGCCTCTTTGTACACTTCCCTTGCCTGTTTCTGCACTACTCTTGACTCTTTCTGCACCCCTATTGCTTCATTCTACACTTTCCATGCTTCTTTCTGCACATGTTTTGGTTCTTTCTGCACCCTTGTTGTCTGTTTATATACCTCTTTTGCCTCTTTCTGCACTTTTCTTGCCTTTTTCTGCACCTCTCTTCCCTCTTTCTGCACGTCTGTTGCCTCTTTCTGCACCTCATTTGCTTCTTTCTGCACCCCTGTTGTCTCTTTCTGCACTAGTCTTCCCTCTCTCTGTACCTTTCCTGCCTGTTTTTGCATCTCACTTGCTTCTTTCTGCACATTTCTTGCTTCTTTCTGCACCCCTGTTGTCTCTTTATGTACCTCTTTTGCCTCTTTCTGCACTTTTCTTGCCTTTTTCTGCACATTTTTTCCCTCTTTCTGCACGTCTGTTGCCTCTTTCTGCACCTCATTTGCTTCCTTCTGCACCCCTGTTGTCTGCTTCTGCACTCGTCTTCCGTCTTTCTGTACCTTTCCTGCCTGTTTTTGCATCTCAATTGCCTCTTTCTGCACTTTTCTTGCTTCTTTCTGCACCCCTGTTGTCTCTTTATGTACCTCTTTTGCCTCTTTCTGCACTTTTCTTGGCTTTTTCTGCTCCTCTCTTCCCTCTTTCTGCACATCTGTTGCCTCGTTCTTCACCTCATTTGCTTCTTTCTGCAGCCCTGTTCTCTCTTTCTGCACTCGTCTTCCGTAATTCTGTACCTTTCCTGCCTGTTTTTGCATCTCACTTGCCTCTTTCTGCACTTTTCTTGCTTCTTTCTGCAACCCTGTTGTCTCTCTATATACCTCTTTTGCCGCTTTCTGCATCTTTCTGGCCTTTTTCTGCACCTCTCTTCCCTCTTTCTGCACGTCTGTTGCCTCTTTCTGCACCTCATTTGCTTCTTTCTGCACCCCTGTTGTCTCTTTCTGCACTCGTCTTCCGTCTTTCTGTACCTTTCCTGCCTGTTTTTGCATCTCACTTGCCTCTTTCTGCACTTTTCTTGCTTCTTTCTGCACCCGTTGTCTATGTACATCTTTTGCCTCTTTCTGCACTTTTCTTGCCTTTTTCTGCACCTCTCTTCCCTCTTTCTGCACGTCTGTTGCCTCTTTCTGCACCTCATTTGCTTCTTTCTGCACCCCTGTTGTTTCTTTCTGCACTCGCCTTCCCTCTTTCTGTACCTTTCCTGCCTGTTTGTGTATCTCACTTGCTTCTTTCTGCACTTATATTGCTTCTTTCTGCACACCTGTTGTCTCTTTATGTACGTCTTTTGCCTCTTTCTGCACTTTTCTTCTCTTTTTCTACACCTCTCTTCCTTCTTTCCGCACGTCTGTTGCCTCTTTCTGCACCTCATTTGCTTCTTTCTGCACCCCTGTTGTCTCTTTCTGCACTCGTCTTCCCTCTCTGTACCTTTCCTGCCTGTTTTTGCATCTCACTTGCCTCTTTCTGCACTTTTCTTGCTTCTTTCTGCACCTCTGTTGTCTCTTTATGTACCTCATTTGCTTCTTTCTGCACCCCTGTTGTCTCTTTCTGCACTCGTCTTCCCTCCTTCTGTACCTATCATGCCTGTTTTTGCATCTCACTTGCCTCTTTCTGCACTTTTCTTGCTTCTTTCAACACCTCTGTTGCTTCTTTCAGCAATTCTCTTGCCTCTTTGTACACTTCCCTTGCCTGTTTCTGCACTACTCTTGACTCTTTCTGCACCCCTATTGCTTCATTCTACACTTTCCATGCTTCTTTCTGCACATGTTTTGGTTCTTTCTGCACCCTTGTTGTCTGTTTATATACCTCTTTTGCCTCTTTCTGCACTTTTCTTGCCTTTTTCTGCACCTCTCTTCCCTCTTTCTGCACGTCTGTTGCCTCTTTCTGCACCTCATTTGCTTCTTTCTGCACCCCTGTTGTCTCTTTCTGCACTAGTCTTCCCTCTCTCTGTACCTTTCCTGCCTGTTTTTGCATCTCACTTGCCTCTTTCTGCACATTTCTTGCTTCTTTCTGCACCCCTGTTGTCTCTTTATGTACCTCTTTTGCCTCTTTCTGCACTTTTCTTGCCTTTTTCTGCACTTTTTTTCCCTCTTTCTGCACGTCTGTTGCCTCTTTCTGCACCTCATTTGCTACCTTCTGCACCCCTGTTGTCTGCTTCTGCACTCGTCTTCCGTCTTTCTGTACCTTTCCTGCCTGTTTTTGCATCTCAATTGCCTCTTTCTGCACTTTTCTTGCTTCTTTCTGCACCCCTGTTGTCTCTTTATGTACCTCTTTTGCCTCTTTCTGCACTTTTCTTGGCTTTTTCTGCTCCTCTCTTCCCTCTTTCTGCACATCTGTTGCCTCGTTCTTCACCTCATTTGCTTCTTTCTGCACCCCTGTTCTCTCTTTCTGCACTCGTCTTCCGTCTTTCTGTACCTTTCCCGCCTGTTTTTGCATCTCACTTGCCTCTTTCTGCACTTTTCTTGCTTCTTTCTGCAACCCTGTTGTCTCTCTATATACCTCTTTTGCCTCTTTCTGCATCTTTCTTGCCTTTTTCTGCACCTCTCTTCCCTCTTTCTGCACGTCTGTTGCCTCTTTCTGCACCTCATTTGCTTCTTTCTGCACCCCTGTTGTCTCTTTCTGCACTCGTCTTCCCTCCTTCTGTACCTATCCTGCCTGTTTTTGCATCTCACTTGCCTCTTTCTGCACTTTTCTTGCTTCTTTCTGCACCCGTTGTCTATGTACGTCTTTTGCCTCTTCCTGCACTTTTCTTGCCTTTTTCTGCACCTCTCTTCCCTCTTTCTGCACGTCTGTTGCCTCTTTCTGCACCTCATTTGCTTCTTTCTGCACCCCTGTTGTCTCTTTCTGCACTCGCCTTCCCTCTTTCTGTACCTTTCCTGCCTGTTTTTGTATCTCACTTGCTTCTTTCTGCACTTATATTGCTTCTTTCTGCACACCTGTTGTCTCTTTATGTACGTCTTTTGCCTCTTTCTGCACTTTTCTTCCCTTTTTCTACACCTCTCTTCCCTCTTTCCGCACGTCTGTTGCCTCTTTCTGCACCTCATTTGCTTCTTTCTGCACCCCTGTTGTCTCTTTCTGCACTCGTCTTCCCTCTCTCTGTACCTTTCCTGCCTGTTTTTGCATCTCACTTGCCTCTTTCTGCACTTTTCTTGCTTCTTTCTGCACCCCTGTTGTCTCTTTATGTACCTCTTTCTGCACTTTTCTTGGCTTTTTCTGCTCCTCTCTTCCCTCTTTCTGCACGTCTGTTGCCTCTTTCTTCACCTCATTTGCTTCTTTCTGCACCCCTGTTCTCTCTTTCTGCACTCGTCTTCCGTCTTTCTGTACCTTTCCTGCCTGTTTATGTATCTCACTTGCTTCTTTCTGCACATTTCTTGCTTCTTTCTGCACCCCTGTTGTCTCTCTATGTACCTCTTTTGCCTCTTTCTGCACTTTCCTTCCCTCTTTCTGCATCTCTCTTCCCTCTTTCTGCATGGCTGTTGCCTCTTTCTGCACCTCATTTTCTTCTTTCTGCACCCCTGTTGTCTCTTTCTCCACTTGTCTTCCCTCTTTCTGTCCCTTTTCTGCCTGGTTTTGTATCTCACTTGCTTCTTTCTGCACTTTCCTTGCTTCTTTCTGCACCCCTGTTTCTCTTTATGTACCTCCTTTGCCTCTTTCTGCACTTTTCTTGCCTTTTTCTGCACCTCTCTTCCCTCTTTCTGCACCCCTGTTGTCTCTTTATGTACGTCTTTTGCCTCTTTCTGCACTTTTCTTGGCTTTTTCTGCAGTTCTCTTCCATATTTATGCACGTCTGTTACCTCTTTATGCACCTCATTTGCTTCTTTCTCCACCCCTGTTGTCTCTTTCTGCACTTGTCTTCCCTCCTTCTTTACCTTTCCTGCCTGTTTTTGCATCTCACTTGCCTCTTTCTGCACTTTTCTTGCTTCTTTCAAAACCTCTGTTGCTTCTTTCAGCAATTCTCTTGCCTCTTTGTACACTTCCCTTGCCTGTTTCTGCACTACTCTTGACTCTTTCTGCACCCCTATTGCTTCATTCTACACTTTCCATGCTTCTTTCTGCACATGTTTTGGTTCTTTCTGCACCCTTGTTGTCTCTTTATGTACCTCTTTTGCCTCTTTCTGCACTTTTCTTGCCTTTTTCTGCACCTCTCTTCCCTCTTTCTGCACGTATGTTGCCTCTTTCTGCACCTCATTTGCTTCTTTCTGCACCCCTGTTGTCTCTTTCCACTCGTCTTCCTCTCTCTGTACCTTTCCTGCCTGTTTTTGCATCTCTCTTGCCTCTTTCTGCACATTTCTTGCTTCTTTCTGCACCCCTGTTGTCTCTTTATGTGCCGCTTTTGCCTCTTTCTGTACTTTTCTTGCCTTTTTCTGCACCTTTTTTCCCTCTTTCTGCACGTCTGTTGCCTCTTTCTGCACCTCATTTGCTTCTTTCTGCACCCCTGTTGTCTGTTTCTGCACTCGTCTTCCGTCTTTCTGTTCCTTTCCTGCCTGTTTTTGCATATCAATTGCCTCTTTCTGCACTTTTCTTGCTTCTTTCTGCACCCCTATTGTCTCTTTATTTACCTCTTTTGCCTCTTTCTGCACTTTTCTTGGCTTTTTCTGCTCCTCTCTTCCCTCTTTCTGCACGTCTGTTGCCTCGTTCTTCACCTCATTTGCTTCTTTCTGCACCCCTGTTCTCTCTTTCTGCACTCGTCTTCTGTCTTTCTGTACCTTTCCTGCCTGTTTTTGTATCTCACTTGCTTCTTTCTGCACTTATCTTGCTTCTTTCTGCACCCCTGTTGTCTCTTTATGTACGTCTTTTGCCTCTTTCTGCACTTTTCTTGCCTTTTTCTGCACCTCTCTTCCCTCTTTCTGCACGTCTGTTGCCTCTTTCTGCACCTCATTTGCTTCTTTCTGCACCCCGTTGTCTCTTTCTGCACTCGCCTTCCCTCTTTCTGTACCTTTCCTGCCTTTTTTGTATCTCACTTGCTTCTTTCTGCACTTATATTGCTTCTTTCTGCACCCCTGTTGTCTCTTTATGTACCTCTTTTGCCTCTTTCTGCACTTTTCTTGGCTTTTTCTGCTCCTCTCTTCCCTCTTTCTGCACACCTGTTGCCTCGTTCTTCACCTCATTTGCTTCTTTCTGCACCCCTGTTCTCTCTTTCTGCACTCGTCTTCCCTCTCTCTGTGTACCTTTCCTGCCTGTTTTTGCATCTCACGTGCTTCTTTCTGCACATTTCTTGCTTCTTTCTGCACCCCTGTTGTCCCTTTATGTGCCTCTTTTGCCTCTTTCTGCACTTTTCTTACCTTTTTCTGCACCTTTTTTCCCTCTTTCTGCATGTCTGTTGCCTCTTTCTGCACCTCATTTGCTTCTTTCTGCACCCCTGTTGTCTGTTTCTGCACTCGTCTTCCGTCTTTCTGTACCTTTCCTGCCTGTTTTTGCGTATCAATTGCCTCTTTCTGCACTTTTCTTGCTTCTTTCTGCACACCTGTTGTCTCTTTATGTACCTCTTTTGCCTCTTTCTGCACTTTTCTTGGCTTTTTCTGCTCCTCTCTTCCCTCTTTCTGCACATCTGTTAGCCTCGTTCTTCACCTCATTTGCTTCTTTCTACACCCCTGTTCTCTCTTTATGCACTCGTCTTCAGTCTTTCTGTATCTTTCCTGCCTGTTTTGCGTCTCACTTGCCTCTTTCTGCACTTTTCTTGCTTCTTTCTGCACCCCTGTTGTCTCTCTATGTACCTCTTTTGCCTCTTTCTGCACCTTTCTTGCCTTTTTCTGCACCTCTCTTCCCTCTTTCTGCACATCTGTTGCCTCTTTCTGCACCTCATTTGCTTCTTTCTGCACCCCTGTTGTCTCTTTCTGCACTCGTCTTCCCTCTTTGTGTACCTTTCCTGCCTGTTTTTGTATCTCACTTGCTTCTTTCTGCACTTATCTTGCTTCTTTCTGCACTCCTGTTGTCTCTTTATGTACGTCTTTTGCCTCTTTCTCCACTTTTCTTGCCATTTTCTGCACCTCTCTTCCCTCTTTCTGCACGTCTGTTGCCTCTTTCTGCACCTCATTTGCTTCTTTCTGCACCCCTTGTGAGAAGTTGGCCTGCTATATGCTGTTCACTAGTTAAAGTGGACACCTTGCACCAGTACAATTCGACTCTTATGGTAGATAGGTTTAAGACAACCTTTAAAGAAAGCTATCCTTGTGGTAGCTGTGGAGAGCAGCCTTCAGGCTAAGTCTTGAAGGAATGTAAAGCAGCTTGTTTTACCACACAATCTCTTGAATCACCAAATGAAAAGACACCACACAGGTATATATATCAAATATATATGTATTTATTTCTAAACAACTCTCTACTAATCCCTTTAAGAGATTAGAAGTCAGGAACATATGCACAAATCAACGTTTCACAACAAGTTGCGCACAAATGTGGCTAGGGCCCTAGGGGCGTACCAGACCATATACTAAAAAAGAGACTTAAGAACAACGACTTGCAAAGGGACAAGGCCTAGGGCCTTCAGAAGCGCTGGGGCCTCACGAAACCATCCAAGGCAGGTAAGTAAAGGACCCACGGGGGACGCGTGCAGTGTGTGTGCACAGGCGCGGATCGCCGTAGACTTCAATGGGGCAAGTCGCGGTTGGAAATTAGGAGATTAAGGGCACTTCGGGAGAACCTACAAGCAAGTCACTTACAGGGTAAGTAGTTCTAGGGCCAACACCCACAGGAGCACCATAGTGCTGGAGTTACCTCACCCAGGGAAGCCGGGTGCATAGGTGTCCTTTGGTGTCGGGTCGCGGCGTCGTTTTCAATGGGAGCCAATGAAGACTTGCTGCTTGTGAAGACAGGAGAAGTGTCCGGTGGAATCAAAGCCTGGATTCAGAAGAAGGAAGACCTGAAAGCAGAGGGGACAGTGTTCAAAGTCACTTGGCAGTGACTCGGGGCAAGGAAGATGAATGCCCACCGTCGTCGACAGATTCAGGTCGTTCACGGGTGTCTTGACTCTTCAGCCACGAGGTCCAGGAGCTGTCGATGACAACCAAGAGCTGGATTCTGCGTGGTCCAGAAAGTCTGCAGCTTACTGCGGTATTGGCGATCCAATTAGAGCCAAGAAGCCTTGGTAACTGCAAGTCTCGAGGAAAGGACAAAAAGTCAGTGGTGCAGACCAGCAAGGTCTGTGGGACTCACCCCACAAAGGTAAGTCAGGGCATGCCTGGAGCAACCAGGGGAGCTCTTTGGATTTGTAGAAAATTCTTCAGGGGACCCACAAGCCAGCTGGCAACGGATCGCAAAGATGCCTTGGGAGGATTCACTCAACAGGGGCCCACGGTCACTCAGGATGGGGTAGGCCTCTGATTTGGGGAGGAATCTCTGCCAGAGGCTGGGACCACATGTGGCCTAAAGCACAGGTTCGTAGAATGTCGTGAAGGGGTTGCACTCAAAAATAGTGCACGGGACCCAGGGATTGCAGTTCCTTGTCACTCGTGGGGTCCACTTGCCTCAGCTTCGCTGGGGACTCACGACGTCCTTGCAGAAGTCAGGAAATCCTCTTCCTGGGCTGCAGAGACTTCAGGCTCTGGCGGGAGCGGCGTAGTTTGCGACCATCATTGCAGTTTTTGGTGCCTGCCAAGCAGGGGAGTCACTCCTTGACTCCAAGGGAGATTCTTCAGTCTTCCAGAGGTAGTGGAACGTCGAAGGTCCAGGATTCTTCTTCAGAGCGTCGTCCAGGGACATCTAGTTTTCAAGGTCAAGGGTTCCCTATCTTATACTGAAAGGAAGGGAGGGACTAGCTCTATGACCCCACCTATGGGAGGGTCAGGGGAGTGGGTGGCTACACCCAATTCCCTTTGTCCAGTTTCATGCCAGAGCAGGGGCAGGTAGCCCCTGAGCCGGTTTGAACTGGTGTATGCACAGAGGAGCCTACTGCTCCCCCAGTGCAGGACTTCAAAGCACTCTAGGAGTGCACCCACCCAGCCCCAATACACTAAACCCTGTCTGGGAGGTGGTCACACCTCCCTGTGACAGGATACCTATTGGTGGGCCTCCTCCACTGCGAGTTTCAGTCATCGGCAGGAGGGCAGCCCAGTGTCTGTGACTGGTGGCATCCATTTTGTGATGCCATGGCTCTTCAGGATTCTACCGCGTTTCCATAGTAGGTACATGTCTATCCCTCTAGAAGGGTGGGATCATACTCCCACACCAGTTACTAGTGTGGGGGTATGATTCCAAGGTGTTTGACACCAAACACAACATGTTTTGATGTAGCCATTCCAAAGTTAGCATAAACCGCGAGGTTATAAGGCACTTAAGAGTATATGGTTTGACCGCATTCACAAACAGCCGCAGAGAATGGACTCTGAGAGCTGCAGAGGGGCCCTGCTCAGGCAGAGGCACCCTCTCGCATAGAAACTAAGCACCCTGCCCTCAGGATTGATAGGGCCTGCCTTAGGTGTGACTGATAGGTTTAAATGTATGTGCAGGAGAGACATAGGGAACCTAGATCTCAGTGAGGGGTGCTAGCACCTCCTCACCCAGGCTGCAGTAGCAGGCCTGTGGTGTCAGATTTAGTCTGCTTCCCAGGGGTGGCATAATACATTCTTCAGCCCCTGGTAGGCCTGTGAAGTACCTATGCCCTTGGTACCTAAGGTACCATATACTAGGGACTCATAAGGTACCACAGTATCCAATCACTAGTGCACCTAGTCGTACCAAGTCGTTTAGAGAGAACAGAGAGGCTGGGGCCCTGATTGGCAGGGTCCCAGCCAGACTATAGCCAGAAACCAGTGTAAACATCAGAAAAAAAAAGTGGGGGCAACATAAGAGGCAGATCTTACACTCCTACACAACCCCCCCAAACGCAGGGACACTAAACTAACCTTGACCAGTTGAGTCTTCGTGTTCTAAGTGGAAATACCTTGAGAGTCCATCTACATTGGCATGTTGGGTCCTAGGTCTATGTTCTACTGTATAGTCCATCCCCTGTAGGGAAATGGACCACCTCAAAAGTTTTGGGTTTTCACCTTTCATCTGTTTAAGCCATAGGAGGGGCTTGTGGTCATTCTGAACTATGAAGTGAGTGCCAAACAAGTATGGCCTCAGCTTCTTCAGGGCCCACACCACAGCAAAGGCCTCCCTCTCTATAGCTGACCAGTGTTTCTCTCTAGGGGTCAGCCTCCTGCTAATAAAAGCTACTGTCTGGTCTTGACCTTCATCATTCAGTTGAGACAGTACAGCTCCCACACCCAGCTCAGAAGCATCTGTTTGGACAATGAACTTTTTGGTGTAGTCTGGACTCTGTAAGATGGGCATTAAGATATAATGGGGTAACCCACAAAAGTCAATGGACCTGGGTACTAATTGATATAGAAAAACAATGGTCCTAGACTTATGTTAAATCTTAGTTGTCTGAAGGGAACTACATTAAACTACGATCTGACCCCACAAATGAAATAGCAGGTAAAATTAGACAGATTACAGAAAAGGGGTTTAATGAAGGATTTCTTTCTAAACATGAATATGAATATCTGAACAATAGACAACCAAGGATGCCTACCATATACACCCTACCCAAAGTACACAAACGTCTTACTGACCCCCAGGGAGACCGATTATTTCGGGATGTGGATCCATTTTAGAGCCACTTTGTAAATATATAGATGTCTTCCTCAAACCTATTGCAGAAGATACGATGACATACTTGAGGGATACTATGCAGACGATAAAATTGGTGGACAATCGTCTGTTTGACATGGAGAAACAAATTCTGGTGACTATGGACATAACGTCCCTATACACCAACATCCCTCAGCAGGACGCATTAGATACCATCAGGAGAGTATTGGAGAGACGCCCCAGACCGATACAGGTCCCCACTGAATTTCTAATTAACCTTTTAGAAGTCGCCATGACTAAGAACTTTTTCTATTTTCAGGGCGACTTCTATGCTCAGACCAAGGGCGTGGCGATGGGTGCCAGTTTTGCTCCGGACCTGGCCATAATCTATATGGACCAGTATGAACATACACATGTTCTCCATGATCGGAACCCATATAGGGGTTGCATTGAACTTTGGAGACGTTACATAGATGATGTCATGATGATATGGAACGGGAACGAACAACAACTCGTGGAATTCCATCTTTGGCTTAATGCCCAGTCACATGATATCCAATTTTCCCTTGAGTTTAACAGGCAAGTGATCAACTTCCTAGATCTCTCCATTAGGGAGGATGAAGGGGTATTGCATACCACCTTGTATAGGAAGGATAGTGAAAGGAACACCCTGTTACGTTACTCCAGTCATCATCCACGTAACCTCAGGGACAATCTGCCTTTTGGTCAATTCCTGAGACTGCGTAGGAATTGTACCCGGAAGGATGGCTATTTTAGGGAATCAGATGACCTTATAACACGCCTCCTTGACAGAGGGTACCCTAAGAACCTTTTAAAAAAGCCAGAAAAAGGGCCTGGTTTTGCCACAGGAGTACCTTTTGGAACCAAAGTTGAAGGGAACTCAGGGACACGAACGCCTTGTGTGTGCTACTACATTCTGCACCAAGAGTAACCAGATAAAGAAAATTGTAAATAAACACTGGCATCTAGTGGCAGATGAGATTGGGATAATTGAACCACCAATGCATGCCTTCAAGAAAGGGAAGAATGTGAGGGACTATGTGGTCCAATCACTATTACCTATAAAACCAAGGGATAATCAGCAGACCCTTTGGAATATGCCTCCAATAAAAGGACATCACAAGTGCGGGCAATGTAAAGCCTGTGCCATGACCAGAGAACAGCAACAGTGTACATATAATAACCGTACACACATTATGCAGAACCATACCAACTGTAACTCCAAGGGAGTCATTTATGCTATAGCATGCCCTTGTGAGTTTTGGTATATAGGTCAAACCATACAGAGAGTGAAGGCCCGGATACTGCAGCATTGCAGCAGGATACGCTGTAGGACGCAGGGAGCCCCCTTGTGGAACACTTTGCTACTTTCGGACACTCGGCTGAGAGCCTTAGGTGGTGGGTCATTGAACAGGTTAAACCTAACCCAAGGGGAGGGAATTTTGCGAATACACTGAGTATCCGGGAGTGCAAATGGATACATATTTTTGACACTGTTACAAGGAGTTTAAACGAATACGAGGAGATTACCAGGCAAGTGGCAACCCTGAATAATGGCTAGACCCCGCAATGTACTGTGGGTGATTATAACACTGTATATATGTTTACTTGCTGTTATATATCAACAGCCACCAATACGTTATCTCTGTAGCCTCTATATGTTTGATCACCGAAGAATATGATCATTGTATGTATTGTTTTTAAAATCTCTGCCTTCATTATGTAATTCTAGCATTCTTTCTTAGCCTTCAACATTGTATATATATATATTTTCTTTTGTCACTGTGTGTATATTAATTTTGTTTCTGGAATGTTTCATTGTCAAAAGCTTTTAATCGGTGTATAAATGTTTTTCTTTCATTTAATGTGCACAATGGCAACTAATCGGTGTATAAATGTTGTTTTTCTTTCCTTTAATGTGTGCAAATTACTCTCAGTTGCACAATGGCAACTAATCGGTGTATAAATGTTGTTTTTCTTTTCTTTAATGTGTGCAAACTAGTCTCAGTTGCATAATGGCAACTAATCGGTGTATAAATGTTGTTTTTCTTTCCTTTAATGTGTGCAAATTAGTCTCAGTTGCACAATGGCAACTAATCAGTGTATAAATGTTGTTTTTCTTTCCTTTCCTTTAATGTGTGCAAACTAGTCTCAGTTGCACAATGGTAACATATCCACTTGGCATGTTTAACTATTTTCGGCAAAAAATGTGACCTAATTAAACCATATTAATTGTATTTTTGGATTTAAAATTATTAGTGATTACGTTACCAGTTTTATTTTCGTAATTGTAATGTAGGTGCAATACTTGATGTTGACTCAAGTAATAGTCTGTCGTTTATGCCGGTCATATCAGTAGCTTCTACGTGGCCATCTGTCCTTCTGACAATGCACGACTGACCACGTGCACGCTTTCCAAAGCCTATTTTTAGAACACTGAGTCACTCGCAGCTCTCCACTCGAGCAGACCAGCTGGATTCCCCCGGGCCATGCTAAGATGATGTATTAAGGTAATCTTTCTCTGTCAAGTAGAATAGCCTGAGTTCTTTTGGCCTTCCTTGCCACAGTGAGACTTTAATAGTCGTTCACTTTCATGTTTTTTAGACGCTGTGGGCGATTTTCTCACCCATTAATTGAAGGTAAACTGCTGTTACCAAGCCGCAATTCTATTGCGGGTAAGTGGAGATCAGTCCACTGTTTGATTATTATGAATACTATACATATATGGTATAAGTATTAATACATAGTTTATATATCCTCCCTTTCTTACAGACTTTTATATCTATACCCAGGGGCGGCACTTTAACTGTGCATCACCCATGATCAGTGAGTAGGCGCACCATTATTTCAGTGTAAATTGCAAACTTTTGTTTTGAGTTTTTCCTAACTAGGCAATTCATTTACCTTTTAGGTTGCTCCCCGCATCCCCTCATCCCTCCTTTCTGTCTTGAGGAAGACCCGCTTGCAGAGGATATAAACTGCCCTCATTGCACTAGGGTCGAAACGTCGACACTCTCCCCTACTCGGGGCCTGTACCTGTTATTATCCCAGCCCTACTTGCTTACAGACAAACGTTGTTTGCGCATTTTTTGAGAAATAACAAAATGAATAACCATGAACTAACTAATGGACAGGCCTCAATGTAGAACTGGTGCAATCATGAATCACGACCAGTTTTACTAATGAGATTGTAATGTAAATAATGATGAATCATTGTTTTTCTTGATTGGATCTCCCTCTTATATATTCTATCTTACTTCACGAGCACTTTCTTTCTTCACTTTTTCCCTTGGAGCAACCACTCCTCTGTTTTGAACATTGAATATGATAAAATGGTATGAAAAGTGACCGAATAAAATACGAGTCACATAAAAAACAATTGTGTGTGCCTTTTTTGGATTTCTTTTTGGATTTTGAGGATATATTTGAATGTGTTTTAAATAAGTTAATGGTACATTATTGAATTAAACTGTATATGTACCCTATGCTGTCTATGATTGCTTCAGACAACTAAGATTTAACATAAGTCTAGGACCATTGTTTTTCTGTAAGATGGGGGCAGTGCACATGGCCTGCTTTAGGTCTTCAAATGCCTTCTGACAGCTAGCTGTCCACTGAACCTTTTTTGGCATTTTCTTTGAGGTCAGATCATTCAAGGGGGTCACTATAGATCCATATCCCTTCACAAACCTCCTATAGTACCCAGTCAGGCCTAAGAAGGCTCTCACCTGTGTCTGGGTGGTTGGAGCAACCCATTCCATTATGGTTTGGATTTTGCTCTGTAAAGGCTTAACCTGGCCCCCACCCACAAGGTGGCCCAGGTACACAACCTGACTCTGCCCTATCTGGCACTTAGTGGCCTTGATAGTGAGGCCTGCTTTCTGCAGAGCCTCCAAAACATTTCTGAGGTGGACCAGGTGATCCTGCCAGGAGGAACTAAAGACAGCAATATCATCTAGATAAGCTGAGCAATAAGTTTCCTTCCCTGCCAGAACTTTGTTCACCAACCTCTGAAAAGTGGCAGGTGCATTTTTCAATCCAAAGGGCATCACCACAAAGTGGTAGTGCCCACTAGGGGTCGAAAATGCTGTTTTGGCTTTTGCACCATCAGCTAATCTGATCTGCCAGTAGCCAGCTCTTAGGTCAAATGTACTCAGATATTGGGCTGAGGCCAAAGTATCAATCAGCTCATCTGCCCTTGGTATGGGATAGGCATCAGTCCTGGTGACTGCATTGAGGCCTCTGTAGTCTACACAAAACCTCATTTCTTTCTTACCACCCTGGGTATGAGGCTTGGGTACTAGGACTACTGGGCTAGCCCAGGGGCTATCTGAAGGCTCAATCACACCTAACTCCAACATTTTCTGGACTTCAGTCCTGATACAGTCCCTGACATGGTCAGGTTGCCTGTAGATTTTACTCTTGACAGGCAGACTGTCTCCAGTGTCCACCTCATGGATGCACCAGGTAGTCTGACTAGGGGTCAGGCTAAACATATGTTTGTACTGCTGCAGAACTTGTCTGCACTCAGTTTGCTGATGGTCTGTGAGGCTGCTTGCCAAAGCAACACCATCTACTGACCCATCATCAGGGTTCTGTGAGAGCAGGTCGGGAGAGGGTGTAAGAAAGTGGCTCAGTGGTTCAGTGTGCACAGGGTCCACAGTCCCCAGAGGTTTGGCAGAGGCTAAAGTTAGATATAACCTTACTCTCTAAAGTGGTAGCTTGGTCAAGCAGTAAGGTAATATCAGAGGACAGTGTAAAGCATTTGTTGTACACACTCAGTCAGCAAATGAAGCCACACACTCAAGAACTGAACTCTAGGCCAGTGGTTTGTATATAAAAATATATGCTTGTTTTATTTTAGAACCAACAATAGGTATCAAAATATACTTTCTCAGAATGAGATGCTTTAGGTAAATACTTTCAATAGGCAATAGACTTTTGAATGCAATAGTTACAGTTGTTGCAATAGGCAACACAATTTTAAACACAATTATACATTGAGCTCAATGGGAATTTCTAGTTAAATGCAATAGATTACTTTGTGGATTACTTTTTCTAACCACAGGACTGGATCCTAGATTCAGTCCTGGGACATCTCCTGTAAACAGTTGAGTAAAACGTTTTGGTTACAGTTGTGATTTTTAAGGAATATTATTGTATTTTAAAAGTTAGCACAGCAACTTTTTCACATAGAATCACCAATGTTATCCTATGGGAGGAAATTCACTTAGCAGGTAAGTAGTGTTATCGTTACTTTTTCTTACTCAGTGTTGGATCCTGGATCCAGCACTGGTGCATCTCCTGTAAACAGTTGATAGAATGTGTTTTTGTTATACAGGCGATTTTTAACGGATATTTGTAAGTTTGCAAAATGGACACTTAGAAACTTTTTCAGCAAAAACCAGGCAATGTTATCCTATGGAAGGAAATTCAAGTTACCGGTAAGTATAGTTGTGATTACTTTTTAGGGTCAGTGCTGGGCACCAAGATCCAGCACTGGGATCTCCACTGATAGCAGGCGAGTAAATTCGTTTTCATAATTCAGCTGATTTTAGGTGAATATTTTAAAGTCTCAAAACTCGACACTTAGAAGAATTTCCAAGTGAAACCAGTCAATGTTACCCTTTGGAAGGAAATTCAATTCGCCAGTAAGTTACTTTAACGTTGCTTTTGTAATCCAGTGCTGGACTCCTAGATTCAGCACTGGGATATTTACTTAAAACAGGTAAGTAATTACGTTTTTGTAGTTTGTACGATTTTTAAAGAATATTCTTGTATTTCAAAAGTTGACAGAAACTTTCACAAAGAACCACCAATGTTATCCTATGGAAGGAAATTCAATTCACAGATAAGTTACTTTTTAATTACTTTTGTTACTCAGTTCTGGACACCTAGGTTCAGCACTGGGACCTTTCCTGCAAACAGTTGAGAAAATTCGGTTAGGTTATTTGTACGATTTTTAAGGAATATTCTTAGTTTTCAAAAGAAGACAGAAACTTTTTGGAAGAAAAAGTGTCCATGTTATCCTATGAGGAAAAATGAGTTATCGGTTTCGAGGTAAGTAGTCGGTCTTTTGAGTTAGGGTTCTGGGGTTAGACTCAGGGGTCTCCCAGGTTCAGTGATGCACTGTTGTTGCACCCTCAGCGGCACTAGGGCGGCCGGGTGCAGAGTGTTGAGGCCCAATGTTATCCTATGGAGGATAGGGGACTCCGGTTGGTGGCGGCTGGCAAGCAGACCACGGGGTTGTGGGAGCAAAGCTCCTAGGGTTAAGCTCAGGGCACGTTGGGGACCAAGTTAGCACAGAAGGGGCACCCTCAGCGGCACTAGGGCGGCCGGGTGCAGGGTGCTGTTTTGAGGTCGGGTGCCCTGTTGATTTCAATGGAGATTTTCGGTTTTGGTTTTCAGCTGCAGGCTCGGTCCAGGAAGACTTCCAGGAGGAACCAACAGCTGGGCAGGTAAGTTGGAGGGCTCGGGGACGTAGGTGCACCTCGAGTTCCTTTCTCCAGGGTGCAGGGCGGCTGGATGCAGGGGTGTCTTTTGAGGTCGGATTTCACCTTACCGGGCCACTCGTCTCCGTGCAGAGGCTGCAGGCGACGTTGGGGAGTCTTGGAGGGGTCAACCCACGGTGGACTCGGACTCTGGAGAGCTGGGGGACCTCGCTGGGACCGGTGGGCCACTTGAACTCGGGCTGTAGGCGACGGGTACAGTGGTGGTTCCAGGAGTCGGGTTTCTTTTCCTCAGCAGGCTCGGAGTCTTTGTTTGGTGTTTCTTTTGAACAGAGCTGCTTTTCACAGGAGATCCGGTCTTTGTTGAAGGCAGTCAGTCCTCCCCGGGGTTCTGGAGGTCGCTGGCTGCAGGACAAGACTATTTTTGGCGCAGGATCTCTGGAAACTGCAGACGGGCCGGTAGGGCTGGGGCCAAGTCAGTTGTTCTCTGCATTCTCCTCTGCTGGGCGTCTTCATTCGTCCTTTTTCTTCTTAGGTTGCGGGAATCTGGGGAAGGAAGGTTCAGGGTGCCCCTAAATACTAGATTTAGGGGCGTTACAGGTAGGTAAAGGGCAGGGACCAATGGGTCCCTGCCCTGGGGTGGGTACACCCCTATCCTACCACTCTCCTGTGGGAGGGGGCAGGAGCCTAGTCCTGATTGGGCAGGGCTCCCCATCTTCAAGATGGCGAGAGCCTGGAGATGTGCTTCACCTCGTCTCCCCCACCTGAGGGGTGGGGTTGGCAGAGGCTGGCACACCCCCTTTCTTCCCTTGGTGTTTCCCGCCAGTCTTCCCGCCAGGATGGGGGAAAGAACCGGTGGGGACCAGTTGCTGAGTACAGCAAGTGGTCTGGGGAAGCTCACAAAGGCGGAATGCCTTTGAAGCTTCCCCCTGCCCATCCTGGGGGAGGAGGCCTAGCACCTCGCCCAGGACGTGCATTGTTGCAGGGCTGGGAGAGCGGATGGCTCTCTACCCAGGGGTCCAGCAACATGTCTGCTGTGTGGCAGCCTAGGCAGCCCCTCAGACAAGACGTGGATTGTAGGTTAGGTTCAGGGGGCAACTCTAAGTTGCCCTCTGTCGTGCATTTTACAGTAAATCCCACACTGGCATCAGTGTGGGTTTACTGTGCTGAGAAGTTTGATACCAAACTTCTCAGTCTTCAGTGCAGCCATCATGGTGCTGTGGAGTTCGTGCTGACGACCTCCCAGCACCATATACTCGGAATGGCAGCACTGCACTTACAGTGCCCAGGAATGGACCTGGGTACTGTAGGGGCACAGGGCTCATGTACCTGTACCCTCACCACTGGCATAGGGCACCCAGCTAGAGGGGTGACTGAGGTATGCCAGGGCAGTGTGTTTGTGGGCATGGCACACAGGGATGTGTGCCATGTCGACTCTCTGTTTTGTTTTGCACCAAGACACTCAGTCTGCAAAGGCAGTGTGTGTGTGTGTGTGTGTCAGGGTACAGGGCCTCTCAGGGTGGCACAATAAGTCCTGCAGCCCTTAGGGGTCTTCTCTGGTGACAGTGCCCTGGGTACCTAGGGTACCATTTACCAGGGGCTTACCTGTGGCCAGAGATGCCAATTGGGTTTAGGCTTTAGTACAGTTTTAGGGAAGGAACACAGGCCCTGGGTACCTAATTGGCAGGGACCCAGGGCACACCAAGGAAAAGTGCATCAGTTATCAGGCAAAAAGTGGGGGGGTTACTGCAACAGAAACCCACTTTCCTACAGAGGGTCACTCTCCTCCTCCTGTTCCTCATCAGTTGCCATGAGCAAGCCCATGTCAGCCCTGTCAACATATGGTTTCAATCTGTTGACATGGAGCACCCTCAGGGGGCTCCTGGGAGTTCCAGGATTCACCAGATAGGTGACTTCTCCCTTTTGCTCAACTATGGTATGGGGGCCACTCCATTTGTCTTGGAGGGCTGCTGGGCCCACAGGCTCCAACACCCACACTTTCTGTCCTAGCTGGTACACAGTCAGCACAGCCTTTTGGTCATGCCAAGCTTTTTGTAATTCTTGGCTGGCCTCTAGGTTTTTGGTTGCCTTCTTCATGTATTCGGCCATCCTGGAGCGGAGACCAAGTACATAGTCCATCACATCCTGTTTGGGGGGTTTGAGAGGTAACTCCCAGCCCTCTTTTACCAAACATAATGGACCTCTTACAGGATGCCCAAATAGAAGCTCAAATGGGCTGTAACCAACCCCCTTCTGTGGAACCTCTCTGTATGCAAACAACAGGCAGGGAAGAAGAAGGTCCCATTTCCCCCTAAGCTTCTCTGGGAGTCCTTTAATCATTCCCTTAAGGGTTTTGTTGAAACGTTCAACCAACCCATTGCATTGTGGGTGATAGGGGTGGTGAACTTATAAGTTACACCACACTCCTTCCACATTGCTTTCAAATATCCAGACATGAAGTTTGTACCTCTGTCAGAGATGACCTCCTTTGGGAAACCCACTCTGGAGAAAAAACTCCAATGAGGGCTCTTGACACCACAGGGGCTGTGGTGGTCCTCAGGGAATTGCCTCTGGGTACCTGGTGGCATGATCCACTACCACCAGGATAAATCTGTGCCCAGATGCAGTTTGAGGGTCAAGGGGACCAACAATGTCAATCCCTACCCTTTCAAAGGGCACCCCAACCACAGGTAGTGGTATCATGAGGGCCTTTGTTGTGCCACCTGCCTTGCCACTACTGGCTTGGCATGTGACACAGTGACAGGAGCGACAAAACTCCTTTGTGTCCTCTGACATATGTGGCCAATGGAAATGTGGAACAAGCCTGTCCCAGGTCTTGTTTTGGCCCAAGTGACCTGCCAAAGGGATATCATGTGCTAGGGTCAAGAGGAACCCCTAAACTTCTGAGGTATTAACAACCTCCTGGTGGCTCCAGGGGCTGGATCTCTACCCTCAGAATATAGGAGTCCCTCATCCCAATAAACTTTATGGGACCCACTAGCACTCCCAGCAGCCTCAGCAGCAGCCTGCTGTCTGAGGGGTTCAAGAGAGGAGCAGCACTGTTGCTCCTTACTCAGATCTTCCCTAGAAGGGCCCCCTGCCCCCAGGAACTCAACCTGATCAGGCTCAAGTCCCTCTGGGGCAGTTCCTTCTTCAGGATCTGCTTCTCCTCCCTCAAGAGGTGAATCTGTGATCTGAGACAGAGGGGAAGGCACTGCCTTAACCCTACTGCTCCTCTTCTTGGGAAGCATCTGGTCCATGGTTCCAGGATCCAGAGCTGGTTCAGTGTTATGCATTCTGGTCTGTGACCTGGTCACAGCAAATACCTCTGCAGGGATGCCCAACATCTCAGCATGAGTCCATAACTCTACTTCAGACCAGGCTGAAGTTTCTAGATCATTGCCCAATAGACATTCTACAGGGAGGTCTGCACTGACTACAACCTTCCTGAGGCCAGTTGCCCCTCCCCAGGAGAAATGCACAACTGCCAGACTATGGCTGGTCCTGACATTGCTTGCATTGGTCACCTGGTACATTTCGCCCAGGATGATCTGTCCAGGGTCCACAAGATCCTCTGCCACCATGGTGACACTAGCACCTGTGTCCCTAAATGCCAAAGCCTGTTTGCCATTTATTACAGGCTGCTGTTTGTATTTGCCCAGATTACTGGGGCTCACCAGGAAGGACATATCAAGGTCTCCATCACAAATCAGCAATGCCTGAGTGGGTACTCTGACTAGGCCAGAGTCCACTACAGAACCCAGGGTCAACCCTACTACAACCTTATTCTGAGTACCACCTCCACCAGTAGCTGAACTAGGGGGAACAGTTGCCTTAGGGGAGGAGTGGTGGTTTGGTCTTTGGACTTGTTACAATCAGAAGTCCAGTGCCCTTTCTGTTTACAGAATTTGCACCAGGGCTTCTTTTGGCCTTTTCCCTTGTTGGATTGTGACTCCCCACCAGATGTAGATTTTTGGGGCCCTTGTGAAGACTTCTGGTCTTTTGACTTATCCCCACTTTTCTCAGAGCCCTTAGAATCCTGCTTCTTGGTGTCACCCCCTTGGTTCTGGGTTTTCTGCCTCACCCTGGTGCTGACCCACTTGTCTGCCTTCTTTCCCAATTCTTGGGGAGAGGTCAGATCTGAGTCCACCAGGTATTGATGGAACAACTGGTTCTGGCAATTATTAAGGATCTGTTCTCTCATCATTAGATTATACAATCCCTTGAAATCAGTAACCCTACTGCCAACCAGCCAACCCTCCAGAGCCTTGGTTGCACAATCTACAAAGTCAGTCCATTCCTGAGTCTGTGCCTTCTGGGTGTCTCTGAACTTCAACCTGTACTGCTCAGTGGTTAAGCCAAACCCAACTATCAGTGCACTCTTCAGGACTTCATAGTCATCAGCATCGTCTTCTCTAACACTGAGGAGCTTGTCTCTACCTTTATCTGAAAAGGAGAGCCACAAGATTGCTGCCCACTGCTTTTGGGGGACCTGTTCTACTCTACAGGCCCTCTCCATAGCAGTTATCCACTTATGGATATCATCCCCACTCTGGTAGGGAGGAACAACCTATCTCAGGTTCCTATGGTCTGGAATATAATCTCTGCCTCTAGGGACACTGTTGCTGCCACCAAGGGGTTCTAACCCCTCTCTTCTAGAAGCTCTCTGGAGCTCAAAGGCTTCTCTATCTAATGCCAACTGCTTGGTTTTGAGGGCAAATCTTGCTTCCTCATACTGCAGCAGTTTGTACATTCTGTCAGAGGAGGTCTCTCTTCTTGGGAAGTAGGAGTTCCTCTGATGGACAGATTCTCTGCCAGAGTGATAGGAGTGGTCAGATTCCCTAGAAAGGGACCTAGGCCTCTCCTCCACTCTGTCAGTTCTCTTAGGGAGAATTCCTCTGTCCTGTTCAGGCCCCTTGGAACCTGGCCCTTCAACCACAGAGTCTTGGTCATCCTGATGTTCATCATCTGACCCAGACACTATAATTGACCCACTCACTGATTCAGACCCATTAGCTCCTAGAGCTAATCTAAAATCATCTGCTGTCAGCAGATCTATCAGGTGTAGTGTGGAGGGACTCTGTCCTAGCTTCAGGTGCCTTGCAGCACACATGGCTTTCAAGTCAAAGAAAGTCATGTCCTTATACTGAGGCTGAGTGGATCCACTGGGTCCAACCCTTAAGGACATACTAGTGTTGTGCAGTGTTGTACTACCTACACTAGTTTGTGGCCTACTGATCCTAGCTTGAGCTGTAGAAAGGGTGTGCTATCCCTTTGCACACAGCTCTAAGTTCAGTAGAACTTATTGATACTAAGCTTGACTTTATATGTACCTTGAGTACCTATAGTGGTTTTCAGTTAGTAATTCAAATAGAGATTTTCTGGTAAAACAATAGCAAGCTGGAATCCCACACGCTGCCACCAATGTGAGAAGTTGGCCTGGTATATGCTGTTCACTAGTTAAAGTGGACCCCTTGCACCAGTACAATTCGACTCTTATGGTAGATAGGTTTAAGACAACCTTTAAAGAAAGCTATCCTAGTGGTAGCTGTGGAGAGCAGCCTTCAGGCTAAGACTTGGAGGAATATAAAGCAGCTTGTTTTACCACACAATCTCTTGAATCACCAAATGAAAAGACACCACACAGGTATATATATCAAATATATATGTATTTATTACTAAACAACTCTACTAATCCCTTTATGAGATTAGAAGTCAGGAACATATGCACAAATCAACGTTTCACAACAAGTTGAGCACAAATATGGCTGGGGCCCTAGGGGCGTACCAGACCATATACTATAAAAGAGACTTAAGAACAACGACTTGCAAAGGGACAAGGCCTAGGGCCTTCAGAAGCGGTGGGGCCTCACGAAACCACCCAAGGCAGGTAAGTAAAGGACCCACCGGGGACGCGTGCAGTGTGTGTGCACAGGCGCGGATCGCCGTAGACTTCAATGGGGCAAGTCGCGGTTGGAAATTAGGAGATTAAGGGCACTTCGGGAGAACCTACAAGCAAGTCACTTACAGGGTAAGTAGTTCTAGGGCCAAGACCCACAGGAGCACTGTAGTGCTGGAGTTACCTCGCCCAGGGAAGCCGGGTGCATAGGTGTCCTTTGGTGTCGGGTCGCGGCGTCGTTTTCAATGGGAGCCAATGAAGACTTGCTGCTTGTGAAGACAGGAGAAGTGTCCGGTGGAATCCAAGCCTGGATTCAGAAGAAGGAAGACCTGAAAGCAGAGGGGACAGTGTTCAAAGTCACTTGGCAGTGACTCGGGGCAAGGAAGATGAATGCCCACCGTCATCGACAGATTCAGGTTGTTTACTGGTGTCTTGACTCTTCAGCCACGAGGTCCAGGAGGCGTCGATGATGACCAGGAGCTGGATTCAGTGTGTCTCACGAAGTCTTCAGCTTACTGCGGTGTCAGCGACCCGATTGGAGCCAACAAGCCTTGGTAACAGCAAGTCTCATGGAAAGAACAAAAAGTCAGTGGTGCAGACCAGCAAGGTCTGTGGGACTCACCCGATGAGGATAACTCAGGCAGGCCTGGAGCAATCAGGGGAGCCCTTTGGATTTGTAGAAAAGTCTTCAGGGGACCCACAAGCCGGCTGGCAAGGGATCGCAAAGACGCCTCGGGAGGATTCACTCAACAGGGGTCCACGGTCACTCGGGATGGGGTAGGCCTCTGATCTGGGGAGGAATCTCTGCTAGAGGCTGGCACCATATGTGGCCCAAAGCACAGGTTCGTAGAATGTCGAGAAGGGGTTGCACTCGAAAAGAGTGCCCGGGACCCAGGGATTGCGGTTCCTCGTCACTCGTGGGGTCCACTTGCCTCAGCTTCACTGGGGACTCACGATGGCCTTGGGGAAGTCTGGAAATCCTCCTCCTGGGCTGCAGGGACTTCGGGCTCCGGCGGGAGTGGCGTAGTTTGCGACCATCATTGCAGTTTTTGGTGCCTGCCATGCAGGGGAGTCACTCCTTGACTCCAAGGGAGATTCTTCAGTCTTCCAGAAGTAGTGGAATGTCGAAGGTCCGGGATTCTTCTTCAGAGCGTCGTCCAGGGATATCTAGTTTTCAAGGTCAAGGGTTCCCTATCTTATACTGAAAGGAAGGGAGGGACTAGCTCTATGACCCCACCTATGGGAGGGTCAGGGGAGTGGGTGGCTACACCCACTTCCCTTTGTCCAGTTTCGCACCAGAGCAGGGGCAGGTAGCCGCTGAGCCGGTTTGAACTGGTGTATGAACAGAGGAGCCTACTGCTCCCCCAGTGCAGGACTTCAAAGCACTCTAGAAGTGCACCCACCCAGCCCCAATACACTAAACCCTGTCTGGGAGGTGGTCACACCTCCCTGTGAAAGGATACCTATTGTTGGGCCTCCTCCACTGCGAGTTTCGGTCATCAGCAGGAGGGCAGCCCAGTGTCTGTGACTGGTGGCATCCATTTTGTGATGCCAGGGTTCTTGAGGATTCTACCACGTTTCCACAGTAGGTACATGTCTATCCCTCTAGAAGGGTGGGATCATACTCCCACACCAGTTACTAGTGTGGGGGTATGATTCCAAGGTGTTTGACACCAAACACAACATGTTTTGATGCAGCCATTCCAAACTTAGCATTAACCACGAGGTTATAATGCACTTAAGAGTATATGGTTTGACCGCATTCACAAACAGCCCCAGAGAATGGACTCTGAGAGCTGCAGAGGGGCCCTGCTCAGGCAGAGGCACCCTCTCACATAGAAACTAAGCACCCTGCCCTCAGGATTGATAGGGCCTGCCTTAGGGGTGTCTGATAGGTTTAAATGTGTGTGCAGGAGAGATATAGGGAACCTATATCTCAGTGAGGGGTGCTAGCACCTCCTCACCCAGGCTGCAGTAGCAGGCCTGTGGTGTCAGATTTAGTCTGCTTCCCAGGGGTGGCATAATACATGCTTCAGCCCCTGGTAGGCCTGTGAAGTACCTATGCCCTTGGTACCTAAAGTACCATATACTAGGGACTCATAAGGTACCACAGTATCCAATCACTAGTGCACCTAGAGTGCACTCCAAGTCGTTTAGAGAGATCAGAGAGGCTGGAGCCCTGATTGGCAGGGTCCCAGCCAGACTATAGCCAGAAACCAGTGTAAACATCAGAAAAAAAAGTGGGGGCAACATAAGAGGCATATCCTACTCTCCTACACCGCTGTTGTGTCTTTCTGCACTCGTCTTCCCTCTTTCTGTACCTTTCCTGCCTGTTTTTGTATCTCACTTGCTTCTTTCTGCACTTATATTGCTTCTTTCTGCACCTCTCTTCCCTCTTTCCGCACGTCTGTTGCCTCTTTCTGCACCTCATTTGCTTCTTTCTGCACCCCTGTTGTCTCTTTCTGCACTCGTCTTCCCTATTTCTGTACCTATCCTGCCTGTTTTTTGCATCTCACTTGCTTCTTTCTGTACTTTTCTTGCTTCTTTCTGCACCCCTGTTGTCTCTTTCTGCACTCGTCTTCCCTCTTTCTGTACCTTTCCTGCCTGTTTTTGTTTCTCACTTGCTTCTTTCTGCACTTATCTTGCTTCTTTCTGCACCCTGTTGTCTCCTTTATGTACGTCTTTTGCCTCTTTCTGCACTTTTCTTGCCTTTTTCTGCACCTCTCTTCCCTCTTTCCGCACGTCTGTTGCCTCTTTCTGCACCTCATTTGCTTCTTTCTGCACCCCTGTTGTCTCTTTCTGCACTCGTCTTCCCTATTTCTGTACCTTATCCTGCCTGTTTTTGCATCTCACTTGCTTCTTTCTGCACTTTATCTTGCTTCTTTCTGCACCCCTGTTGTCTCTTTCTGCACTCGTCTTCCCTCTTTCTGTACCTTTCCTGCCTGTTTTTGCATCTCACTTGCTTCTTTCTGCACTTATCTTGCTTCTTTCTGCACCCTGTTGTCTCTTTATGTACGTCTTTGCCTCTTTCTGCACTTTTCTTGCCTTTTTCTGCACCTCTCTTCCCTCTTTCTGCACGTCTGTTGCCTCTTTCTGCACCTCATTTGCTTCTTTCTGCACCCCTGTTGTCTCTTTCTGCACTCGTCTTCCCTTTTTCTGTACCTTTCCTGCCTGTTTTTGTATCTCACTTGCTTCTTTCTGCACTTTTCATGCTTCTTTCTGCACCCCTGTTGTCTCTTTATGTACCACTTTTGCCTCTTTCTGCACTTTTCTTGGCTTTTTCTGCACCTCTCTTCCCTCTTTCTGCACATCTGTTGCCTCTTTCTGCACCTCATTTGCTTCTTTCTGCACCCCTGTTGTCTCTTTATGATCTCGTCTTCCTGTACCTTTCCTGCCTGTTTTTCATCTCAATTGCTTCTTTCTGCACTTTTCTTGCTTCTTTCTGCACCCCTGTTGTCTCTTTATGTACCTCTTTTGTCTCTTTCTGCACTTTTCTTGCCTTTTTCTGCACCTCTCTTCCCTCTTACTGCACTTCTGTTGCATCTTTCTGCACCTCATTTGCTTCTTTCTGCACCCCTGTCGTCTCTTTCTGCACTCATCTTCCCACTTTCTGTACCTTTCCTGCCTGTTCTTCATCTCACTTGCCTCTTTCTGCACTTTTCATGCTTCTTTCTGCACCCCTGCTGTCCCTTTATGTACCTCTTTTGCCTCTTTCTGCACTTTTCTTTGCTTTTTCTGCACATCTCTTCCCTCTTTCTGCTTGTCAGTTGCCTCTTTCTGCACCTCATTTGCTTCTTTCTGCACCCCTGTTGTCTCTTTCTGCACTCGTCTTCCCTCTTTCTGAACCTTTCCTGCCTGTTTTTGTATGTCACTTGCTTCTTTCTGCACTTTTCTTGCTTCTTTCTGCACCCCTGTTGTCTCTTTCTGCACTCGTCTTCCCTCTTTCTGTACCTTTCCTGCCTGTTTTTGTATCTCACTTGCTTCTTTCTGCACTTATCTTGCTTCTTTCTGCACCCCTGTTCTCTCATTATGTACGTCTTTTGCCTCTTTCTGCACTTTTCTTGCCTTTTTCTACACCTCTCTTCCCTCTTTCTGCACGTCTGTTGCCTCTTTCTGCACCTCATTTGCTTCTTTCTGCACCCCTGTTGTCTCTTTCTGCACTCGTCTTCCCTCTTTCTGTACCTTTCCTGCCTGTTTTTGTACCTCACTTGCTTCTTTCTGCACTTTTCTTACTTCTTTCTGCACCCCTGTTGTCTCTTTATGTACCTCTTTTGCCTCTTTCTGCACTTTTCTTGGCTTTTTCTGCACCTCTCTTCCCTCTTTCTGCATGTCTGTTGCATCTTTCTGCACCTCATTTGCTTCTTTCTGCACACCTGTTGTCTCTTTCTGCACTCGTCTTCCCACTTTCTGTACATTTCCTGCCTCTTTTTCATCTCACTTGCCTCTTTCTGCACTTTTCTAGCTTCTTTCTGCACCCATGTTGTCGCTTTATGTACCTCTTTTGCCTCTTTATGCACTTTTCTTTGCTTTTTCTGCACCTCTCTTCCCTCTTTCTGCATGTCTGTTGCCTCTTTCTGCACCTCATTTGCTTCTATCTGCAACCCTGTTGTCTATTTCTGCACTCGTCTTCCCTCTTTCTGTAACCTTTCCTCCCTGTTTTTGTATCTTACTTGCTTCTTTCTGCACTTTTCTTGCTTCTTTCTGCACCCCTGTTGTCTCTTTATGTACCTCTTTTGCCTCTTTCTGCACTTTTCTTGCCTTTTTCTGCACCTCTCTTCCCTCTTTCTCCACGTCTGTTGCTTCTTTCTGCACCTCATTTGCTTCTTTCTGCACCCCTGTTGTCTCTTTATGCACTCGTCTTCCGTCTATCTGTACCTTTCCTGCCTGTTTTTCATCTCAATTGCTTCTTTCTGCACTTTTCTTGCTTCTTTCTTGTGAGAAGTTGGCCTGGTATATGCTGTTCACTAATTAAAGTGGACACCTTGCACCAGGGCAAATCGACTCTTATGGTAGATAGGTTTAAGACAACCTTTTAAAGAAAGCTATCCTAGTGGTAGCTGTGGAGAGCAGCCTTCAGGCTAAGTCTCGGAGGAATGTAAAGCAGCTTGTTTTACCATATAATCTCTTGAATCACCAAATGAAAAGACACCACACAGGTATATATATCAAATATATATGTATTTATTTCTAAATAACTCTCTACTAATCTCTTTATGAGATTAGAAGACAAACATATGCACAAATCAACGTTTCACAATAAGTTAAGCACAAAATATGGCTGGGGCCCTAGGGGCGTACCAGACCATATACTAAGTAAGAGACTTAGAAACAACGACTTGCAAGGAGACAAGGCCTAGGGCCTTCAGAAGTGCTGGGGCCTCACGAAACCACCCAAGGCAGGTAAGTAAAGGACCCACGGGGGACGCGTGCAGTGTGGATACACAGGCGCGAATCGCCGTTAACTTCAATGGGGCAAGTCGCGGTTGGAAATAAAGAGTTTTAGGATACTTCGGGAGAACCTACAAGCAAGTCACTTACAGGGTAAGTAGTTCTAGGGCCCACACCCACAGGAGCACCGTAGTGCTGGAGTTACCTCACCCAGGGAAGCCGGGTGCACAGGTGTCCTTTGGTGTCGGGTCGCGGCGTCGTTTTCAATGGCGAACAAAGAAGACTTGCTGCTTGCGGGAGCTGAAGAAGTGTCCGGTGGAATCCAAGCCTGGATTCTGAAGAAGGATGACCTGAAAGCAGAGGGGACAGTGTTCAAAGTCACTTGGCAGTGACCCGGGGCAAGGAAGATGGATGCCCACCGTCGTCGGTTGATTCAGGTCGGTTGCAGGTGCCTTGACTCTTCAGCCACGTGGTCCAGGAGGCGTCGACGACGACCAGGAGCTGGATTCGGTGTGTCCCTCGACGTCTGCAGCTGACTGCGGTGTCGGCAACTCGATCGGAGCCAACAAGCCTTGGCAGCCGCAAGTCTCGGGGAGATGAAGAAAAGTCGATGGCGCAGACCAGCAAGGTCTGTGGAACTCACCCAGCGAAGGTAAGTCAGGGCAGGCCTGGAGCAACCAGGGGAGCCCTTTGGTTTCTTTAAGAAGTCTTCTGGGGACCCACAAGCCAGCGGGCAAGGGATCGCGAAGACACCTCGGGCGGAATCACTCAACAGGGGCCCACGGTCACTCGGGACGGTGTAGGCCTCTGATCTTCGGAGGGATTCCTGCTGGAGGTCGGGACCACACGTGGTCCAAAGCACAAGTTCGTAGAACGTTGTGAAGGGGTTGCACTCGACAATAGTGCACGGTACCCAGGGGTCGCGGTTCCTCGTTACTCGTGGGGTCCACTTGCCTCAGCTTCGCTGGGGACTCACGATGGCCTGGGAGAGGTCAGGAAATCCACTTCTTGGGCTGCAGGGACTTCGGACTCCGGCGGGAGCGGCGTAGTTTGCGACCGTCGTTGTCGTTTTTGGTGCCTGCCAAGCAGGGGAGTCACTCCTTGACTCCAAGGAGATTCTTCTGTCTTCCAAAGGTAGTGGAACGTCGAAGGGCCAGGATTCTTCTGTAGAGCGTCGTCCAGGGGTTATCTGCTTTGCAATGGCAAGGTTCCCCCTCTTATACTAAAAAGAGGGGATGGACTAGCTCTATGACCCCACCTATGGGAGGGTCAAGGGAGGGGTGGCTACACCCACTTCCCTTTGTCCAGTTTCGCGCCAGAGCAGGGGCAGGTAGCCCCTGAGCTGGTTTGAACTGGCATATGCACAGAGGAGCCTTCTGCTCCCCCAGTGCAGGACTTCAAAGCACTCTAAGAGTGCACCCACCCAGCCCCAATACACTAAACCCTGTCTGGAAGGTGGTTACACCTCCCTGTGACAGGATGCCTATTGTTGGGCTTCCTCCACTGCGAGTTTCGGTCATCAGCAGGAGGGCAGCCCAGTGTCTGTGACTGGTGGCATCCATTTTGTGATGCCAGGGCTCTTTAGGATTCTACCGCGTTTCCACAGCAGGTACATGTCTTATCCCTCTAGAAGGGTGGAATGCTACCCCCGCCGCCAAGATTGGCGGGGGGTAGTATTCCAAGATGTTTGACACCAAACACGACATGTTTTGATGCAGCCATTCCAAAGTTAGCATTTACCGCGAGGATATAATGCACTTAAATAGTATATGGTTTAACCGCATCCACAAACAGCACCAGAGAATAGACTCTGAGAGCTGCAGAGGGGCCCTGCTCAGGCAGAGGCACCCCCTCACATAGAAGCCAAGCACCCTGCCCTCAGGATTGATAGGGCCTGCCTTAGGGGTGACTGATAGGTTTATATGTGTGTGCAGGAGAGATATAGGAAACCTATATCTCAGTGAGGGGTGCTAGCACCACCTCACCCAGGCTGCAGTAGCAGGCCTGTGGTGTCAGATTTAGACTGCTTCCCAGGGGTGGCATAACACATGCTGCAGCCCCTGGTAGGCCTGTGAAGTACCTATGCCCTTGGCACCTAAGGTACCATATACTAGGGACTCATAAGGCACCACAGTATCCAATCACTAGTGCACTCCATGTCGTTTAGAGAGAGCAGATAGACTGGGGCCCTGAATAGCAGGGTCCCAGTCCAACTAAGTCATAAACCAGCAAAACACCAGGAAAAAAGTGGGGGCAACCATATAGTCAGATTCCACCTTCCTACATAACCCCCCAAACGAAAGGAGATAAGGCTAACCTTGGCCAGTTGAGCCTTTATTGACTAAGTGGCCATATAAGGAAGCACCTGCACTAGCATGGTTGCCCCCTGTCTTATGGTCCACTAAGCAATCCCTCACCCTAAGGGTATGAGAGGGTCTCCACCATGGGGAATCACTACCTGTGGTGTGCTTTGGTAAAGTACCAGGCTGGTGAGGTGTCTGAGTAGGGAAGTGTGGCCCTAGGAATGTTGGCCTCAGCTTTCTCAGCTCACTGGTCACCATGTATGCCTGTCTTTCCATGACTGAGTGGTACTCTGCTCTAAGGGTCAACCTTTGACTGCCTACAGCCGGGGGTTGGGTCCCTTTGGGTGGAACACTGGAGGGACATGGCATGTTTGGAACCTTTTGGTCCCAGGTTTGCCCTTGCCTAACAGAGTCCTTCTGGGGAGGTCCCTACATAAAGGTATGGGGGATCCCTCAGTGGGTTGAGGAATTTCTACCTGGCTAGGGCTACTAGCCTGGGTGCCCCTAATCTGCTGATGGGGGTTCCTCTGGACAGGGGGCCCTGGGGGTCCACTGACCTCCCTGACCTCTGCAGCCCTGGGCTCACTGAGGCAGGGTAGAGAGGGGCAGGTTACCTGCTCCAGACTGGGTACCACCTTGTAAGGGTCCTCTGCCATCAGGGGGCTGGCCAGGCCAGGCCTGACTACCTCTGTGGCAGTTCCTTCACTAGGGGTAGGGTCAGTTCCCGGAGGAGGCTGACCCTTACCTACTGTCTGGAGGGAAGAAGACTTTTCTTCAACCCTTGTGCTCTCTTCTGGGGGAGAGTGGGCCATTCTTCCAGGCTCCATCTCTCCAAAATCTTGGGCTGGGGCTGTGGCCATCACAGCCCCACTAACCTTTACAGGGACACCCAACATCCTAAGATGGGTTTGGTGTTCAACTTCAGCCCAGGCTGAAATTTCCAAATCATTGCCCATCAGGCAATCTACAGGTAGGGTTGGGGACACTGCCACTCTTTTGGGCCTGTGACCCCCTCCCAGCTGAGATTGACTATGGCCATGGGGTGATCTGTTCTGACACCATCAATGTTGGTCACCTGGTATTTAAACTCAGGTAAAAGCTGGTGAGGGGGACTAGTTTCCCTGCCACCATGGTGACACTAGCCCCTGTGTCCCTAAATGCCACAGCTTTCTGACCATTAATCATTGGCTCCAGTCTGTACCTGCCCAATGCTATGGGACCCATGGTAAAGGTGGCATATCCTACACCACCATCAGAATCTGAGGAGTCTGTTGAGGGGGTCCTGTCTAAACTAGGGCCCACCTCTGTTCCTCTTGCAAAAGCACCTAACTTTTTGGGTGCACTACTCCCAACTGGAGGATTACTACTGGTAGTACCAGGAGGGGTGGTAGTAGTTGTTGGAGGAACATTTTCTTTATTGCCATTCCTGGGACAACTGGGATCAGATTTCCAGTGCCCAGGCTTTTACAGACATGGCAATAGGGTTTCTTTTCAGGAGAGGAAGGAGTTTGGGACCCACCCCCAGAAGAGGAATTTTGGGGCCCTGTAGTGGACTTATCCTTGGATTTATCCCCACCTTTCTCTTGGGACTTGGTAGAATCTTTCTTGTGGTCACCACCCTGATTCTTAGGCCTTACTCTGGTTCTGACCCATTTGTCTGCCTTCTTTCCCAATTCTTGGGGAGAGGTCAGATCAGAGTCCACCAGGTACTGGTGTAAAAGCTGGTTTTGACAATTATTAAGGATCTGTTCTCTCATCATTAGATTATAAAATCCTTTGAAATCAGTAACCCTACTGCCAACCAGCCAACCCTCCAGAGCCTTGGATGCACAATCTACAAAGTCTGTCCAGTCCTGAGTCTGTGCCTTCTGGGTATCTCTGAACTTCAACCTGTACTCTTCAGTGGTTAAGCCAAACCCATCTATCAGTGCACTCTTCAGGACCTCATAATTATCAGCATCCTCTTCTCTAACAGTGAGGAGCTTGTCTCTACCTTTATCTGAAAAGGAGAGCCACAAGATTGCTGCCCACTGCTTTTGGGGGACCTGCTGTACTCTACAGGCCCTCTCCATAGCAGTTATCCACTTGTGGATATCATCCCCACTCTGGTAGGGAGGAACAACCTTGCTCAGGTTCCTATGGTCAGGGACATATTCTCTGCTTCTAGGGACACTGTTGCTGCCACCAGGGGGTTCTAAACCCTCCCTTCTGGAAGCTCTCTGGATCTCCAGGGCTTCTCTATCCAGTGCCAACTGCTTGGTTCTGAGGGCCACTTTGGCTTCCTCATACTGGAGCAGTTTGCACCTTCTCTCAGAGGAGGTCTCTCTTAAGTTAAAGTATGAGCTCCTCTCTTGGACAAATTCTCTGCCAGAGTGATAAGAGTGCTCAGATTCCCTGGAAGGGGATCTGTGCCTCTCATCCACTCTGCCAGTTCTCTTAGGGAGAATTCCTCTGTCCTGTTCAGGCTCCTTGAAGCCTGGCCCTTCAACCACAGAGTCTTGGTCATTCTGATTTTCATCATCTGACCCAGATACTATGACTGACCCACCCACTGATTCAAACCCTTTAGCTCCTAGAGCCAATCTAAGGTCATCTGCTGTTAGCAGATCTATCAGGTGCAGGGTTGAGGGACTCTGTCCTAGTCTCAGGTGTCTGTCAACACACATGGCTCTCAAGTCAGAGAAAGCCATGTCCTTATACTGAGGCTGAGTGGATCCACTGGGTCCACCCTTCAAGGACATTCTAGTGTTGTGCAGTGTTGTACTACCTACACTAGTTTGTGGCCTACTGATCCTAGCTTGAGCTGTGGAAAGGGTGTGCTATCCCTTTGAACACAGCTCTAAGTTCAGTAGAACTTATTGATACTAAGCTTGACTTTATATGTACCTTGAGTACCTATAATGGTTTTCAGTTAGTAATTCAAATAGAGATTTTCTGGTAAAACAATGGCAAGCTGGAATCCCACACGCTGCCCACCAATGTGAGAAGTTGGCCTGGTATATGCTGTTCACTAATTAAAGTGGACACCTTGCACCAGGGCAAATCGACTCTTATGGTAGATAGGTTTAAGACAACCTTTTAAAGAAAGCTATCCTAGTGGTAGCTGTGGAGAGCAGCCTTCAGGCTAAGTCTCGGAGGAATGTAAAGCAGCTTGTTTTACCATATAATCTCTTGAATCACCAAATGAAAAGACACCACACAGGTATATATATCAAATATATATGTATTTATTTCTAAATAACTCTCTACTAATCTCTTTATGAGATTAGAAGACAAACATATGCACAAATCAACGTTTCACAATAAGTTAAGCACAAAATATGGCTGGGGCCCTAGGGGCGTACCAGACCATATACTAAGTAAGAGACTTAGAAACAACGACTTGCAAGGAGACAAGGCCTAGGGCCTTCAGAAGTGCTGGGGCCTCACGAAACCACCCAAGGCAGGTAAGTAAAGGACCCACGGGGGACGCGTGCAGTGTGGATACACAGGCGCGAATCGCCGTTAACTTCAATGGGGCAAGTCGCGGTTGGAAATAAAGAGTTTTAGGATACTTCGGGAGAACCTACAAGCAAGTCACTTACAGGGTAAGTAGTTCTAGGGCCCACACCCACAGGAGCACCGTAGTGCTGGAGTTACCTCACCCAGGGAAGCCGGGTGCACAGGTGTCCTTTGGTGTCGGGTCGCGGCGTCGTTTTCAATGGCGAACAAAGAAGACTTGCTGCTTGCGGGAGCTGAAGAAGTGTCCGGTGGAATCCAAGCCTGGATTCTGAAGAAGGATGACCTGAAAGCAGAGGGGACAGTGTTCAAAGTCACTTGGCAGTGACCCGGGGCAAGGAAGATGGATGCCCACCGTCGTCGGTTGATTCAGGTCGGTTGCGGGTGCCTTGACTCTTCAGCCACGTGGTCCAGGAGGCGTCGACGACGACCAGGAGCTGGATTCGGTGTGTCCCTCGACGTCTGCAGCTGACTGCGGTGTCGGCAACTCGATCGGAGCCAACAAGCCTTGGCAGCCGCAAGTCTCGGGGAGATGAAGAAAAGTCGATGGCGCAGACCAGCAAGGTCTGTGGAACTCACCCAGCGAGGGTAAGTCAGGGCAGGCCTGGAGCAACCAGGGGAGCCCTTTGGTTTCTTTAAGAAGTCTTCTGGGGACCCACAAGCCAGCGGGCAAGGGATCGCGAAGACACCTCGGGCGGAATCACTCAACAGGGGCCCACGGTCACTCGGGACGGTGTAGGCCTCTGATCTTCGGAGGGATTCCTGCTGGAGGTCGGGACCACACGTGGTCCAAAGCACAAGTTCGTAGAACGTTGTGAAGGGGTTGCACTCGACAATAGTGCACGGTACCCAGGGGTCGCGATTCCTCGTTACTCGTGGGGTCCACTTGCCTCAGCTTCGCTGGGGACTCACGATGGCCTGGGAGAGGTCAGGAAATCCACTTCTTGGGCTGCAGGGACTTCGGACTCCGGCGGGAGCGGCGTAGTTTGCAACCGTCGTTGTCGTTTTTGGTGCCTGCCAAGCAGGGAGTCACTCCTTGACTCCAAGGGAGATTCTTCTGTCTTCCAAAGGTAGTGGAACGTCGAAGGGCCAGGATTCTTCTGTAGAGCGTCGTCCAGGGGTTATCTGCTTTGCAATGGCAAGGTTCCCCCTCTTATACTAAAAAGAGGGGATGGACTAGCTCTATGACCCCACCTATGGGAGGGTCAAGGGAGGGGTGGCTACACCCACTTCCCTTTGTCCAGTTTCGCGCCAGAGCAGGGGCAGGTAGCCCCTGAGCTGGTTTGAACTGGCATATGCACAGAGGAGCCTTCTGCTCCCCCAGTGCAGGACTTCAAAGCACTCTAAGAGTGCACCCACCCAGCCCCAATACACTAAACCCTGTCTGGAAGGTGGTTACACCTCCCTGTGACAGGATGCCTATTGTTGGGCTTCCTCCACTGCGAGTTTCGGTCATCAGCAGGAGGGCAGCCCAGTGTCTGTGACTGGTGGCATCCATTTTGTGATGCCAGGGCTCTTTAGGATTCTACCGCGTTTCCACAGCAGGTACATGTCTTATCCCTCTAGAAGGGTGGAATGCTACCCCCGCCGCCAAGATTGGCGGGGGGTAGTATTCCAAGATGTTTGACACCAAACACGACATGTTTTGATGCAGCCATTCCAAAGTTAGCATTTACCGCGAGGATATAATGCACTTAAATAGTATATGGTTTAACCGCATCCACAAACAGCACCAGAGAATAGACTCTGAGAGCTGCAGAGGGGCCCTGCTCAGGCAGAGGCACCCCCTCACATAGAAGCCAAGCACCCTGCCCTCAGGATTGATAGGGCCTGCCTTAGGGGTGACTGATAGGTTTATATGTGTGTGCAGGAGAGATATAGGAAACCTATATCTCAGTGAGGGGTGCTAGCACCACCTCACCCAGGCTGCAGTAGCAGGCCTGTGGTGTCAGATTTAGACTGCTTCCCAGGGGTGGCATAACACATGCTGCAGCCCCTGGTAGGCCTGTGAAGTACCTATGCCCTTGGCACCTAAGGTACCATATACTAGGGACTCATAAGGCACCACAGTATCCAATCACTAGTGCACTCCATGTCGTTTAGAGAGAGCAGATAGACTGGGGCCCTGAATAGCAGGGTCCCAGTCCAACTAAGTCATAAACCAGCAAAACACCATAAAAAAAGTGGGGGCAACCATATAGTCAGATTCCACCTTCCTACATTTCTGCACCCCTGTTGTCTCTTTCTGCACCTTTTTTGCCTCTTTCTGCACTTTTCTTGGCTTTTTCTGTATCTCTCTTCCCTCTTTCTGCACTTCTGTTGCATCTTTCTGCACCTCATTTGCTTCTTTCTGCACCCCTGTTGTCTCTTTCTGCACTCGTCTTCCCTCTTTCTGTACGTTTCCTGCCTGTTTTTGTATCTCACTTGCTTCTTTCTTCACTTTTCTTGCTTCTTTCTGCACCCCTGTTGTCTCTTTCTACACTCGTCTTCCCTCTTTCTGTACCTTTCCTCCCTGTTTTTGTATCTCACTTGCTTCTTTCTGCACTTATCTTGCTTCTTTTTGCACCCCTGTTGTCTCTTTATGTACGTCTTTTGCCTCTTTCTGCATTTTTCTTGCCTTTTCCACACCTCTCTTCCCTCTTTCTCACGTCTGTTGCCTCTTTCTGCACCTCATTTGCTTCTTTCTGCACCCCTGTTGTCTCTTTCTGCACTCGTCTTCCCTCTTTCTGTACCTTTCCTGCCTGTTTTTGTACCTCACTTGCTTCTTTCGGCACTTTTCATGCTTCTTTCTGTACCCCTGTTGTCTCTTTATGTACCACTTTTGCCTCTTTCTGCACTTTTCTTGGCTTTTTCTGCACCTCTCTTCCCTCTTTCTACAAGTCTGTTGCCTCTTTCTGCACCTCATTTGCTTCTTTCTGCACCCCTGTTGTCTCTTTCTGCACTCATCTTCCCACTTTCTGTACCTTTCCTGCCTCTTTTTCATCTCACTTGCCTCTTTCTTCACTTTTCTTGCTTCTTTCTGCACCCATGTTGTCTCTTTATGTACCTCTTTTGCCTCTTTCTGCACTTTTCTTTGCTTTTTCTGCACCTCTCTTCCCTCTTTCTGCATGTCTGTTGTCTCTTTCTGCACCTCATTTGCTTCTATCTGCACCCCTGTTGTCTCTTTCTGCACTCATCTTCCCTCTTTCTGAACCTTTTCTGCCTGTTTTTGTATCTTACTTGCTTATTTCTGCACTTTTCTTGCTTCTTTCTGCACCCCTGTTGTCTCTCTATGTACTTCTTTTGCCTCTTTCTGCACTTTTCTTGCCTTTTTCTGCACCTCCCTTCCCTCTTTCTGCACCGCTGTTGTCTCTTTATGTACGTCTTATGCCTCTTTCTGCACTTTTTTTGGCTTTTTCTGCAGTTCTCTTTCATATTTCTGCACGTCTTTTGCCTCTTTCTGCACCTCATTTGCTTCTTTCTGCACCCCTGTTGTCTCTTTCTGCACTCGTCTTCCCTCCTTCTGTACCTTTCCTGCCTGTTTTGCATCTCACTTGCCTCTTTCTGCACTTTTCTTGATCTTTCAACACCTCTGTTGCTTCTTTCAGCAATTCTCTTGCCTCTTTGTACACTTCCCTTGCCTGTTTCTGCCCTTCTCTTGACTCTTTCTGCACCCCTATTGCTTCATTCTACACTTTCCATGCTTCTTTCTGCACATGTTTTAGTTCTTTCTGCACCCCTGTTGTCTCTTTATGTACCTCTGTTGCCTCTTTCTGCACTTTTCTTGCCTTTTTCTGCACCTCTCTTCCCTCTTTCTGCACGTCTGTTGCCTCTTACTGCACCTCATTTGCTTCTTTCTGCAACCCTGTTGTCTCTTTCTGCACTCGTCTTCCCACTTTCTGTACCTTTCCTGCCTCTTTTTCATCTCACTTGCCTCTTTCTGCACTTTTCTTGCTTCTTTCTGCACCCATGTTGTCTCTTTATGTACCTCTTTTGCCTCTTTCTGCACTTTTCTTTGATTTTTCTGCACCTCTCTTCCCTCTTTCTGCATGTCTGTTGCCTCTTTCTGCACCTCATTTGCTTCTATCTGCAACCCTGTTGTCAATTTCTGCACTCGTCTTCCCTCTTTCTGAACCTTTTCTCCCTGTTTTTGTATCTTACTTGCTTCTTTCTGCACTTTTCTTGCTTCTTTCTGCACCCCTGTTGTCTCTTTATGTACCTCTTTTGCCTCTTTCTGCACTTTTCTTGCCTTTTTTGCACCTCCCTTCCCTCTTTCTCCACGTCTGTTGCCTCTTTCTGCACCTCATTTGCTTCTTTCTGCACCCCTGTTGTCTCTTTATGCACTCGTCTTCCGTCTATCTGTACCTTTCCTGCCTGTTTTTCATCTCAATTGCTTCTTTCTGCACTTTTCTTGCTTCTTTCTGCACCCCTGTTGTCTCTTTATGTACCTCTTTTATCTCTTTCTGCACTTTTCTTGCCTTTTTCTGCATCTCTCTTCCCTCTTTCTGCACTTCTGTTGCATCTTTCTGCACCTCATTTGCTTCTTTCTGCACCCCAGTTGTCTCTTTCTGCACTCATCTTCCCACTTTCTGTACGTTTCCTGCCTGTTCTTCATCTCACTTGCCTCTTTCTGCACTTTTCATGCTTCTTTCTGCACCCCTGCTGTCCCTTTATGTACCTCTTTTGCCTCTTTCTGCACTTTTCTTGGCTTTTTCTGCGCCTCTCTTCCCTCTTTCTGCATGTCTGTTGCCTCTTTCTGCACCTCATTTGCTTCTTTCTGCACCCCTGTTGTCTCTTTCTGCACTCGTCTTCCCTCTTTCTGAACCTTTCCTGCCTGTTTTTGTTTCTCACTTGCTTCTTTCTGTACTTTTCTTGCTTCTTTCTGCACCCCTGTTGTCTCTTTCTACACTCGTCTTCCCTCTTTCTGTACCTTTCCTGCCTGTTTTTGTATCTCACTTGCTTCTTTCTGCACTTATCTTGCTTCTTTCTGCACCCCTGTTGTCTCATTATGTACGTCTTTTGCCTCTTTCTGCACTTTTCTTGCCTATTTCTACACCTCTCTTCCCTCTTTCTGCACGTCTGTTGCCTCTTTCTGCACCTCATTTGCTTCTTTCTGCACCCCTGTTGTCTCTTTCTGCACTCGTCTTCCCTCTTTCTGTACCTTTCCTGCCTGTTTTTGTACCTCACTTGCTTCTTTCTGCACTTTTCATGCTTCTTTCTGTACCCCTGTTGTCTCTTTATGTACCACTTTTGCCTCTTTCTGCACTTTTCTTGGCTTTTTCTGCACCTCTCTTCCCTCTTTCTACAAGTCTGTTGCCTCTTTCTGCACCTCATTTGCTTCTTTCTGCACCCCTGTTGTCTCTTTCTGCACTCGTCTTCCCACTTTCTGTACCTTTCCTGCCTCTTTTTCATCTCACTTGCCTCTTTCTTCACTTTTCTTGTTTCTTTCTGCACCCCTGTTGTCTCTCTATGTACTTCTTTTGCCTCTTTCTGCACTTTTCTTGCCTTTTTCTGCACCTCCCTTCCCTCTTTCTGCACCGCTGTTGTCTCTTTATGTACGTCTTATGCCTCTTTCTGCACTTTTTTTGGCTTTTTCTGCAGTTCTCTTTCATATTTCTGCAAGTCTTTTGCCTCTTTCTGCACCTCATTTGCTTCTTTCTGTACCCCTGTTGTCTCTTTCTGCACTCGTCTTCCCTCCTTCTGTACCTTTCCTGCCTGTTTTGCATCTCACTTGCCTCTTTCTGCACTTTTCTTGCTTCTTTCAACACCTCTGTTGCTTCTTTCAGCAATTCTCTTGCCTCTTTGTACACTTCCCTTGCCTGTTTCTGCACTTCTCTTGACTCTTTCTGCACCCCTATTGCTTCATTCTACACTTTCCATGCTTCTTTCTGCACATGTTTTAGTTCTTTCTGCACCCCTGTTGTCTCTTTATGTACCTCTGTAGCCTCTTTCTGCACTTTTCTTGCCTTTTTCTGCACCTCTCTTCCCTCTTTCTGCACGTCTGTTGCCTCTTTCTGCACCTCATTTGCTTCTTTCTGCACCCCTGTTGTCTCTTTCTGCACTTGTCTTCCCTCTGTCTGTACCTTTCCTGCCTATTTTTGCTCCTCACTTGCCTCTTTCTGCACATTTCTTGCTTCTTTCTGCACCCCTGTTGTCTCTTTATATACCTCTTTTGCCTCTTTATGCACTTTTCTTGCCTTTTTCTACACCTTTATTCCCTCTTTCTGCACGTCTGTTGCCTCTTTCTGCACCTCATTTGCTTCTTTCTGCACCCCTGTTGTCTCTTTCTGCTCTCGTCTTCCGTCTTTCTGTACCTTTCCTGCCTGTTTTTGCATCTCAATTGCCTCTTTCTGCACTTTTCTTGCTTCTTTCTGTACCCCTGTTCTCTCTTTTTGTACCTCTTTTGCCTCTTTCTGCACTTTTCTTGGCTTTTTCTGCTCCTCCCTTCCCTCTTTCTGCACGTCTGTTGCCTCTTTCTTCACCTCATTTGCTTCTTTCTGCACCCCTGTTCTCTCTTTCTGCACTCGTCTTCCGTCTTTCTGTACCTTTCCTGCCTGTTTTTGCATCTCACTTGCCTCTTTCTGCACTTTTCTTGCTCCTTTCTGCACCCCTGTTGTCTCTCTATGTACCTCTTTTGCCTCTTTCTGCACCTTTCTTGCCTTTTTCTGCACCTCTCTTCCCTCTTTCTGCACGTCTGTTGGCTCTTTCTGCACCTCATTTGCTTCTTTCTGCACCCCTGTTGTCTCTTTCTGCACTCGTCTTCCCTCTTTCTGTACCTTTGCTGCCTGTTTTTCTATCTCACTTGCTTCTTTCTGTACTTTTCTTGCTTCTTTCTGCACCCCTGTTGTCTCTTTATGTACCTCTTTTGCCTCTTTCTACACTTTTCTTGCCTTTTTCTGCACCTCTCTTCCTTCTTTCTGCACGTCTGTTGCCTCTTTCTGCACCTCATTTGCTTCTTTCTGCACCCTTGTTATCTCTTTCTAAACTCGTCTTCCCTCTTTCTGTACCTTTCCTGCCTGTTTTTGTATCTCACTTGCTTCTTTCTGCACTTATCTTGCTTCTTTCTGCACCCCTGTTGTCTCTTTATGTACCTCTTTTGCCTCTTTCTGCACTTTTCGTGCCTTTTTCTACCCCTCTCTTCCCTCTTTCTGCACGTCTGTTGCCTCTTTCTGCACCTCATTTGCTTCTTTCTGCACCCCTGTTGTCTCTTTCTGCACTCGTCTTCCCTCTTTGTGTACCTTTCCTGCCTGTTTTTGTGTCTCACTTGCTTCTTTCTGCACTTATCTTGCTTCTTTCTGCACCCCTGTTGTCTCTCTATGTACCTTTTTTGCCTCTTTCTGCACCTTTCTTGCCTTTTTCTGCACCTCTCTTCCCTCTTTCTGCACGTCTGTTGGCTCTTTCTGCACCTCATTTGCTTCTTTCTGCACCCCTGTTGTCTCTTTCTGCACTCGTCTTCCCTCTTTCTGTACCTTTGCTGCCTGTTTTTCTATCTCACTTGCTTCTTTCTGTACTTTTCTTGCTTCTTTCTGCATCCCTGTTGTCTCTTTATGTACCTCTTTTGCCTCTTTCTGCACTTTTCTTGCCTTTTTCTGCACCTCTCTTCCTTCTTTCTGCACGTCTGTTGCCTCTTTCTGCACCTCATTTGCTTCTTTCTGCACCCCTGTTATCTCTTTCTGCACTCGTCTTCCCTCTTTCTGTACCTTTCCTGCCTGTTTTTGTATCTCACTTGCTTCTTTCTGCACTTATCTTGCTTCTTTCTGCACCCCTGTTGGTCTCTTTATGTACCTCTTTTGCCTCTTTCTGCACTTTTCGTGCCTTTTTCTACCCCTCTCTTCCCTCTTTCTGCACGTCTGTTGCCTCTTTCTGCACCTCATTTGCTTCTTTCTGCACCCCTGTTGTCTCTTTCTGCACTCGTCTTCCCTCTTTGTGTACCTTTCCTGCCTGTTTTTGTGTCTCACTTGCTTCTTTCTGCACTTATCTTGCTTCTTTCTGCACCCCTGTTGTCTCTTTATGTACGTCTTTTGCCTCTTTCTGCACTTATTCTTGCCTTTTTCTGCACCTCTCTTCCCTCTTTCCGCACGTCTGTTGCCTCTTTCTGCACCTCATACGCTTCTTTCTGCACCCCTGTTGTCTCTTTCTGCACTCGGCTTCTCTATTTATGTACCTTTCCTGCCTGTTTTTTGTATCTCACTTGCTTCTTTCTGTACTTTTCTTGTTTCTTTCTGCACCCCTGTTGTCTCTTTCTGCACTTGTCTTCCCTCTTTCTGTACCTTTCCTGCCTGTTTCTGTTTCTCACTTGCTTCTTTCTGCACTTATCTTGCTTCTTTCTGCACCTCTGTTGTCTCTTTATGTACGTCTTTTGCATCTTTCTGCACTTTTCTTGCCTTTTTCTGCACCTCTCTTCCGTCTTTCTGCACGTCTGTTGCATCTTTCTGCACCTTATCTTGCTTGTTTCTGCACCCCTGTTGTCTCTTTATATACCTCTTTTGCCTCTTTATGCACTTTTCTTGCCTTTTTCTACACCTTTATTCCCTCTTTCTGCACGTCTGTTGCCTCTTTCTGCACCTCATTTGCTTCTTTCTGCACCCCTGTTGTCTCTTTCTGCTCTCGTCTTCCCGTCTTTCTGTACCTTTCCTGCCTGTTTTTGCATCTCACTTGCCTCTTTCTGCACTTTAATTGCTTCTTTCTGCACCCCTGTTCTCTCTTTATGTACCTCTTTTGCCTCTTTCTGCACTTTTCTTGGCTTTTTCTGCTCCTCCCTTCCCTCTTTCTGCACGTCTGTTGCCTCTTTCTTCACCTCATTTGCTTCTTTCTGCACCCCTGTTCTCTCTTTCTGCACTCGTCTTCCGTCTTTCTGTACCTTTCCTGCCTGTTTTTGCATCTCACTTGCCTCTTTCTGCACTTTTCTTGCTTCTTTCTGCACCCCGGTTGTCTCTTTATGTACCTCTTTTGCCTCTTTCTGCACCTTTCTTGCCTTTTTCTGCACCTCTCTTCCCTCTTTCTGCACGTCTGTTGGCTCTTTCTGCACCTCATTTGCTTCTTTCTGCACCCCTGTTGTCTCTTTCTGCACTCGTCTTCCCTCTTTCTGTACCTTTGCTGCCTGTTTTTCTATCTCACTTGCTTCTTTCTGTACTTTTCTTGCTTCTTTCTGCACCCCTGTTGTCTCTTTATGTACCTCTTTTGCCTCTTTCTGCACTTTTTTTGCCTTTTTCTGCACCTCTCTTCCTTCTTTCTGCACGTCTGTTGCCTCTTTCTGCACCTCATTTGCTTCTTTCTGCACCCCTGTTATCTCTTTCTAAACTCGTCTTCCCTCTTTCTGTACCTTTCCTGCCTGTTTTTGTATCTCACTTGCTTCTTTCTGCACTTTTCTTGCTTCTTTCTGCACCCCTGTTGTCTCTTTATGTACCTCTTTTGCCTCTTTCTGCACTTTTCGTGCCTTTTTCTACCCCTCTCTTCCCTCTTTCTGCACGTCTGTTGCCTCTTTCTGCACCACATTTGCTTCTTTCTGCACCCCTGTTGTCTCTTTCTGCACTCGTCTTCCCTCTTTCTGTACCTTTCCTGCCTGTTTTTCTATCTCACTTGCTTCTTTCTGTACTTTTCTTGCCTCTTTCTGCACCCCAGTTGTCTCTTTATGTACCTCTTTTGCCTCTTTCTGCACTTTTCTTGCCTTTTTCTGCACCTCTCTTCCTTCTTTCTGCACGTCTGTTGCCTCTTTCTGCACCTCATTTGCTTCTTTCTGCACCCCTGTTATCTCTTTCTAAACTCGTCTTCCCTCTTTCTGTACCTTTCCTGCCTGTTTTTGTATCTCACTTGCTTCTTTCTGCACTTATCTTGCTTCTTTCTGCACCCCTGTTGGTCTCTTTATGTACCTCTTTTGCCTCTTTCTGCACTTTTCGTGCCTTTTTCTACACCTCTCTTCCCTCTTTCTGCACGTCTGTTGCCTCTTTCTGCACCTCATTTGCTTCTTTCTGCACCCCTGTTGTCTCTTTCTGCACTCGTCTTCCCTCTTTGTGTACCTTTCCTGCCTGTTTTTGTGTCTCACTTGCTTCTTTCTGCACTTATCTTGCTTCTTTCTGCACCCTGTTGTCTCTTTATGTACGTCTTTTGCCTCTTTCTGCACTTATTCTTGCCTTTTTCTGCACCTCTCTTCCCTCTTTCCGCACGTCTGTTGCCTCTTTCTGCACCTCATTCGCTTCTTTCTGCACCCCTGTTGTCTCTTTCTGCACTCGTCTTCTCTATTTATGTACCTTTCCTGCCTGTTTTTGTATCTCACTTGCTTCTTTCTGTACTTTTCTTGCTTCTTTCTGCACCCCTGTTGTCTCTTTCTGTACTCGTCTTGCCTCTTTCTGTACCTTTCCTGCCTGTTTTTGTTTCTCACTTGCTTCTTTCTGCACTTATCTTGCTTCTTTCTGCACCCCTGTTGTCTCTTTATGTACGTCTTTTGCCTCTTTCTGCACTTTTCTTGCCTTTTTCTGCACCTCTCTTCCGTCTTTCTGCACGTCTGTTGCATCTTTCTGCACCTCATTTGCTTGTTTCTGCACCCCTGTTGTCTCTTTATATACCTCTTTTGCCTCTTTATGCACTTTTCTTGCCTTTTTCTACACCTTTATTCCCTCTTTCTGCACGTCTGTTGCCTCTTTCTGCACCTCATTTGCTTCTTTCTGCACCCCTGTTGTCTCTTTCTGCTCTCGTCTTCCGTCTTTCTGTACCTTTCCTGCCTGTTTTTGCATCTCAATTGCCTCTTTTCCTGCACTTTAATTGCTTCTTTCTGCACCCCTGTTGTTTCTTTATGTACCTCTTTTGCCTCTTTCTGCACTTTTCGTGCCTTTTTCTACACCTCTCTTCCCTCTTTCTGCACGTCTGTTGCCTCTTTCTGCACCTCATTTGCTTCTTTCTGCACCCCTGTTATCTCTTTCTAAACTCGTCTTCCCTCTTTCTGTACCTTTCCTGCCTGTTTTTGTATCTCACTTGCTTCTTTCTGCACTTATCTTGCTTCTTTCTGCACCCCTGTTGTTTCTTTATGTACCTCTTTTGCCTCTTTCTGCACTTTTCGTGCCTTTTTCTACCCCTCTCTTCCCTCTTTCTGCACGTCTGTTGCCTCTTTCTGCACCTCATTTGCTTCTTTCTGCACCCCTGTTGTCTCTTTCTGCACTCGTCTTCCCTCTTTGTGTACCTTTCCTGCCTGTTTTTGTGTCTCACTTGCTTCTTTCTGCACTTATCTTGCTTCTTTCTGCACCCCTGTTGTCTCTTTATGTACCTCTTTTGCCTCTTTCTGCACCTTTCTTGCCTTTTTCTGCACCTCTCTTCCCTCTTTCTGCACGTCTGTTGGCTCTTTCTGCACCTCATTTGCTTCTTTCTGCACCCCTGTTGTCTCTTTCTGCACTCGTCTTCCCTCTTTCTGTACCTTTGCTGCCTGTTTTTCTATCTCACTTGCTTCTTTCTGTACTTTTCTTGCTTCTTTCTGCACCCCTGTTGTCTCTTTATGTACCTCTTTTGCCTCTTTCTGCACTTTTCTTGCCTTTTTCTGCACCTCTCTTCCTTCTTTCTGCACGTCTGTTGCCTCTTTCTGCACCTCATTTGCTTCTTTCTGCACCCCTGTTATCTCTTTCTAAACTCGTCTTCCCTCTTTCTGTACCTTTCCTGCCTGTTTTTGTATCTCACTTGCTTCTTTCTGCACTTATCTTGCTTCTTTCTGCACCCCTGTTGGTCTCTTTATGTACCTCTTTTGCCTCTTTCTGCACTTTTCGTGCCTTTTTCTGCACCCTCTCTTCCCTCTTTCTGCACGTCTGTTGCCTCTTTCTGCACCTCATTTGCTTCTTTCTGCACCCCTGTTGTCTCTTTCTGCACTCGTCTTCCCTCTTTGTGTACCTTTCCTGCCTGTTTTTGTGTCTCACTTGCTTCTTTCTGCACTTATCTTGCTTCTTTCTGCACCCCTGTTGTCTCTTTATGTACGTCTTTTGCCTCTTTCTGCACTTATTTTGCCTTTTTCTGCACCTCTCTTCCCTCTTTCCGCACGTCTGTTGCCTCTTTCTGCACCTCATACGCTTCTTTCTGCACCCCTGTTGTCTCTTTCTGCACTCGTCTTCTCTATTTATGTACCTTTCCTGCCTGTTTTTGTATCTCACTTGCTTCTTTCTGTACTTTTCTTGCTTCTTTCTGCACCCCTGTTGTCTCTTTCTGCACCTCGTCTTCCCTCTTTCTGTACCTTTCCTGCCTGTTTTTGTTTCTCACTTGCTTCTTTCTGCACTTATCTTGCTTCTTTCTGCACCCCTGTTGTCTCTTTATGTACGTCTTTTGCCTCTTTCTGCACTTTTCTTGCCTTTTTCTGCACCTCTCTTCCTGTCTTTCTGCACGTCTGTTGCATCTTTCTGCACCTCATTTGCTTGTTTCTGCACCCCTGTTGTCTCTTTATATACCTCTTTTGCCTCTTTATGCACTTTTCTTGCCTTTTTCTACACCTTTATTCCCTCTTTCTGCACGTCTGTTGCCTCTTTCTGCACCTCATTTGCTTCTTTCTGCACCCCTGTTGTCTCTTTCTGCTCTCGTCTTCCGTCTTTCTGTACCTTTCCTGCCTGTTTTTGCATCTCAATTGCCTCTTTCTGCACTTTAATTGCTTCTTTCTGTACCCCTGTTGTCTCTTTTTGTACCTCTTTTGCCTCTTTCTGCACTTTTCTTGGCTTTTTCTGCTCCTCTCTTCCCTCTTTCTGCACGTCTGTTGCCTCTTTCTTCACCTCATTTGCTTCTTTCTGCACCCCTGTTGTCTCTTTCTGCACTCGTCTTCCGTCTTTCTGTACCTTTCCTGCCTGTTTTTGCATCTCACTTGCCTCTTTCTGCACTTTTCTTGCTCCTTTCTGCACCCCTGTTGTCTCTCTATGTACCTCTTTTGCCTCTTTCTGCACCTTTCTTGCCTTTTTCTGCACCTCTCTTCCCTCTTTCTGCACGTCTGTTGGCTCTTTCTGCACCTCATTTGCTTCTTTCTGCACCCCTGTTGTCTCTTTCTGCACTCGTCTTCCCTCTTTCTGTACCTTTGCTGCCTGTTTTTCTATCTCACTTGCTTCTTTCTGTACTTTTCTTGCTTCTTTCTGCACCCCTGTTGTCTCTTTATGTACCTCTTTTGCCTCTTTCTACACTTTTCTTGCCTTTTTCTGCACCTCTCTTCCTTCTTTCTGCACGTCTGTTGCCTCTTTCTGCACCTCATTTGCTTCTTTCTGCACCCCTGTTATCTCTTTCTAAACTCGTCTCCCCTCTTTCTGTACCTTTCCTGCCTGTTTTTGTATCTCACTTGCTTCTTTCTGCACTTATCTTGCTTCTTTCTGCACCCCTGTTGTTTCTTTATGTACCTCTTTTGCCTCTTTCTGCACTTTTCGTGCCTTTTTCTACCCCTCTCTTCCCTCTTTCTGCACGTCTGTTGCCTCTTTCTGCACCTCATTTGCTTCTTTCTGCACCCCTGTTGTCTCTTTCTGCACTCGTCTTCCCTCTTTGTGTACCTTTCCTGCCTGTTTTTGTGTCTCACTTGCTTCTTTCTGCACTTATCTTGCTTCTTTCTGCACCCCTGTTGTCTCTCTATGTACCTTTTTTGCCTCTTTCTGCACCTTTCTTGCCTTTTTCTGCACCTCTCTTCCCTCTTTCTGCACGTCTGTTGGCTCTTTCTGCACCTCATTTGCTTCTTTCTGCACCTCTGTTGTCTCTTTCTGCACTCGTCTTCCCTCTTTCTGTACCTTTGCTGCCTGTTTTTCTATCTCACTTGCTTCTTTCTGCACTTTTCTTGCTTCTTTCTGCACCCCTGTTGTCTCTTTATGTACCTCTTTTGCCTCTTTCTGCACTTTTCTTGCCTTTTCTGCACCTCTCTTCCTTCTTTCTGCACGTCTGTTGCCTCTTTCTGCACCTCATTTGCTTCTTTCTGCACCCCTGTTATCTCTTTCTGCACTCGTCTTCCCTCTTTCTGTACCTTTCCTGCCTGTTTTTGTATCTCACTTGCTTCTTTCTGCACTTATCTTGCTTCTTTCTGCACCCCTGTTGGTCTCTTTATGTACCTCTTTTGCCTCTTTCTGCACTTTTCGTGCCTTTTTCTACCCCTCTCTTCCCTCTTTCTGCACGTCTGTTGCCTCTTTCTGCACCTCATTTGCTTCTTTCTGCACCCCTGTTGTCTCTTTCTGCACTCGTCTTCCCTCTTTGTGTACCTTTCCTGCCTGTTTTTGTGTCTCACTTGCTTCTTTCTGCACTTATCTTGCTTCTTTCTGCACCCCTGTTGTCTCTTTATGTACGTCTTTTGCCTCTTTCTGCACTTATTCTTGCCTTTTTCTGCACCTCTCTTCCCTCTTTCCGCACGTCTGTTGCCTCTTTCTGCACCTCATACGCTTCTTTCTGCACCCCTGTTGTCTCTTTCTGCACTCGTCTTCTCTATTTATGTACCTTTCCTGCCTGTTTTTGTATCTCACTTGCTTCTTTCTGTACTTTTCTTGCTTCTTTCTGCACCCCTGTTGTCTCTTTCTGCACTCGTCTTCCCTCTTTCTGTACCTTTCCTGCCTGTTTTTGTTTCTCACTTGCTTCTTTCTGCACTTATCTTGCTTCTTTCTGCACCCCTGTTGTCTCTTTATGTACGTCTTTTGCCTCTTTCTGCACTTTTCTTGCCTTTTTCTGCACCTCTCTTCCGTCTTTCTGCACGTCTGTTGCATCTTTCTGCACCTCATTTGCTTGTTTCTGCACCCCTGTTGTCTCTTTATATACCTCTTTTGCCTCTTTATGCACTTTTCTTGCCTTTTTCTACACCTTTATTCCCTCTTTCTGCACGTCTGTTGCCTCTTTCTGCACCTCATTTGCTTCTTTCTGCACCCCTGTTGCCTCTTTCTGCTCTCGTCTTCCGTCTTTCTGTACCTTTCCTGCCTGTTTTTGCATCTCACTTGCCTCTTTCTGCACTTTACTTGCTTCTTTCTGCACCCCTGTTGTCTCTTTATGTACCTCTTTTGCCTCTTTCTGCACTTTTCTTGCCTTTTTCTACCCTCTCTTCCCTCTTTCTGCACGTCTGTTGCCTCTTTCTGCACCTCATTTGCTTCTTTCTGCACCCCTGTTGTCTCTTTCTGCACTCGTCTTCCGTCTTTCTGTACCTTTCCTGCCTGTTTTTGCATCTCACTTGCCTCTTTCTGCACTTTTCTTGCTTCTTTCTGCACCCCTGTTGTCTCTCTATGTACCTCTTTTGCCTCTTTCTGCACCTTTCTTGCCTTTTTCTGCACCTCTCTTCCCTCTTTCTGCACGTCTGTTGGCTCTTTCTGCACCTCATTTGCTTCTTTCTGCACCCCTGTTGTCTCTTTCTGCACTCGTCTTCCCTCTTTCTGTACCTTTGCTGCCTGTTTTTCTATCTCACTTGCTTCTTTCTGCACTTTTCTTGCTTCTTTCTGCACCCCTGTTGTCTCTTTATGTACCTCTTTTGCCTCTTTCTGCACTTTTCTTGCCTTTTTCTGCACCTCTCTTCCTTCTTTCTGCACGTCTGTTGCCTCTTTCTGCACCTCATTTGCTTCTTTCTGCACCCCTGTTATCTCTTTCTACACTCGTCTTCCCTCTTTCTGTACCTTTCCTGCCTGTTTTTGTATCTCACTTGCTTCTTTCTGCACTTATCTTGCTTCTTTCTGCACCCCTGTTGTTTCTTTATGTACCTCTTTTGCCTCTTTCTGCACTTTTCGTGCCTTTTTCTACACCTCTCTTCCCTCTTTCTGCACGTCTGTTGCCTCTTTCTGCACCTCATTTGCTTCTTTCTGCACCCCTGTTGTCTCTTTCTGCACTCGTCTTCCCTCTTTGTGTACCTTTCCTGCCTGTTTTTGTGTCTCACTTGCTTCTTTCTGCACTTATCTTGCTTCTTTCTGCACCCCTGTTGTCTCTCTATGTACCTTTTTTGCCTCTTTCTGCACCTTTCTTGCCTTTTTCTGCACCTCTCTTCCCTCTTTCTGCACGTCTGTTGGCTCTTTCTGCACCTCATTTGCTTCTTTCTGCACCCCTGTTGTCTCTTTCTGCACTCGTCTTCCCTCTTTCTGTACCTTTGCTGCCTGTTTTTCTATCTCACTTGCTTCTTTCTGCACTTATCTTGCTTCTTTCTGCACCCCTGTTGTTTCTTTATGTACCTCTTTTGCCTCTTTCTGCACTTTTCGTGCCTTTTTCTACCCCTCTCTTCCCTCTTTCTGCACGTCTGTTGCCTCTTTCTGCACCTCATTTGCTTCTTTCTGCACCCCTGTTGTCTCTTTCTGCACTCGTCTTCCCTCTTTGTGTACCTTTCCTGCCTGTTTTTGTGTCTCACTTGCTTCTTTCTGCACTTATCTTGCTTCTTTCTGCACCCCTGTTGTCTCTCTATGTACCTTTTTGCCTCTTTCTGCACCTTTCTTGCCTTTTTCTGCACCTCTCTTCCCTCTTTCTGCACGTCTGTTGGCTCTTTCTGCACCTCATTTGCTTCTTTCTGCACCCCTGTTGTCTCTTTCTGCACTCGTCTTCCCTCTTTCTGTACCTTTGCTGCCTGTTTTTCTATCTCACTTGCTTCTTTCTGTACTTTTCTTGCTTCTTTCTGCACCCCTGTTGTCTCTTTATGTACCTCTTTTGCCTCTTTCTGCACTTTTCTTGCCTTTTTCTGCACCTCTCTTCCTTCTTTCTGCACGTCTGTTGCCTCTTTCTGCACCTCATTTGCTTCTTTCTGCACCCCTGTTATCTCTTTCTAAACTCGTCTCCCCTCTTTCTGTACCTTTCCTGCCTGTTTTTGTATCTCACTTGCTTCTTTCTGCACTTATCTTGCTTCTTTCTGCACCCCTGTTGTCTCTTTATGTACCTCTTTTGCCTCTTTCTGCACTTTTCGTGCCTTTTTCTGCACCTCTCTTCCCTCTTTCTGCACGTCTGTTGCCTCTTTCTGCACCTCATTTGCTTCTTTCTGCACCCCTGTTGTCTCTTTCTGCACTCGTCTTCCCTCTTTGTGTACCTTTCCTGCCTGTTTTTGTGTCTCACTTGCTTCTTTCTGCACTTATCTTGCTTCTTTCTGCACCCCTGTTGTCTCTTTATGTACGCTCTTTTGCCTCTTTCTGCACTTATTCTTGCCTTTTTCTGCACCTCTCTTCCCTCTTTCTGCACGTCTGTTGCCTCTTTCTGCACCTCATATGCTTCTTTCTGCACCCCTGTTGTCTCTTTCTGCACTCGTCTTCCCTCTTTCTGTACCTTTCCTGCCTGTTTTTGTATCTCACTTGCTTCTTTCTGTACTTTTCTTGCTTCTTTCTGCACCCCTGTTGTCTCTTTCTGCACTCGTCTTCCCTCTTTCTGTACCTTTCCTGCCTGTTTTTGTTTCTCACTTGCTTCTTTCTGCACTTATCTTGCTTCTTTCTGCACCCCTGTTGTCTCTTTATGCACGTCTTTTGCCTCTTTCTGCACTTTTCTTGCCTTTTTCTGCACCTCTCTTCCGTCTTTCTGCACGTCTCGCTTGCATCTTTCTGCACCTCATCTTGCTTGTTTCTGCACCCCTGTTGTCTCTTTATATACCTCTTTTGCCTCTTTATGCACTTTTCTTGCCTTTTTCTACACCTTTATTCCCTCTTTCTGCACGTCTGTTGCCTCTTTCTGCACCTCATTTGCTTCTTTCTGCACCCCTGTTGTCTCTTTCTGCTCTCGTCTTCCGTCTTTCTGTACCTTTCCTGCCTGTTTTTGCATCTCAATTGCCTCTTTCTGCACTTTAATTGCTTCTTTCTGCACCCCTGTTGTTTCTTTATGTACCTCTTTTGCCTCTTTCTGCACTTTTCGTGCCTTTTTCTACACCTCTCTTCCCTCTTTCTGCACGTCTGTTGCCTCTTTCTGCACCTCATTTGCTTCTTTCTGCACCCCTGTTGTCTCTTTCTGCACTCGTCTTCCCTCTTTGTGTACCTTTCCTGCCTGTTTTTGTGTCTCACTTGCTTCTTTCTGCACTTATCTTGCTTCTTTCTGCACCCCTGTTGTCTCTTTATGTACCTCTTTTGCCTCTTTCTGCACCTTTCTTGCCTTTTTCTGCACCTCTCTTCCCTCTTTCTGCACGTCTGTTGGCTCTTTCTGCACCTCATTTGCTTCTTTCTGCACCCCTGTTGTCTCTTTCTGCACTCGTCTTCCCTCTTTCTGTACCTTTGCTGCCTGTTTTTCTATCTCACTTGCTTCTTTCTGCACTTATCTTGCTTCTTTCTGCACCCCTGTTGTTTCTTTATGTACCTCTTTTGCCTCTTTCTGCACTTTTCGTGCCTTTTTCTACCCCTCTCTTCCCTCTTTCTGCACGTCTGTTGCCTCTTTCTGCACCTCATTTGCTTCTTTCTGCACCCCTGTTGTCTCTTTCTGCACTCGTCTTCCCTCTTTGTGTACCTTTCCTGCCTGTTTTTGTCTCACTTGCTTCTCACTTGCTTCTTTCTGCACTTATCTTGCTTCTTTCTGCACCCCTGTTGTCTCTCTATGTACCTTTTTTGCCTCTTTCTGCACCTTTCTTGCCTTTTTCTGCACCTCTCTTCCCTCTTTCTGTACGTCTGTTGGCTCTTTCTGCACCTCATTTGCTTCTTTCTGCACCCCTGTTGTCTCTTTCTGCACTCGTCTTCCCTCTTTCTGTACCTTTGCTGCCTGTTTTTCTATCTCACTTGCTTCTTTCTGTACTTTTCTTGCTTCTTTCTGCACCCCTGTTGTCTCTTTATGTACCTCTTTTGCCTCTTTCTGCACTTTTCTTGCCTTTTTCTGCACCTCTCTTCCTTCTTTCTGCACGTCTGTTGCCTCTTTCTGCACCTCATTTGCTTCTTTCTGCACCCCTGTTGTCTCTTTCTAAACTCGTCTCCCCTCTTTCTGTACCTTTCCTGCCTGTTTTTGTATCTCACTTGCTTCTTTCTGCACTTATCTTGCTTCTTTCTGCACCCCTGTTGGTTCTTTATGTACCTCTTTTGCCTCTTTCTGCACTTTTCGTGCCTTTTTCTACCCCTCTCTTCCCTCTTTCTGCACGTCTGTTGCCTCTTTCTGCACCTCATTTGCTTCTTTCTGCACCCCTGTTGTCTCTTTCTGCACTCGTCTTCCCTCTTTGTGTACCTTTCCTGCCTGTTTTTGTGTCTCACTTGCTTCTTTCTGCACTTATCTTGCTTCTTTCTGCACCCCTGTTGTCTCTTTATGTACGTCTTTTGCCTCTTTCTGCACTTATTTTGCCTTTTTCTGCACCTCTCTTCCCTCTTTCCGCACGTCTGTTGCCTCTTTCTGCACCTCATACGCTTCTTTCTGCACCCCTGTTGTCTCTTTCTGCACTCGTCTTCTCTATTTATGTACCTTTCCTGCCTGTTTTTGTATCTCACTTGCTTCTTTCTGTACTTTTTTGCTTCTTTCTGCACCCCTGTTGTCTCTTTCTGCACTCGTCTTCCCTCTTTCTGTACCTTTCCTGCCTGTTTTTGTTTCTCACTTGCTTCTTTCTGCACTTATCTTGCTTCTTTCTGCACCCCTGTTGTCTCTTTATGTACGTCTTTTGCCTCTTTCTGCACTTTTCTTGCCTTTTTCTGCACCTCTCTTCCCGTCTTTCTGCACGTCTGTTGCATCTTTCTGCACCTCATTTGCTTGTTTCTGCACCCCTGTTGTCTCTTTATATACCTCTTTTGCCTCTTTATGCACTTTTCTTGCCTTTTTCTACACCTTTATTCCCTCTTTCTGCACGTCTGTTGCCTCTTTCTGCACCTCATTTGCTTCTTTCTGCACCCCTGTTGTCTCTTTCTGCTCTCGTCTTCCGTCTTTCTGTACCTTTCCTGCCTGTTTTTGCATCTCAATTGCCTCTTTCTGCACTTTAATTGCTTCTTTCTGCACCCCTGTTGTTTCTTTATGTACCTCTTTTGCCTCTTTCTGCACTTTTCGTGCCTTTTTCTACCCCTCTCTTCCCTCTTTCTGCACGTCTGTTGCCTCTTTCTGCACCTCATTTGCTTCTTTCTGCACCCCTGTTATCTCTTTCTAAACTCGTCTCCCCTCTTTCTGTACCTTTCCTGCCTGTTTTTGTATCTCACTTGCTTCTTTCTGCACTTATCTTGCTTCTTTCTGCACCCCTGTTGTTTCTTTATGTACCTCTTTTGCCTCTTTCTGCACTTTTCGTGCCTTTTTCTACCCCTCTCTTCCCTCTTTCTGCACGTCTGTTGCCTCTTTCTGCACCTCATTTGCTTCTTTCTGCACCCCTGTTGTCTCTTTCTGCACTCGTCTTCCCTCTTTGTGTACCTTTCCTGCCTGTTTTTGTGTCTCACTTGCTTCTTTCTGCACTTATCTTGCTTCTTTCTGCACCCCTGTTGTCTCTCTATGTACCTTTTTGCCTCTTTCTGCACCTTTCTTGCCTTTTTCTGCACCTCTCTTCCCTCTTTCTGCACGTCTGTTGGCTCTTTCTGCACCTCATTTGCTTCTTTCTGCACCCCTGTTGTCTCTTTCTGCACTCGTCTTCCCTCTTTCTGTACCTTTGCTGCCTGTTTTTCTATCTCACTTGCTTCTTTCTGTACTTTTCTTGCTTCTTTCTGCACCCCTGTTGTCTCTTTATGTACCTCTTTTGCCTCTTTCTGCACTTTTCTTGCCTTTTTCTGCACCTCTCTTCCTTCTTTCTGCACGTCTGTTGCCTCTTTCTGCACCTCATTTGCTTCTTTCTGCACCCCTGTTATCTCTTTCTAAACTCGTCTCCCCTCTTTCTGTACCTTTCCTGCCTGTTTTTGTATCTCACTTGCTTCTTTCTGCACTTATCTTGCTTCTTTCTGCACCCCTGTTGGTCTCTTTATGTACCTCTTTTGCCTCTTTCTGCACTTTTCGTGCCTTTTTCTACCCTCTCTTCCCTCTTTCTGCACGTCTGTTGCCTCTTTCTGCACCTCATTTGCTTCTTTCTGCACCCCTGTTGTCTCTTTCTGCACTCGTCTTCCCTCTTTGTGTACCTTTCCTGCCTGTTTTTGTGTCTCACTTGCTTCTTTCTGCACTTATCTTGCTTCTTTCTGCACCCTGTTGTCTCTTTATGTACGTCTTTTGCCTCTTTCTGCACTTATTTTGCCTTTTTCTGCACCTCTCTTCCCTCTTTCCGCACGTCTGTTGCCTCTTTCTGCACCTCATACGCTTCTTTCTGCACCCCTGTTGTCTCTTTCTGCACTCGTCTTCTCTATTTATGTACCTTTCCTGCCTGTTTTTTGTATCTCACTTGCTTCTTTCTGTACATTTTTTGCTTCTTTCTGCACCCCTGTTGTCTCTTTCTGCACTCGTCTTCCCTCTTTCTGTACCTTTCCTGCCTGTTTTTGTTTCTCACTTGCTTCTTTCTGCACTTATATTGCTTCTTTCTGCACCCTGTTGTCTCTTTATGTACGTCTTTTGCCTCTTTCTGCACTTTTCTTGCCTTTTTCTGCACCTCTCTTCCGTCTTTCTGCACGTCTGTTGCATCTTTCTGCACCTCATTTGCTTGTTTCTGCACCCCTGTTGTCTCTTTATATACCTCTTTTGCCTCTTTATGCACTTTTCTTGCCTTTTTCTACACCTTTATTCCCTCTTTCTGCACGTCTGTTGCCTCTTTCTGCACCTCATTTGCTTCTTTCTGCACCCCTGTTGTCTCTTTCTGCTCTCGTCTTCCGTCTTTCTGTACCTTTCCTGCCTGTTTTTGCATCTCAATTGCCTCTTTCTGCACTTTAATTGCTTCTTTCTGTACCCCTGTTCTCTCTTTTTGTACCTCTTTTGCCTCTTTCTGCACTTTTCTTGGCTTTTTCTGCTCCTCCCTTCCCTCTTTCTGCACGTCTGTTGCCTCTTTCTTCACCTCATTTGCTTCTTTCTGCACCCCTGTTCTCTCTTTCTGCACTCGTCTTCCGTCTTTCTGTACCTTTCCTGCCTGTTTTTGCATCTCACTTGCCTCTTTCTGCACTTTTCTTGCTCCTTTCTGCACCCCTGTTGTCTCTCTATGTACCTTTTTTGCCTCTTTCTGCACCTTTCTTGCCTTTTTCTGCACCTCTCTTCCCTCTTTCTGCACGTCTGTTGGCTCTTTCTGCACCTCATTTGCTTCTTTCTGCACCCCTGTTGTCTCTTTCTGCACTCGTCTTCCCTCTTTCTGTACCTTTGCTGCCTGTTTTTCTATCTCACTTGCTTCTTTCTGTACTTTTCTTGCTTCTTTCTGCACCCCTGTTGTCTCTTTATGTACCTCTTTTGCCTCTTTCTACACTTTTCTTGCCTTTTTCTGCACCTCTCTTCCTTCTTTCTGCACGTCTGTTGCCTCTTTCTGCACCTCATTTGCTTCTTTCTGCACCCCTGTTATCTCTTTCTAAACTCGTCTCCCCTCTTTCTGTACCTTTCCTGCCTGTTTTTGTATCTCACTTGCTTCTTTCTGCACTTATCTTGCTTCTTTCTGCACCCCTGTTGTTTCTTTATGTACCTCTTTTGCCTCTTTCTGCACTTTTCGTGCCTTTTTCTACCCCTCTCTTCCCTCTTTCTGCACGTCTGTTGCCTCTTTCTGCACCTCATTTGCTTCTTTCTGCACCCCTGTTGTCTCTTTCTGCACTCGTCTTCCCTCTTTGTGTACCTTTCCTGCCTGTTTTTGTGTCTCACTTGCTTCTTTCTGCACTTATCTTGCTTCTTTCTGCACCCCTGTTGTCTCTCTATGTACCTTTTTGCCTCTTTCTGCACCTTTCTTGCCTTTTTCTGCACCTCTCTTCCCTCTTTCTGCACGTCTGTTGGCTCTTTCTGCACCTCATTTGCTTCTTTCTGCACCCCTGTTGTCTCTTTCTGCACTCGTCTTCCCTCTTTCTGTACCTTTGCTGCCTGTTTTTCTATCTCACTTGCTTCTTTCTGTACTTTTCTTGCTTCTTTCTGCACCCCTGTTGTCTCTTTATGTACCTCTTTTGCCTCTTTCTGCACTTTTCTTGCCTTTTTCTGCACCTCTCTTCCTTCTTTCTGCACGTCTGTTGCCTCTTTCTGCACCTCATTTGCTTCTTTCTGCACCCTGTTATCTCTTTCTAAACTCGTCTCCCCTCTTTCTGTACCTTTCCTGCCTGTTTTTGTATCTCACTTGCTTCTTTCTGCACTTATCTTGCTTCTTTCTGCACCCCTGTTGGTCTCTTTATGTACCTCTTTGCCTCTTTCTGCACTTTTCGTGCCTTTTTCTACCCCTCTCTTCCCTCTTTCTGCACGTCTGTTGCCTCTTTCTGCACCTCATTTGCTTCTTTCTGCACCCCTGTTGTCTCTTTCTGCACTCGTCTTCCCTCTTTGTGTACCTTTCCTGCCTGTTTTTGTGTCTCACTTGCTTCTTTCTGCACTTATCTTGCTTCTTTCTGCACCCCTGTTGTCTCTTTATGTACGTCTTTTGCCTCTTTCTGCACTTATTTTGCCTTTTTCTGCACCTCTCTTCCCTCTTTCCGCACGTCTGTTGCCTCTTTCTGCACCTCATACGCTTCTTTCTGCACCCCTGTTGTCTCTTTCTGCACTCGTCTTCTCTATTTATGTACCTTTCCTGCCTGTTTTTTGTATCTCACTTGCTTCTTTCTGTACTTTTTTTGCTTCTTTCTGCACCCCTGTTGTCTCTTTCTGCACTCGTCTTCCCTCTTTCTGTACCTTTCCTGCCTGTTTTTGTTTCTCACTTGCTTCTTTCTGCACTTATCTTGCTTCTTTCTGCACCCCTGTTGTCTCTTTATGTACGTCTTTTGCCTCTTTCTGCACTTTTCTTGCCTTTTTCTGCACCTCTCTTCCGTCTTTCTGCACGTCTGTTGCCTCTTTCTGCACCTCATTTGCTTCTTTCTGCACCCCTGTTGTCTCTTTATGTACCTCTTTTGCCTCTTTATGCACTTTTCTTGCCTTTTTCTACACCTTTATTCCCTCTTTCTGCACGTCTGTTGCCTCTTTCTGCACCTCATTTGCTTCTTTCTGCACCCCTGTTGTCTCTTTCTGCACTCGTCTTCCGTCTTTCTGTACCTTTCCTGCCTGTTTTTGCATCTCACTTGCCTCTTTCTGCACTTTTCATTGCTTCTTTCTGCACCCCTGTTGTCTCTTTATGTACCTCTTTTGCCTCTTTCTGCACTTTTCTTGCCTTTTTCTGCACCATCTCTTCCCTCTTTCTGCACGTCTGTTGCCTCTTTCTGCACCTCATTTGCTTCTTTCTGCACCCCTGTTCTCTCTTTCTGCACTCGTCTTCCCTCTTTCTGTACCTTTCCTGCCTGTTTTTGCATCTCACTTGCTTCTTTCTGCACTTTTCTTGCTCCTTTCTGCACCCCTGTTGTCTCTCTATGTACCTTTTTTGCCTCTTTCTGCACCTTTCTTGCCTTTTTCTACACCTCTCTTCCCTCTTTCTGCACGTCTGTTGGCTCTTTCTGCACCTCATTTGCTTCTTTCTGCACCCCTGTTGTCTCTTTCTGCACTCGTCTTCCCTCTTTCTGTACCTTTCCTGCCTGTTTTTGTATCTCACTTGCTTCTTTCTGCACTTTTCTTGCTTCTTTCTGCACCCCTGTTGTCTCTTTATGTACCTCTTTTGCCTCTTTCTGCACTTTTCTTGCCTTTTTCTGCACCTCTCTTCCTTCTTTCTGCACGTCTGTTGCCTCTTTCTGCACCTCATTTGCTTCTTTCTGCACCCCTGTTGTCTCTTTCTGCACTCGTCTTCCCTCTTTCTGTACCTTTCCTGCCTGTTTTTGTATCTCACTTGCTTCTTTCTGCACTTATCTTGCTTCTTTCTGCACCCCTGTTGTCTCTTTATGTACCTCTTTTGCCTCTTTCTGCACTTTTCTTGCCTTTTTCTGCACCTCTCTTCCCTCTTTCTGCACGTCTGTTGCCTCTTTCTGCACCTCATTTGCTTCTTTCTGCACCCCTGTTGTCTCTTTCTGCACTCGTCTTCCCTCTTTCTGTACCTTTCCTGCCTGTTTTTGTATCTCACTTGCTTCTTTCTGCACTTTTCTTGCTTCTTTCTGCACCCCTGTTGTCTCTCTATGTACCTCTTTTGCCTCTTTCTGCACCTTTCTTGCCTTTTTCTGCACCTCTCTTCCCTCTTTCTGCACGTCTGTTGGCTCTTTCTGCACCTCATTTGCTTCTTTCTGCACCCCTGTTGTCTCTTTCTGCACTCGTCTTCCCTCTTTCTGTACCTTTGCTGCCTGTTTTCTATCTCACTTGCTTCTTTCTGCACTTATCTTGCTTCTTTCTGCACCCCTGTTGTTTCTTTATGTACCTCTTTTGCCTCTTTCTGCACTTTTCGTGCCTTTTTCTACACCTCTCTTCCCTCTTTCTGCACGTCTGTTGCCTCTTTCTGCACCTCATTTGCTTCTTTCTGCACCCCTGTTGTCTCTTTCTGCACTCGTCTTCCCTCTTTGTGTACCTTTCCTGCCTGTTTTTGTGTCTCACTTGCTTCTTTCTGCACTTATCTTGCTTCTTTCTGCACCCTGTTGTCTCTCTATGTACCTCTTTTGCCTCTTTCTGCACTTTTCTTGCCTTTTTCTGCACCTCTCTTCCCTCTTTCTGCACGTCTGTTGGCTCTTTCTGCACCTCATTTGCTTCTTTCTGCACCCCTGTTGTCTCTTTCTGCACTCGTCTTCCCTCTTTCTGTACCTTTCCTGCCTGTTTTCTATCTCACTTGCTTCTTTCTGTACTTTTCTTGCTTCTTTCTGCACCCCTGTTTGTCTCTTTATGTACCTCTTTTGCCTCTTTCTGCACTTTTCTTGCCTTTTTCTGCACCTCTCTTCCTTCTTTCTGCACGTCTGTTGCCTCTTTCTGCACCTCATTTGCTTCTTTCTGCACCCCTGTTGTCTCTTTCTACACTCGTCTCCCCTCTTTCTGTACCTTTCCTGCCTGTTTTTGTATCTCACTTGCTTCTTTCTGCACTTATCTTGCTTCTTTCTGCACCCCTGTTGGTCTCTTTATGTACCTCTTTTGCCTCTTTCTGCACTTTTCGTGCCTTTTTCTGCACCCTCTCTTCCCTCTTTCTGCACGTCTGTTGCCTCTTTCTGCACCTCATTTGCTTCTTTCTGCACCCCTGTTGTCTCTTTCTGCACTCGTCTTCCCTCTTTGTGTACCTTTCCTGCCTGTTTTTGTGTCTCACTTGCTTCTTTCTGCACTTATCTTGCTTCTTTCTGCACCCCTGTTGTCTCTTTATGTACGTCTTTTGCCTCTTTCTGCACTTATTCTTGCCTTTTTCTGCACCTCTCTTCCCTCTTTCCGCACGTCTGTTGCCTCTTTCTGCACCTCATTCGCTTCTTTCTGCACCCCTGTTGTCTCTTTCTGCACTCGTCTTCTCTATTTATGTACCTTTCCTGCCTGTTTTTGTATCTCACTTGCTTCTTTCTGTACTTTTTTGCTTCTTTCTGCACCCCTGTTGTCTCTTTCTGCACTCGTCTTCCCTCTTTGTGTACCTTTCCTGCCTGTTTTTGTGTCTCACTTGCTTCTTTCTGCACTTATCTTGCTTCTTTCTGCACCCCTGTTGTCTCTTTATGTACCTCTTTTGCCTCTTTCTGCACCTTTCTTGCCTTTTCTGCACCTCT